>JAWWLV010000001.1:107716787-107731996 GCA_035041135.1 Platyrinchus mystaceus
CTTCTCATGGGACAGACTTTAAATATCAGCAACCTCAGAAACAAACCAAGTTCATATACAACCTAGAGAACCAAAGTTTGGCAAAATATAAATATTTACATTTCAAAATCTAATTGCTAAGACAGACTCCCTAGACATCTGTTTCAACACATATCAATCATCAGTAACTTCAGAAGACAAAAAACCCCAACCCTTTTCTTTTCTGACTAATATACACAGCTGCAGAAGAGTAGGTCTTTACTGAATAGTGGCTCGCCTTCTAGTTAATTTTTTCAAAACATTGAGACATCAAATATTTAAGTAACAAAACCAAATTTTAAAGTGTTCACAAGTTGCACGTGTACTGTTTTCACAGGTATTAAGTTACATGAAAATAGTGTTTCAGCACTGCATAATCCCTTTGTATTCCATTTTGTGGCCAGAGAAGACAGTGTTGTTACACAATATGCTGTTAAAGAGATATTTGAGCACCTAATTAAGAGAAGTTATGAATATAAAAAGTAAAATTACAGAAAGAGTATGCTAGAACCTTCAAACAAGATTTCTCTCTTACTTACATACCAGTAATTCTGTTTTTCTGTCCTGGAACAAATTTATTACCAGGAACAAAGATGTTAGTTCCAAAAATTAATGTTTTCAAACAGGTAGAGAATTTATTTTTTCTTTGGAAAAGTTTTTTTTTTGGGGGGGAGAGGGCAATAATAGGTGGTCAGCACTGTGATTTACAATAATGAATAGCAAATATTTACAGCAGACATTTGGAAAATCACCAGTGTTTAAGAGCTTTTCAGTTGTTAGCTAAACAACTGCAAAACCAGAATAAAAAATCAGAAGTGACTTTCACATGCAGAAAATAACTTTTTTCACTAATCTATTTTAAGAAAGTTTAACCAGTTGTAGAAAAGACTGCGACTACCCATTCAGTTGCGTGACTCAGTTTTCAATTCCAATCTCATTCAGAGTTTACAAGCCCAATGTCATGCTTTAGCATGTAGAAAGCCTGTTCTTCCTCCAATGGTTCACAAAACCTGAGTTTTAGAGAAGACAGACAGTGTACTAGCAAGCAGTGCTGTACTGGTTTTACTGGGCATTTCTTCCACAGGGCCAGACACAGACACCCCACACATTCCAGGTGCAAGGACAACCGCTTGACTGCACACAGGACAGACACTCAGGAGTCACTCACAAACCTCTCACCTATGAGGTAGCAAGTCCTTGTCATCTTAAATCTTACTCTCTGCTCCAGCTGTGAGCACTTCATGAGATTCTCCTTTTTCAATTGTAAACAGGTTAAAATACCACTGTCTTGAACAAAACCATCTGTTCTAACAGTTTTTCACTCTACAAAGCAGTGAGGTTACAGAGCAGGGAGCTTTGAAATGTGCAAGTACATATTTTTTTTCAATACTTCTCCCAGAGAAATACATGGAAACAAGGTTATTATTTAAAAATTGTCACGTCTAGTTATATTAAGAGACTCAATGCTATGTTTTACATTCATTTTTACTTTTTGTTTAATTCTAGCTCTTCCCATCAAAAACTCATGAGGTGAGCCACTAAGAACAGGACAAACAGACAGAAAACTGCTGTTTTTAGTGGCTTAATATGAAATTCCATGAAAATACAGTAAATGGATAATGGTATGGAAAAAAAAAAGGTACTTTTATATATACATATATACACAAAGGCTTATATAAAAAGGAAATACAATAGCTGTTCCCATTGCCTTAAAGTAAAATATTTTTTAGAAATTTCCTCTGAGGGAAAATTACTTAGGCTATCAGCAGTACAGGAAGTATGGCAGAGAATATATAGAAATGGACAAAATTAAAAATATCATGTGAAAAACAAGGAACCTTTCAAACATGACTGCACAAGGACATATGAAAGATAGAGTTAAGGTAAAATAGGCAATTCTATTACATGTGAGATTAAACGATAGTGATATGAGTTGTCATCCTGATAAAATTTCAATATACAGAGATGTATAAGTCATACTTAAAATATATGAGTTTCTAGAGTTTGAATTCACATTTTGGATATATATTAAAACGTAATTTAAACTTAAGATCTTTCTAAAAGATATAAAAGCTGCAGATGCTCTAAATCTTTGAAACAGAAATCAACAACTTATTGAGACACTTTTAATTCAGTGCATGCACATTAGAAATCTGGTCCCAAAGCTGAAAAAAAGTTCCTTTAGAGGATGTACATACAGGCAGTTTAAAGTTATTTCAATAGAGCAAAAAGATAACATTAAAAGATAAAGGATTTTGTTTCAGTTTATAATTTATCTTGCAAAATGCTATGTTCTCATACAGACAAAAAAATTCAAATTAATTTAGCATCAAATACATGGAAAAACTGATTTTCCACTTAGAGGAAATAATCCTATAATTTCTACTTACCTTCAGGATCAAGGAGTTTCTCTATGCCCAGGTGTTGCCGGGCTATGTTGAATGCATGTTCTAATCGTTGTACAGGTGACTGCTGAGAAGCAACAGCATTCCAATCAAACAGATCTGGTCTAAAGCAAAAATAAGAGTAAGTTTCTTATTTTTAAGTCTTAGATTTATTTAGGTATTTCTAAGGCTATCCATCAGCATCATCTACTGCTTTTTTATTTTCATAATCAAAGATCTTATTCAGTTGGCACTGGAACTGATGAAGCTTGGCTTCTAATGGGATTGCACCCTATTCTCATCCATATCCATCACAATCACATCAACCACATTTCTTATTTTCCATGAAGTCCCAACAGCCTATTACCTCACTCACCCAAATCACCTGTTTTGACCCATAGCACTCTGTTCCTGTCACTGCTCAAATATCCACAGTGGGTTTGCTCCTTCCTTCTAGTCCCAGGTAGTTCCTGGGTGAGAAAGATCATATGCTGTGGCCATGCCCGCTGAGACTGGCTTGTGGCAAGCAGGACAGAACTGCTGAGGCCATTTTGGAGCCTTCCTCCTTTCCCCAGGCACCAGCTTTTCACTTCTTTTGATATTTCTAAGAATGTAATCACTTCTGAGATTACCAACTCTCTGTTAAGATTGAAATCGGTCTACAGGTTAAAAAGTCCATAGAATCATAGAAACATTTGGGTTGGGAAGCACCTTTAAGAACAGAGTTCAACCATTACCCCAGCATTGCCAAGTCCACCACTAATTCAGGTCCATAAGTGCTACACCTACACATCTTTTAAATACTTCACCACTTCTCTGGGCAGTCTTTTCCAATTCTTGATGACACTTGCAGTGGAGACACTTTTCCCTAATATCCTAACTAAATCGCCCACACAACTTGAGGCCATTTCCTCTTGTCCTGCTGCTAGTTACCTGGGATATCTGAATGACACCCACCTTGCTACAACCTCCTTTCAGGTGGTTGTAGACAGAGACAAGGTCTCCCCCAAAGCCTTATTTCTCCAGGCTAAACAACCCTAGGTGCCTCAGCTGCTCCACACAAAACTTGTGCTCCAGACCTCCAATAGACTGGACGCATAGAAGAGAACACTGTTTGTGCTTTTGATTCCTTAATCAGTCATCCCAAGGATTGACGTGACTTGTGAACACAAGCAGCATAGCTGCACATGCCCCTTTTCTTACCATCTTACACTTTTCAGATGAGTGTTAACCTGTAGTACAATCACGGGTTTTAGCTGATTGGTGCAAAAGCACTAGAGCACAATTTACATGCTCTTGCAGGAAAAGACAGAACAAGCAAAACTGAATTATAGCTCAGATACACAACTTGGGACCTTGTCTTACCAGTTGCACTATTTGCAGTATAAATAATGTTAACAGACCATGATCTTTGGCCCTTTATTTGAAAGTAATCCACTAGGAGATCACAATTTATCAGGCACTCTGAAAAAAAAGTTTAATTAGATGTTCTGTAATTAATATACACATAATATGAAGGAAAATAACTGTGTGATTTGTGATTTTGATACAGCATTCTAAATCAGAAAACATTTAAACGTATAATTTCAACTACAGATAAATCAAGTTTGTTATTGGCACAAATTAAAATGTTGCAATTAGTTATGACAGATTTACTTACATTTTTATTAATTTTTAAAGTTAATTTTAAATAGTCTCCCAGCCTATAATAAATGGCAAAAACATTCACTAAATCATACTGTAATAATGTCAAGAGAGTAAAGGGAAAATGCCATTTATGTAGTAATAATTCCCCAGTTATGTACCTTTGCTGTCCAATTTTTTTCTGAGGGGGAAGTGATTTACATAATAACAATTAAGTTACTCCAAGTTATTTTGCTTCTCTGTGCAGAGGTTCGTAAATATTAGAGTTTTCTCCTTCCCACATGCAGAATAACTTCCAAAGACTAAATTAGCTAGGGATATTACAAGGAAGGGAAAGGAAACTTAGGCAGTAATCTCTGTTTTTACTCCTGGATGCATTAAGTCTGTTATTTCATACATTGATTTGTGTACTAAAACACAAGCATTCACAATATAGATTATGTGTGCATAACTTTTGCCACCCTGCTTTTACTGGGGATAGAGAGTTAACATTCTTCATGGCAGTCCATACAATGCTATGTTTTGGATTTATTGTTAAAAGTGTGTTCAGAGCAGACCATTTGTTTGGCTATTGCTGAAGTGATCAAGATCAAGACCTCTTTTTCCCTCCACTCTACTTTCCCCAAGTGAGTAGTATAGTGATGGTCAAGGAGCTGGAAGGGGACACAGCCAGGACAGATGGCACAAACCTTGCCATATAACTTGAACAGCAATAAATATCTGGGTAAAAGAAGGGAAGGAGGTAGAGGGTGTTTGTCTTGGCAGGTGTCTGCTGGTTGGAGACTGGCTGGGCATCAGTTACTGCCTTTGCATCACTTCTTTACCTGTTCTTCTTTCCTCCATTTATTGAAACAGTCTATTTTGAGTCAAGAGTTTTATTGCTTTCCCTTCTTCTATTGTCTTCCCTGTTCTAAAGGGAACAGGGGGAGAAGCAAACAAGTGGCTGTGTGGGTGCTCACTTCCTGACTGGGGTCAACCCACCACACTTCTACACCTTACTCTGCAAACACATGGATTTTCTTCAATTCCTTATTCTGTCTGAATTTAACGCTTGGCATAGGATGCATAAGCCCACGTAGCAATTTAGCAACTATTATTTAGCTATCTATTATGACTTAAAAAGCTTGTCAAGGATGTGTTGCACAAATACTACAGAGATTAGAGTGTAAAAAGATTATTTAGTGACAAAAGCTTTTAGGACAAGAAAAGGAACGAATGATATCCAAGGTACTACCTCCCCCTCAAAAGTTTTTGCAGGGATTTAAAGTTCTAACCACACCTGTGCTGCTCAGAGCAGCACAGTATCTTCACACAATCACGACTTGTTTGGTGATATAAAGTTCTATACACAGGAACATACTTTCTTTTAACCAGTCCACTGGCAAAGAAAATTAGCATTTACGATTATTCATTGAAGAATGTCACAATATTTTCTTAATCCTCTTAAAAACCTCTGTCATTAATAATAGTATCTCAGAGGGCCAATTTCATCCAACTTAACTGCATAATCCAGGAGGGCATTTTCAAGTTGAGGTATCCAGATAGGCTAAAATTATTATCATGACATCTTGTTTAGAGGAAGGATTTTCAGTGTAAGACACAGATTTATTTCTTTTTTTAAAAGTCCAGAACTCAAACCCAAAAAGTTCACTAATAAAGTTTCAGACAACATCATGTCTTCAATACCTCGGTCGAATTTCATGCTGCATGTGTCTATGTAGAGCATACACAGCATCTCTTTTTACATTCACCACAGATGGCAAAATTTGAACCCTCTTAGACACAGCAATAAGAGAAGTAGTAAGCCTTAGTAAGTCACAGACAGGATTCTTATCAATCTTTTCTTAGTATTGTAGCAGACAGCACAGATTCCAAGTCGACTTAAAAGTATATAGCCGCCTACTGCAACTCAGCTCTGACAAGCATCAACTTAATTAAACAAAGAAAACAAAACCAAAAATCTCCAACAGCAATTTAAATTTCCAGATTTTTCCCTCTGTTGAAAGAATATGTGACTACACACATTTCAGTAGCACCATCAATAGAATAAGAGCATCATATTGTCAACTTGAAGTATCAGCTTCTTAGTACTATGTGTCTCAATGTTTCATTGGGGATATTTATGTGGCAGTACTGCCAAGTTTGACTGCAGGAGATATTACAGCCTAGAAGATTAATAAATGTGGTATGTGGCAAATAGCTTTTAAAAATCCCTGAAACAACACTGAAACAGAATTTCAAATAACAATTATTATTAGCTTTCTAAGGAGCTTTAAATACAGAAGCGGGCTGGTATGAAATAGTAGAAGAAAGAAATAAAATGGAATAAAGCTTCTCTGCCTTCATTTGTTTTCATGAATTTTTTGAATTGTGCAGAAAGAGGCAAAAACTGTTCTCATATTTGCAGCTTGATTCATGTGTGACAGGGAGAAAACCCAAGGAAAAATAACTAGTAATCTTCATTCCTATACCTGAACAATACAAGTATATGAATGCTCAAAGAAATGAGAATTAAGTAGAACATGCTGAACTCCATCTAGCCCCACAGTGATCAGCTCAAACAGCACTGATCTCGTATTAGTTTATGACAAGATTATGGAGAGCCAAAACTGAAAGGATTGAAGACTTCAGTGGAGAAGCTTGTATTGTAAAAATCAAAATTTATATTTAATACAAGGTAATTTTTGTACTAACAATTCTTCCCTATAACCAGCAGAAATAATTTTTAAAAAAAAGAAAAAAAAAGAAAAGAAGAAAAACAAGTTTGAAGTTTTCCAAAACATATTTCCAAGAAAAATAATTTTTCATGAGGTATAAAAGGGACTCCCTACCCTCCCCACCTCCCCCAGTTACATAACATACAACAGAGCTAGGTCAGCCAGGGTAAGAAAATTGAACCTTGAGTATACTAAGGCCAAACAAATCCAGACAGATTTCCATGTAGAAATTAAATCCATGGATAAGACAAACCACAGTTACTACAAAAACCAATAGGTTGCCATCCAGTTTAAAGTATGCAACAAAACAAAACTCAGAGGCAGCAGGCATCTATGTCTAGTAACTTCAACCCACCACAGTGCTCTGTTCCTAGCTGAGCCCCTCTTATTTTACTTAGAGACACCTTCTAAATCTTGCCCAAAATGGAAAGCTAATTTTCACAAGTGCAGACATAAATATTATGACCATATAACCCCTTCAAGATTGTATAAGCAGTAAAGAAAAAAACCACAGATTTTCTGAGATGGGGTTCTAATCTAAAGAAGTAATGAATTTTGCAAAGGTATGAATTTAAGAATGGTTAAGAGAAAAAAAGCATTTATGCCAAAGGGAGAATTCTGAAGGAAGTGAAACATTTTGAACATACTTTAACATTGTGATGTATTGTTCTCATTTCTTCAAGTATCACAAGCCTTTAAAACAGGAGCCTTTATAACTTACATGACCTTCAGTAAAAATTGACTACCCACACATAATGGCAAATGTCACAAAGAAACAACATGCATGTTTTAAGCCATTTGCTTAAGCTGCATCAACATCCAGCTAAGGTATAACTCACATATTCTGCTGTGATAACTCAGCAAAAGAGAAACTTACTGTTCTAATTCACAAAAACTTTCCATCACTGTAGGTAGAAAGTAGTCACATTTAGATCATAAAATTGACAATCTCCTTTTCAAAAGAAAAGTTGGGGGTTTGCTGCTCTAACTTTTGTACACAAGAAGATCTTGTATATGTCTTCAGTACTCTCACAATTAAAACAAACCAGCAGCCAGTAGCTAACATGTAACCTAGTGACTTGCTAAAAAAAATTACTATCATACCTTTTCATACCATTGCCTTTACTTCTCCTTTTCCTGTAACTTACTGAAGACATTTTTTTTTTTTTAATTCCATCCAGGACATCTTTTAAATGCCATTTTCCTTCCCTCCTCACTCTGTCACCCTGAAGCAGGAACAGCTGCACTAAAGTGCTCATTTCTAAGGCAGTCACCTGGGCTGAGTTCAAGCATTTGAAGAAGCAAGGAGGAAGCTAATGAATGCCACCTGTTCCTACTTCAAAATCCTGATTAAAGGGGCAGGGAGGAAAAAAAAATACAAAAAGCCTCAGCAAAGTTAGAGGAAAAATGTAAAGCTTTCTCTGATACCTGTCTGGAGGAAAAAGATTATGAGAGGTAAAGGAGAAAAACTCTTAGTGATCTCCAGCCTGATGTTTCACCTGTAGCAGGACTGACCTCTCTTTCTTAGCAAAAAGTTTTAGTTTCTGTGTATTCTTAGTGTGATGGTGCCATTCCACAGGTGCTGCCTTGTTTTTATTCAGTTCAATGCAGAACATGCCATTCAAAGAACCAAGTTTATATTCTGAAAATTCTCACTCTGGGCTCACTGATGTGCCCCTTGTAGGTTTGCCAAGTAACCTATGCTCCACTGCTCCTTGCACTCTGCATTGAAAGCAATTGCTAAACAGCCTAAATGTCTGTAGAGAGATGGTGATTAAAAAGATGAGAATATCTACTTAAAGTAACTCCTTTATAAAATGATGGAGAAAGAGCATTAGAAATATCTGATCGAAACAAAACAGTCAGCTGAAAGCAAGGGGTTGGTGGGCTAAAAGCCTATCAGAGAGAAAGCTTCCCACAGAGTACTGCTCTCACAGTGGTTAGTGTTTCATGAAAATCTTTTACTTTATTTCAGTCCCGTTAAGGCAGTGCTTAGAATTCATCCAGATAAAAATTTCACATTACTGCCTAAACTTCTTTAAAAAAAGAAATCAAAACAAAAAGCCACCTGCCCATCACTGAAAACATTATAAAAGAGAAATGAAAATATCACAATTCCTAAAGGAAAGAATGGTTTAAAAAATAAATTGCTTTAATGCCACCAAGAAATCTACCCTCACTTTCAAAGACTCTAAATACTATGGAAAAAAAATTGGGTAGCATTATTCAAGATTTTTTGTATGTCTAGTTGTTTTCTGGTTTTTTATTTGTTTGTTTGGTTTTGGGTTTTGTTCGGGGTTTTTTGTTTGTTTTTTTTTGTTTGGTTGATAGGTTTTGGTTTTTTGTAGCATTCTAGGAATAGTGCTACAAAAACTATGCACACGAGTACCAGGTCCACCATATGAGTTCATCATCACACTTGCTTTTCAAACTATAGGTAGTGTTTTTTCTGAATAACTCTGTTTCCCAATATGAGAATATCTAAGTGTGATGAAGACTATGGATGCAAATTACAGCCTGAGGTCAATGCAGAAGGCTTATGGCTTACCTCTGAAACACACCTGAAGGAAGGGCTAAACTCAAAAACTTCAGTCTCAAAAGGAGAAGCTATTATTTGCAGTAAAGACAATTTTTACTATTAAATCATGCAAGTCTTTTAGGTTTCAGAAGTGCTGAACATATGTTTTAAATGTTTAACAAAGAAAAATTCCACCAAAGTATTTTATATATGTACTAGGTTATTACCTAAGTAACCATAAAGATACACATTGTTGTTTGGACAGTTATAGCAACAAGTTCTAGTTTTCCTCATGAGACATTTCAATATAAAAGTTTGTAGGAAAAAGAGAGGTACTGAAAGGTAATGTAGAAAGGGACAGTAATGAAGGAGGAAAAAAGACAATGGAAACTGAATTAACTAAATACAGAGGAATAAAATCAGAGGACAAAAGGAAAAGAAGAGAACATCTGGACAAAACTTCATGGAGAACGAGGCAATAGACAAGAATGAAGTGGAACAGAAGAACTAGAGAAACAGAAAAATAAACAGGGAAAACGGGTTAAATTTAAAAGTGTTTGTCTTCAGAGGGTTTGTCATTCTATTTATGTAATATTTTTAAAGTAAAGGATGTGTGCAACACCAGGTTTCTCTGAGAATTCATGTAAACAACAATTCATGTAGACATGTTGAACAAACTATTCTTCAGTATATGCTCAAAATGTCTTCTTCAGGTACTAAATCCAAGACTCTGACACCCAACAAGTATGTAATGTACCTGCATTTTAGAGTTAGACTTCTTAGAGAAGGTTTGCTTTTTTTTTTTTTTATTTCTCTAATATGGAATTAGGAGCTCCTGAACTCTCTGAGTGTCTTAGCGTAACTAAGATTGCATCTTGAATCTTGAAGGACAATTTAATGTTTCCACACACTGAACATAATGTGCAAGGTCACCAAAATACTCATTGGTTCATCTTAAAAATTACTGACTCACTGCTTCAGAGAACATTAGATCTTCCTCTGAAACTTTTGCAGAGTAACACAGTGATTAAAGTCCGGAAGACAACTGGTCTGTCTTGAAGTCTTGCTTCAGAGACTCTGAATGCACACTTGCCATTTTCCAGATAAGTGCAGTAACTACTGGGCAAGAGACAAGACTTCTGTGGAGTAATTCTTTTTCACTTCTACTGAAAATAGGCTCACTGTGCAGAAAGCTATGCAAGATTTATGGCAGCAGACAGAAGAAGAGTAAAAGCCAGTTTAAGTTTTGCAGACCTGAATTACAAAGCCTGAATAAAGTGCATAAATTCTAGTAAGCAGGAAATGAATGTTCACAACTGGTGAACTTTGCACTGAACTGAACACAGCAGTGCATAAAATTTGGCATGCAGACACAGAGATTTGTCTAGACAATCCCAATGGTTTAGGCAGGCAACTGCCTTCCCCAACCACAGACTGCTCCTGAATAAGTGCCTGTGTTCAGACTTCTGAAGCTATTCCTACAGAGAGGAACAAAAAAGGAATTTCTGATTACTGATTTCAGACACCAGATGATATTACATGGTCCTGTGGAGCACACAATCTGAATATCTGAGTATCAGATACCCTAATCAAGAAAAAGGCAGTCTGATATTGTCTCTACTTAGAGAAAATATCTCTAGGCCTTCTGCTGCACTGATTTGCTGAAGATAAACTCAAGATAGTTACAGTGCCATAAAGTGCTACTGGATTTAGCTTTGAGTTACTTACCCAGTATCAGTGGACTCAAAGCAAGAGATATCTGCTGTGCCTGGGATGGTGTAAGCCATAGCCACTGTAAATGTCTGACACTGTTTGTTCAACTACATCAGCAGTAGACTTCATCAGACAGTTTCATTTAGAAAAATTAAAAGAGCAGGCAAAAATTCTGGAAAGAAATATCTGCAGTTCTTTTTTGCTTAAGTTGGAAGGCATATATTGTCTCAAAGTATGCTTTTAGACGTATTTTGCCTTATTTTAAGCCTTTAATACAACAAAAGACAAAAAGAAATATTGCTTTAAAGGTTGTAGCTGCAAGAACTAGGTCTTTTAGATAGATTTACTTGCATATCTTCCTTAAACCAAGTACACAGAACCACTAGAGATCTCTGAATCTCTAGAGTTTTATAAAGCATGCACAGACTAGAAGAAGACAACTTCTGAGAGAGGTTAAGAACTCAAATCAGCTTGTGGAATAACATGAAAGGTTTTGAAAACAAAGGCTACCTTCTCCAGCTGTGTCCTTGTGAGGCAAATCCATACTTTCAATTCAGCATCTGTGAGAGGCTTTCTACAAACACCACATTTTCCCCCTCTAAGTTCCCTCAGGAAAATCTCTTTCTCCCCCTAGGACAACCTCAAAGGCATAGTTTTGGATCTATTCCTTGTTCTTCTCAAAAGTTTCCAAGTCTGTACTTCTGTCTACTTGGTATACACACTAAAATTCCAGAAAAGGATCTGAACTGTGTATATTTGGTTGTGCTGTCAAAAGCTCAGACCCTCTCCCTCCACAAGAGGATTCAGTATGACACAAAACACAGCAGCCAGTTCAAAGCAAACAGCCATTTAAAAGAATGCTGAGACTGCCACACATGAAGCAGCTAAACCCCTGACATCATAGACACACCATCCTCCAGTCCTGTTACAGCCATTTGTTACAAGCTTACTGAAATAATTAAAAGTTATTTTTCGTACCTGTGGCTGTGGAGGAGTGCATTGAAAGCCAATCCATCAGACCAGCTACTGGTGAAATTGATAACGTTGACCTGTGGGTAATTGCGAGTCGATTGGCGGACCCAGCTCAGCAGAATCATTTCACTGTTTGTCTGCTGCAGTCCAGCCATGATGTTTTTCATTACATCTTTGACCTGCAATAAAAGACAGAATTTCATCAATGATTGAACTTATTAAAAGCTGACTGTTTCTATCAACTCTTTCTATTTTTTGACACAAAAATCCTTCAGCTGTGTAGATTTCAGCCTTAAAGAAGAAAAATCCTAAGTAATTAAAGAATACAGTCACAATATTAAGGACAGCAATCAAGTCTGAATGCTTAAAGACAAGGGCTATTGACTTGCTGGTCACTATTGCTGATGCACTCAGTGCATTCATCCCTGTGCCATGTGAAGCATTCCGTGCATGAACAGAGAAGGCACATTTGTTTGCACCATTTGTGATACAAAGTTCATTTAAACTAAGTATTTCTCTTTGTGGTTTTCTTTGCTCTGGAAATACATCCTTAGTTAATATGATACATTATAGCAAAAGCTGATAACAGGGTGAAAAGCATTCTTCTCTTGCTGACAGAGTTGAAATAGTACCAAGGCATAATAAATGTGCTCAGTGCACGGTAAATAATGTTTTTGACTTAAATGTGGAAACTATATTTTCATAAATGCACTTGGATGAAAAATGAATTTCACTGTCTGCATTAAAAGGGTATTGCAAATGTTTAAATTTTATTTTTTAATGAATAGTTAATATTCTTCTTTCACTAGAGAGAGCTTACCAATCTACAGTTATTATTTTATAAAAAGCCTAAGGGTTTTAAAAAATATTAGCCTGGAGTTTGACATAATGCAGTAGATTATATATTTCTTATCAACTTCTTTACTAGTGAAAGAGCACATAAAACTTCTATTAAGAATTATTTTGCTGTAAAGTGAACCCTTTTTTTCTTTTCTTTCTCTTTTCTTTTGCTTTCTCCATATATCTTTGAAAGACTAGCAGCTCTTTAAAAGTACTCCCTAAGATATAATTTAACTATAAAGTTGCTTATTCGCTTGTGAAATACAGCATTTCATTATACTTCTTCCCTTGAATTGCTCTGCAGCCAGTATCAGTCAGTCAAAGAACAACATTCAGTGCAGAAGCTACTTTATGATAAAGGATGGACCACTTTGAAATTGTAAAAATTGTAAGATAACATGGAGAAGATGTAACCTGAAAGAATAACCATCAACAACAAAAATTAATTACCGTGATACTATAGGGAAAACAGAGATACCATTTTATTGTATATTGTTAAGTTGCTTGGTAGTTTCACAGTAATTAATTCAGTCATTTGACTATGTAAAGATATGAATTACTGAAATAATATCTTGGGTTTGCATCTCAGACACATACTACCCAGAGAGTATCAGTGTCTTCAGTTTTCCTTTTGAGACTTAGGCATTAAGTTTACTTTATATATTATTAGTTTCAAAGATGGGAGGAGAAATTGATCCTTTTATCAAAATTTTATGGGACACATATCTGACTTCAGTCTTAGATTGTAATTTGCACCAATGAAAATTAATATAAAATTCTGTCAGATAAGAATAGAAGTTTTTATAGTTGCCTCCATTTCTATATAGGAGAAAGAAAATAAAGTGTAAGAAAATCAGGAAATATACTCTTTATTTTTGCTTTATAAGTCTGAGTGGGTATTTTGAGTTTCTTGTTAATATTTTTAGTTTCATTATTAAGAGATGCCAAAGTAGAATTACATAGTTTAGCAAGAAGCTAAGAGATTTGCCTTATGTATTTCCAGGCAAAAACCCCTTCACTATTATCAAAATACAAAACTGTGTTTTTCATTAATCTGGATGCTAAAAAGAAGAAAACTTTTGGAATCAGCATCTATTGCACCACACTTAAACGACATGAAAGACTAGAAAATGTTAAAATTAGAGTTAAGGATCATTGTCCAAGCCAAGATTTCATCGTTCATTTTGGGGTTTTATCATGTGTATTTACAAATGCAGATTCTTCTGAATATTATAAGCCAGCCACGACTTATGAAAAATACAACACACATTTGTATTAAAGGATAGCAGAATTAATGTAGAAACACAATATTTATAAATATAGAGGTTCATAGCATAGTGTTATCAAGTGTTTGATTTGGCATTAACATAAGAGAAAGGAGCAATCTATATGAACTGAAGAAATTAGATAAACAAAGTTATTAAAAAAATGGGCTGTCAGGAAGGCAATCATTCAGAAGGATGCAGGTGATAGTTTTCTTTTTGATCTAAAGACATGGAGCCAAACCTAGTATTTATTTTTACTTTTGAGTAAATGAATACAAAACAGTTTCAATCTCACCTTGTTGAGCATATTTGCTTATGATGGATAAAGATTTGCTCTCTTTTTCTTGCATTTCTCAGCAACAGTGAAGACTGTTAAATTTATGATTTTTGATTGTCTCCTAGGGAATGTCAGGAACTGAAAATAATGAAGTAAAAGGGTTTGATCTCATCCTGAATGCTGAGGCCACTTCCTATTCAGTGAGCAATGATGGATAATTCCACTTCTACAACTGGAGCCACTTTTTTCTCCAGAATGTCCTGAAGGGCGCTGCCATCCCACCCTATTTGGCATCTTGGCAGCACCATGCAGCACCATACCATGCCATGCAACACCACTGTGGGTGCAGCACCACACTCTCTGCAGGATGGCTGGGTCCTGAAACAAGATCAGCGCCTGAGCTGGCTGACATTTGGGTGAGAAGGAAGCTTTGTGAAGGCCTCTCAGTTAAGATGTACTGTTGAGAAAGTAGTTCATAGAGATGTGTTCATGTCAGCCTGAAGAGCTTTTGGATAGATAAACTCTTTCAGCATCCAGGCTCAAAAATTACAGCCATTTCAAAGTGTCTAGTAGACTCTGCCTCATCTGTCAGATCATGGGTTGACCTCTGATACTTATTTCTCTGTTACTTCTCCTTTCTAATGTAATATATCCTGGCAGTACACAAAGCTTTAAAGTGTAGGAAACTCTGACTTCCAGGGAATAGACATTCTTGCTCTTCCTGGGGAATGGGCATATGCTATGGCAACAAGAAAAGGTTAAATTTTTGATAGAAGGGGGAAAAAGGGCAACACAGACATCACCAAGATGGCTTCTGGAATGCCAAACTGCCAAAAGGAAATCTGTGAATGGAATGGGAGC
>JAWWLV010000001.1:107773880-107792777 GCA_035041135.1 Platyrinchus mystaceus
CCCGAAGAGGAGATACAAGGACTCCCTGAAACAATCCCTCAGCCTTGGCCATATTGATCTTCACCACTGGTCTACTCCGGCCTCCAACCGGGAGGCCTGGAGACACACTATCTATAACGCTGCTGCTTCTTTTGAGAACAGATGCAGGATCACTCTTGAGGAGAAAAGACAACGCAGAAAGAATTACATCTTGTCGATCTCACCCAGGGAGTCTTTCTGCTGTGCCTTTTGCAACCGGACCTGTCTATCTCGCATTGGCCTCTTTAGCCATCAGCGTGCTTGTAGCAAGCGTGGGTAGAGCCCTTCCCAAATCTTCGTTCGCAAAGCCTGGCCATGATGACACTCCTATAGGATAATAATATATCATTTGAAGGACATGATCCTAATTTTGAAAGGCCCAGATCCAGGGCAAAATGTACTTTAAATCATTATTTATTCTAAGAAAACATACCTCTTGTGTTTCATTGCTGAAGGTCAATTAAAATTAAAAAATATGCTCTTAAAAGTTCTTCAAGTCTTTATTCTGGTATTATTGCAGAGTTTAAAAAATAGCGAACAAACCACTGCTATTGAAAGAACAAATAAGTGGGTGGACAGGAGGTACTGAACAACTAATTAGATGGCTTCAGAAAATATTTTGACGATTTTATATCATTAATTTGGACAAAATTTCTGTTCTTACTAGCCTAAACCTATCAGCTGTCTTGTATTTCTAGAAAATAATTTGAGCTTCATTTGCTTCTGTGACGTTTTTCAGAATACTAGATCATTAAATAATTTTTTTTTTTTTTTTTTAATACAGTGATTTAAGGGATAAACACTGTCCACTGCCAAGAGATTAAGACACAGCATTGGCATAGACACTGGCACTTTGGGTCCAGTTAACGGGCTCCAAAGTCAGATAAACTTTCCTAAAGAAACAATCCAGTACACAAGAAAAGTGCACACAAAACAATGCCAGTTCTTTTATCTCTTGTATAATCAACGCCCCCAAAAACCACTTTTCCCTCTCTCCTGAGTAGCCTAAAACTTTCAAAGGTAGCCAAATCCCAGGAGTGGTAGTTTTCTATCCCCAGTTGCTCTAGTCAGCAACACTGAACACACATTCTTGATGGGCATGGGGATGGGCACACACACACACACATACCCCCTGCTGTGGCTGCCACCCAGAACTAAAAAGACAGAGAGCAAAGCCTTTTTGAGCACACACACAACCAACACTCCTGTAAACATGAAGCACAGGTGGTACAAAACTGCCCTTCGGCTTTGACCAAGATTATTTTGGACTTAAGATGAGAATAATGTTGGTAACATGCTGATGTTTTAATTATTGCTAAGTAGTATTTCCTTTAACTCAAGGATTTTTCAATTTCCCATGCTCTACCAGTGAGCAGGTGTACAAAAAGCCAGAGTGGGGGAGCACAGCCAGGACAGCTGACCCAAACTGGCCAGAGGGATATTCCATACCACAGAAGGTCATGTCCAGTATATAATCAGGGAGAGTTGGCCAGGGTCCCTTAGGGACAGACGGGGCATCAGTTGACAGGTATTGTACATCACTTGCCTTTCTTGAGTTTTATGTCTCGCTCCCTCTCCCCTTTTTCATCATCATCACCATTATTGAATTAATAATATTAACTAATAATAACTTTTACTTTATTTCAAATATTAAACTGTTCTTATCTCAGTCCTTGAGTTGTACTTTTTTTCCTGATTCTCCTCCCCATTCCACCCAGGGAGAGGTGTTGTGAGCCAGTGACTGTGTGCACTTAGTTGCTGGCTGGGGTTAAACCACAACGTCTTCACTGTTGTGTGCACAAGGACAATGGAAAGATTGTTAACATAAATGAGCAAATATTGTCAAAGAGAAAAGTGAAGTGACTCAAGCACTTTTATAGCAATACTTCTAGAAGACATCAATTCTTCACACTGCCTCCTCCAGAAAACACCTAAGAAATAATGGACAGTTTCACTGTAGAAACAGTTACATCCTGTGGATTAATTGTATGATTCACCAGAAAGGTCTTTAAGCCTGACTGCCTAAAACAATGGGAGAGGTCTTAAACTGAAAGCAAGCTGTCTTTCCCTTGAATATTCTCTACAGGAAATTGCCACCTTTTTTTGTTGCATCTTTCATTAGTTTTCAGAACTTTTAATAAATTTGTCCAGTTACATGCCTGAACAATTGCAAATTTAGTTTCTCATCCTTTTCTGTAAAATTTAAAATTTTTCATGTTTTCATGAAAATGAAATCTGATTAAGTTTCTTAAAATTTCATAAAATAGGAAGCATGAAGGCCATTCCACTCCAAATTATATGATTTATGAATATTGTACACAAAAGTCATGTTAAGTAGGAAGGCAGGAAGTCTACAAATGCCTTGCACTTATCTCTAAGTAAATACCAAAGTTCCTGGGAGGTAAAACTTAATTTAGCAAATACTGAAGAACAGGTGGGAAACATTTATGATATCTTAGGACTGCCATTAAAGCATGGTAACACTCTATTATTATGAGACATCTGTTACCAATTTCTATAGAAAGTAATTAATGGGAAAAAAGAAAAGAATATCCTTTCCTAGGTCATTTTATTTATCATATTATTCCCCATTTGTTCTCAGGTTGATGTAAGTGGAGGGAAATTGTGGAGCTAATTACTAGTATGGTTTCAAGAATCTAACAGTGCAATATCTGACAATAAACGGAGAGAACTCATGTATAAAGGGCAAAGTAATAACTGTTTTCCTTGTACCAGAAAAAAGAAACTTGAGAACTCTGGGGTGATGACAAAGTAAATTGCACAAATAAAAACCAACATAAAATGTAAAGTAGGTTGTGTGAACTCTGGAAGAGAAAGCTTGAGGAAAGAGGCATCTCTGTTGACAAGGAAAGATATTAATTTTGCTGTCAGCTGTGGTGTTATTGCAACTCAGGGAACAACTGAGGAAGAATGAGTAGATGAAGTATCTAATTCTATTGAGGGTGACTCTTTGCAAGTAATCATAAACTGCAGTAAGAAACAGTCAATCAAAATCATTGCTGTATATGCCTGGAGATTGTTCGCCCAAAATATAACATTAGTGAATTTGTAACAGGCCAGGCTGCACAAGGTTGATAATAAAAACATTCTTATGACTCAAGTTGGGAACTGTAAGACAGAGACAGTAAACATATAACTCGCCAAAATAGGTTCACACAAACAAAACACCTTGAGGCTTTTCCAGCAATTTAATCCACAGACAGTGTGTGGATTCTTCCTGCATGGTCAAACAAAGACTGCAAAGAAAGTCTTGCTTTCGTCTCACAAAAGAGGTCAGACCAGAGAAGCTTCAGCTTAGGTATAATGAAAAATTCTTATAGATGTCAGTTAAACTTAGCATTTAAATAGAGCTCTAGAAAATCTAAAGACAATTCTGGAATAGTGCTGAGAGACCAAAAAGAAATGGAACTCATCAGCTTTTTCCATCTAGAAATGTAAACAGAAATTTGTTATAAGCATGTTGCCTTAGCAACAGTACTACAAATTAAATGCTGCAAATACTTGAGCAATAAATGAGGCTGTAGCCTGGCAACATGTTGCATATGAGAAGCTCCCTGTTCCTGACCTGAACCTCACTTACATAAGGACCTCGGAGCAAATGGACACATTTCCAAGGTTCAGGCTAAATGAGCACCTAATAAAAAAGTAATATTTTACAACTCTCGCTCAGCAATCACATGGAACTTTATCACTACAGCAAGTGAAATAAACTTTCAAAACATGGGCCTGTGTACGCCTGGGGGTTTTCTGCCCCAACCTTTTCTCTTCACGGGATAGTGACGAAAACCAAAGCACTAAGTCAGAGTACATCTGAATGTGCTGTAAGGTGATAGCACTTAGTTTATGACCTCTGATATCAAGTCCTGTGGTCATTACTCTGAGCTCAACCAGTACTCAACAGATCAGCTGATTATACACACATTAAGCACAGAAGTAACAAACCAAATAAAACAGCAATTGCTATAAATATATGTGAGTATATGTATATGCATGTGTGCACTGATATTATGTTGTAAGGAGAGAAGTGCTGAGGAGGAAGCAGATAATTCCATTGCTTCAGGAAAGTATTTCAACATACTACCCAATACTGTCACATGCAGTGTTACTGCAAGCTTTATAGTACTTTATCATGTGTATCCAAATTTATGTCTCTACCTATGGTTTAAACACAGCCTCTCCTTGCCTCCCCAAAAGCACTAAGGTTACACCTAATTGCTGTGAAAACTGAAGAACCCAAGAGGAAAAGAAGGAATTGTTCATATACATCCCTGGTACATAAAAAGCCTCTGTAGGCAAAGACACTCAAACGATGTAACTATCTGCTAGAAAATAAAGAAAAACACATGATGGAGTATCACAATCCCATCAAGAAGCCAGCTCCTGAGCAGGAACGAGTCCTGATAGCTGATTTGGTAATCCATTTTACTAAACTCTAACACCAGTTATCAGGCGACTGAAAGTTTACTGTGCTTGCGATATTTTTACAGTATTATAGACAATTAATGAGTGACATACAGTCTCTTCACCTCTGTGGCTATCTATCTATCTCAGTCCTCTAGCAGGAGGACTTCTGTTGTAATACCTCATTCAGTGTTGGTACGGAAACGGTGTTGTTGTCACAGTTTGATCTTCATGATTACTTTGTAAGAAGAACAAAAAATAAAAGTTGTCTGACTGAAAACCCGTTTTAAAGACTGTTACTTTTGGCTTTTCATAACAGTAGCAGTAAAAACTCTTTGAAAGACATATTAGACAGAATAGCCATTTCAGACTATTACTGATAAATGTGGAAATCCCTTAAAAGTTCTACTTTGATGTTTTTTCCTAGTAATGACACCCTCTGCAGCGAATTGGAGTACATCAGCTCTGTACTGCCTGTACAGAGAATCAGAAAATCCATTGACTCTGACATCTGCCTACAGATTACAGGCGGCAACATCACTTCAGAAAACTGCAATTTTGAGCCTGGAAAAGGTTGCAAGCTACAATTTCCACATTTAGCATATTGAAAGGTGATAACAGTGGCTAGGTAGAATTTATGGAGTTTGTTCTGACAGTTTGTGCACAATTTTCCATTCAGATTACTTTAAATTATTTTCTACTTTATAAGATAAATCATAAGAATTTATGGGAACAGAGTACAAAGCTGTTTGCTCCAGATCACAATGTCATGCTGTCTTATAATTACTTAACACTACTGCTTCCAGAAGAACCTATCTAGAGTTTGTGTAAGAGGTAAATATTAGTCTAGTTTTTTCCTTAATGGAGAAAAAATTAAAATAGAGATCTGATTTTTATTGAGCCTTTCTGCAACAGTTCATGGAAAATAATATTTTAATCTAATAAACTATAGTAAACTAGAGATTCTCTTTAAAATTCAGTAGTCTAGGACAGCTTCTTTTCTTTTTTTTTTTTTTCAATGCTGCAATAATACTATGTTAACTTCAGCAAAGGAAATGCAATTTTAATATCTTTTATTAATCAGACAGGGTTACTAATGACTGTACCTTGAAATAATCAAATAAAACAGATGTTTGAAATGGAAAGAAAGTAATCTGCACACTTATTTAGTTAAATAATGAAGATTATACAGATAGCATTCAAATATGTACCTGTGACTTTTGTTGAAGTTAACACACAAAGATTGTTTCTCTGGTTTCACAGAATATTCTGAGTTAGAAGGGACTCACAAGGATCACCAAGTCCAGCTCCTAAGTGAATAGCCCATACAGGGGTCAAACCTGTTCTTCACATCTACCAGTAAAATACCACTTATTTTAAGCTGATACTTCAATATTAATCCTACTTAAACCGTATTAAAAAAACCCTGTAAAAATAATCCTAGTGTTATTTATCTCTGTATTTCTCAGCATAATCACAGATTACCTTATGTTAATTTCCTGTGAAATGTTTACTTCCTACATACCTGGCATCCAGTTGTCCCTCATTTATGCCAATAGCCACAAAGAGCTTACATCTTGATGCGGAAAACTATACCACTCCACATTGGTTTAGACCATTTTAATTCAGTGTGCAGAGGCATAGAAAACCAAAAAAAAGGGGGAGTTTATAATTAAATTAAAATATAAAATCATATGGATTTCCTATAAGTCATTTAGATTGAAATAGTAATATGAATCATAGAAGTCATCACACATACTTTGACATCTCAGTCAAAGAGAGCTCTTTCATCATCCTCACACATGAATCATTATTTTCTTTCAGCAGCTTTAGAGGAGTTAAACTTCTTTTGACTGAAATGCAACATTTCCATGCCACATACAGAAGAAAAATAATTGGAAACTTGCCAATTACTTGCATGCAGCACACGCCTTTAATGGTGATATACAGTGATGGATAACAAAGTCTTGCTTGCTGAGACTCAGTGCTAATTGACAGTGTGTTCCTTTGAACTCCATATTACTTATCATGTCAGATCTTCCTGTTGAAAAACATCCTTTAAAAGTCCCCAAAAGTAACTGTGGATGCTAAGAGAGCCTCGTAATCCCAAACTGACTGAAACACAGATTCTATATAGATCTCAATCTGAAATTCAGCCCCATCATTGGGTTTATTTTAGTCTGTTTTGTTTTCTTTATTGCTGACTGGGGATTGGTGAATTTCAAATTGCTCTAATTTGCTCATATCTCAAATTAATTTCAAAACAAAAATCAGTGGAGAACAATGTAGTCTGCCTGTTTAGTGAAAAATCTTATAGAATGTACCACAATTTTATACAAAATATTTATTAGTTGCATCATTGCACAGAGACCAGACAATGTGTTTTAGGAGAATGCAATGAAATTATTTCACTGGAAGGGTAATGAATGGATCAAAGTTAAGATGTACACACAGCTATTCCTGAGTTAATATTTGCTAAAATCCAGGGGTTTTATTTTGGATTTTTATAATCTCTAATGCCCCAGATGCTGTGTACATGTCATCCTCACCTCATCCAAAACTACACGTATCTATACAGTTACAGTCATTTGGCATGAAGCGCAAACTTTCATTTAGGAAAAAAAAAAAAAGAATAAAAATGTCAAGGTGACCTGCGTGTTTATACTCTTTGATGTATCACCATTCAGCACAATAAAATCTGTCCTTCTGATTACACTTCAAGATATTGAAGTGTATTACTGACATAACTGAAAATGCACTTCCTTTGTAAAGTACTAATTGGATGTTACTTCTGACCAGACTCTTGGTCACATGAAAATTCAATCAAGTAACCTTGTACATTCATACATGCACATTTTGCTGTTTGAAATGTTTTATATCTCCAAGTGTAGGTCAATTGCTTACTTTTTACTCTTACTACTCATTTCAAATGTGGACATTTCTTTACCCAACTGCTTAGCATTTCTTAGCAACTAAAAAGGCTTCCCAGTAAAACTGTTGTCAATTTTAACAGTGACTCTTTGTAAAGATTTAAATTATTTCTTTTAATTTTGTCAAAATTTACAGCTGTATTTCTGTACCTTGCAGTCTTTTTCAACTGGAACTTAAGGCATTTGAACCTTGAATTATAATGTCTTCCAAATTTTATCAAAAAGTATTAAACTAAAGGAAAAATTTTGCAGTGAACAAAGAAAACAGACATATGACATAAATGTAGTAAAAAAAAAATTATGCTTTGTGTGACCATTTACTTCTAGTTAAGCTGAAGAAACTTTTTACATAAAAACCCAACCTGTTGCTTACCAAATTTAAGAGAATAAAAGCATTACTCGAGCAGCAACAGCAGATAACAACATCATCACTACAAGCATTACTTTTGTTAAGAAATACATGATAGTGTCCTAAGATCCTACTCAAAATAATACTGGACTTTTCACATAAAAACTGTTTAAGAACATGATAATGCTACATTGAAAATTTAATGTTTTGCCCTTAGTGGAGAAGATTATTACTTGGATAATCACCTAAAATTTTTAATTACTTTAATTTTTGCAAAGTAACAGAAATTACAGATGTTTTGCGCACATTTACTGTCACTCCCAGATTTTCAATCATCTTTTTAGAAAATGATGGTTGAATAATCAATGAGTAAAGAACTAGAAAAAAAAAACAGTCTGGAATTTTCAAGTATAGGTGTTATGCTTCCCAAGAAAATTTTCAAACATGATTGTAGGAAAACAAAGGCTGAAATTTTTCCTCAAAAACCAGTAGGATTTGGTTTTCAAGCTAAAGAAGTTTCTCAGTTATTCAGGAGAAGTACAAAAGTAACCATGAACATTTTACTTTACTAGAGAGACTGCAGTAATAAAAATATACTGTACACCACCAGAACATGATTCCACACATATTTGCTATGCCAAGCCAAATTTCCAATTTTTTTTTTAAGAAAATAAGAAAAACAAACCCACACCAAAACTCACACTGTAGTTTGTTTGACTGCCTAAATATTCCTTCCCAAACAATTTTGGTGAAACTTCTGTAATTGATGCATATGCTTATGGAAGCATTCAGTAAGACTGGTTAGTATACTCTTTTCATCCTTTTAATCAAAAATTATGAAATGTTAAGGATCAAAACTATCTTTCTTATTTATTTTTGATTCAAAGGGACTTCTTGTTAGTCTTCACTAATCTCAGTACTTAAGCATAATAAAATCATCACATACCTGTCCTACAAGGGCAGGAATTTCCTTTCTCTATATGGCCAAAAATTATACAAAAATATCTCTTTTCAGAAAATATTTTAACATAAGTTTAAAAAGGGGAAGAGTTTTACACTTTAATTTTCTGTAGAAGAGAAGCTTAGAAAATTTCTTTAGGTTTCAAATCTGACAATTTCTTTTGCTATTTTGTTTCTCACTAATTGATTACAGGGTTTGAGATTTGAAGCTTACTGGAACACGATGAAACTTGAGTTTAGACTTTACCATGATATGTAAAGAAGGTGTGTGGGGTTTTTTTCCCCAGAATATAGTAGCTTAAAGAAGCTAGCAAGACTTACAGGCTCATAATTTTGCCACTAGTGAATTTTGAAGCAGTCTGAAATGCATCTCTAGAATAGAGAAATTTATTTTTACGGATAGAAACATATTTTAGCTTAGAGTCTCTATTTTCAGTTTGCTTAAAAGAATAATAGCTGTTCTGTGGGAGCTTTTGATGGCACAATCTACAATAACAAAATATATTTTCCTACTTGTATGTGTCATTGTTCAATTAGTTCAGAAGGGAGGGATCCAAAGTATGTTATATTTATATGTGACTGGTTCAGAAAAAAGTTTTTTTTTATTTTCATGTTACAAAAAGTGTCTTAATGTTTTTAGCTTCAAATTTTCTTGCAATTCAAAAGCTTTTAAAAAAGTAGCATGATTATTTGTCTTTGAATATACTTCACACATCTACCAGAACTATGAATCTTTGTATTTTTATTTAGCACTTAGTTTAAAAAGATTATTTATTACATTGTTCAAAAAGTTATATACTACAACACTGCATTATTTACAGTACCATAATTTATTCCAAATCTTTTTCAATCACAGCTCACAAATGGTAAGAACAGTCCTTCTGTACCCATAAATGTAAATTTCAGAATAGAATTCACGACTAATAAATAGAAAGTAGTAAAAATAACTTGAAAATTATGTGGAAATTTTCCTCTGTTTCTGTCAGAGGACTATACACATAATAAATAAAAAACTAATTAGTGCTTATAAATTGTTGGACCTTAATGGAAAATAATTAATGAAGAAAAATTGGTAAAAACCCAGAATATATTGCTTTCCAAAGAAACCTCAAAACCTTTCAAAAAATTAAATATTGTAGTGTTTGTACAGAAGTCACTTCAACATGCCTAAGTCCAAGCTGCATTTAAAATCAGAAAACACGAAAGTTAACCTTTTTTGGCCTGAGAATTAACACTAAGAAACACAGGGAAACTCAAAATATCACAACTGCTTAGATTAATCTTTTTAGATAAACAGATGCTTTAGTCAGTTTTCACCAACATGGTTTTCAAATTGCTCCACATGTCTCTGTGTAACTGAGATCTCAGACTCCACTCATTTCATTGCACAATTTTGTTCTTTGCTATGATGCACATGAGAGAACGGAAGTTGTACTTTCAGTTGTGAAAATACTTAGTTTTGACCTGATCATTACTGCCCAGGAACAAGATCCAGGAATACAAAATACTATATAAACTCAATACTGATTAGTGATCACAGAATCATAGAAGGGTTTGAGTTGGACTTTTAAAGATCATCTAGTCCCAACGCCCTACAGTGAGCAGGGACATCTTTCACTAGATCATGTTGCTCAGAGCCTGGTCCAGCCTGATACTGTTTCTAGAGATGGTGCAGCCACCACCAGTCTGGGCAGCCTGGTCCAGTTTCAACACCCCATAATAAAAATTTCTTCCTCATTTCACCTGTTTCAGTATTTGATCACCTTCATCGAGAAGAAATCTTTTATTTATGTCTAGACATAATTTCTCATGTTTCAACTTGTCACAAAATCACAGAATATGCTGATTTGAAAGGACCCAAGGATCATCAGGTCTAACTCAGCCCGGTGCAGGACCATCCCCAAGAATCACACCATGTGCCTGAGGCTATTGCCCAAACGCTTCTTGAACTCTGTCAGGATCGGTGCTGTGACCAATTCCCCGGGAAACCTGTTCCAGTGCCCAACCACCCTCTGGATGAGGAACCGTTTCTCCTGATATCTAAACTAAACCTCCCCTAACACAGCTTCAGGCCACTCCCTCGAATCCTGTCACTGACCACCCCAGAGAAGAGACCAGTGCCTGCCCCTCCTCTTGCCCTTGCAAGGAATTTTTAATTGCCATGAGGTCTCCCCTCAGTCTCCTCTTCTCCAGGCTGAACAGAACAAGTAACCTCAGCTGCTTCTCACACAGCTTCTGATCAAGACCCTTCAACATCTTCCTTGCCCTCCTTAGGACACTACACTCTCTAATGGCTTAATTGTCCTTGTTGATGTTTGCTGTCCCTACATACTTCTGAGAAGGGTCTGGCTGTATCACGTCTTCACCTTCAGATTAGGTAGTTATAGACAGCAATAAGTTCTTCACCTTCTCTTCTGAAGGATGAACCACATTTCTCAGCCTTTCCTTGTTTTATGCTTCAGTTTCTAAATCATCTTGGCTGTAGATTTGCTTAATTATGTCGATGTCCTTCTCTACCATGGAGCCCAAACCAGACATAATACTCTAGATGTGGTGTTCCTATCCAAAAAGCCTAGAAAGTTTTTTTGAAAAAATACCCCAACCAATAAACAATAAAAAGTCTGTATTAAAGCAAAAATATCCTTGGAAAGTAGAGAAAAAATTCTACAAAAAATTCTTTGTATATTCAAAACTTGGATGGATATGACCCTGAGCAGTATAATCCAACTTTAAAGTTAGATCTATCTTTGAGGTAGGGCTTGCTCTTAGCAGGAGATTGGACAGGCTGACCACCAGAGGAACTTTCCAACCTAAATTATTCTGATTCTGGGCTTGGAAAAGAGTACACAGAGAAAAAAAAAGTCAGAACTAAATTAGGAGAGCAAGTAATATACTTATTAAGCTTTCTACTAGAATATAACATGAATTGGTATCAATTTCTAGAAATAGGAAAGAAGATGATATATGGCATGATTAAAGAGATTGATGTTAGAAATTAATTTTCAATAGTATTTCCCATTCAATATGGATTTCTTAGCATTAAGTTTATCACTTTCTATTAGTTAATCTAGCATTAAGTTTATCACTCTTTTCAGCAATGTATGACTGATAAAAATCATCCACCCAGGCTAAATAAAGATCTCTGGGTCATGTGTCCTTGCCTGGGGTATATTTTTATTTTTACTTACAGATAGGGCATTTCTGTCAAAATGGTTGATTTAGAATTTTCACACATGGAGAGAGAAAGTAAAGTCCTGTGAAATGGAAATCACTGGCATCATGAAAACAGAGAAAACTCAAACTGAAAGCTCAAACATCCAGTCACTGCTACTTTAAATCAGTTTACTGAGTACTGTAGATATAATAAAAATGCAAGAAAAATTTAATTAAAAACGTGAAATGTGGATTAAAAACAAATATTTTAAATTATACATCCTGCAGTAAATTTATATAATAAAAATTTATCCAAACATTGTAAAGATATCTTCAAGCCTGCAATATCTAATATTGTCGATAAATTCTTAATATAATTAAATTGGAAAGGTTTTACCATTAAGCAATTCAATTTTGGAATTCAACTGCATTAATCAACATGAAAAAGGTCTCTATTGCTTATAATACAAAATACTTCTTTTAACTGTAGAGAAAATTGTTAGCTGTCACAACATAAGGACTGGATGTTCAGGATGTTCTTGCGTGTTGTAAAGAGTCATAATATTGACTCATTTAATTTTTGTTCTCTTCAGGCATGATTTGCAAAAAGCCTATAAACATGACACCAACTGCATTTTGGTTGTAAAAATTCACTGAAAAGTGAAATAGCTGAGTGGCTTTTCTATAAAGTGTGTTGATCTTAGTGTGCAGCTTGTCTGGCACGCACAAGTTTATTTGGCTCCAGAATCATACAACTTTTACTGCTTTTTTTCAAATATTACTGGGCTAACAGGAAGTATTCTGCTGTTATTCTATAATATTTACAGAAACATCTTAGTAGTCATATGAATGGTTTATAACACATCAGTAACCCTTCTGTCTCTGTTGTCAGGTGATTCTCCACCCCTTCCCTTCACTGAGATGGCAGATCAAAGCACCTCACTTGTACACCCTCAAACATTAGTGTGCTGCTCCTAGGCTTCTCTGTAGCGAGACTGGTTTATCCCTTTCCCCCTTCAAATCTAGTTTAAACCTCTTTAACTGAATCCTCCTGACTCCTGCACAAAGATCTCTTTCCCCCTTTGAGACAGGTTTACTCCATCTGTCACTAGCAGGCTCCGTGTCATGTAAACTGACACACAATCAAAAAATCCATAATTCTGCCGGTGACACAAGGTTCAGAGCCAGGTACTGATCTGCTGTTTCTTTCCTCATCATTCCCTGCACCTGGAAGGATGGAGAAGAACATAACTTGTTCTCCTGATCCCTTCCCAGTCATCTCAGAGCCCTGAAGTCTCGCTTGATTGGCCTTGGACTTTTCGTTGCAGCTGCCTACCTGAAAAATCAGTAATGAAGAATAATCTAAGGGCTGCTTCAGGGTAGGGAGCTTTCTCTTCACATCTTTAACCTGGGCCCCAAGGAGGCAACTGTCTTCCCTAAAAAGTGGGTAGTGCCTGCATTTTGGGCCTTCTCTTACCCTCAGAAGTGAGTCTCCTGTGACAATGACCACTATTTTCTTCTTTATGGAAGCAGTTTTGATGCAGGACATGGGCTGACTAAACCTCGGTGACACCTTCAAGGTAGTTGAACCTGACAGTCCTTGTCATCATTCACTTCCACTTGCAGAGTCTCATACGGATTACTCCAGGACAACTGAGAAGGTGGGGCAGCCACAGAGGAGAAACATCTGCTGTGCCAGGCAGGAACTTGTTGCTATTGCCCTTTGTCCCTTCAATCACCATGTTCAGCCAGGGGGAGAGAGGTAGGGAATCCTCTGTAATATGTGTCCTGCTTGTTTGTTGGGCCTGTCTTAGAGAAGGCAGGATGCAGATCTAGTAGTCTGTCTCTCCCACTCCTTGGTACTCCCCAGCCTACTCACCTGCTCCTGGACCTCTGCCACTAAGTGGAGGAGCTAATCTACCTGGGCACAGGTCCCACTGAGAAAATGGTAGTAATTTCAAACTACTAACAAATCATTCCTTTAATGATGCACATGAACTGAACATCTCACTGCTACTGCTGTCAGGAGATTTTTCGGTGGCAACATATCTCAGGTACAAGCCTTGTTTGTAGGAGAAGAGTAAGAAATTGCTGTTATGCCTGTGAAACACTTAAAAATACTGTCTTTTGGCCTCTCATACTTTTAAAAGTAGTGATTATTACTTTGACACATAGATAAATAGTTTCTGCTTGTTTTCTTTTGGGTACTTACATTTCAGTGCTTAAAAGTGACATGTGCATCTACTATTCTACAGTGAGAGGTAGTGGGAAAAACGATGTATAATAAATAATAATAAATCTGTCACATTTACTGTTATTACATTTTGAGGAATGTATTAAGTCAGGTTGTCATAGTCTCAGGACTCACTCTGGGTCAAAGCAGCAACACATGTAATCTCACAGTCACTCTGACAATATACGAGTATATGAGGTTTTGTGTTCTGTATAGGAATTTTATTTCTTTTCTGGAGGTGGTGCTGGTGCCTCTTTGAGCATTTAAATCTCATATGTTACTCTACCAAAATGTTTTGGGGGATTATGATCCTTGAAAACATATCTATTCTCTGTTCTTCTTGAGAGCAATATCATGTATAGCAGTGGCTCAGTTTTAAGCTTTTCAAATGTTTGATGCCAGAGGCTTTTTCAGATCTCAGCTACTACATCTGCAGATATACTCTTTGATCAACACATCAATATACTCACAAGACCCAGAGCTACTAAACATACTTCCTCCCATAAGAAAAGAAGAACTAATGGTCACAAGCACAGTATGACAGGTGTTTCTCAGAACTCTATGACTATGTTAGGTGAGGTATGATCTGGCTTCCAGGTAGCTGCCAGGTCACTCAGTGACATCAGCCTAACTAATGTCTTTCTAAGCTTGATATTCAGACTATGTACCAGCTGCACACTTTGCTACATGACACTGCTCTTGCAGAAAACACATTTAACACCTCTAGTTTCACAAGCTGACCATCCCTTCTTCATTCAAACTTCAGCAGAGTCTTTAATTTGCAGACAACTTATTTCATATATGTAATTTAAGAACACTTGTTGACATGAAACTATAATTACTTCACATAACTATACTTCATAGATAGCTTTATATATCAAATGTTTTAAAATGTAAAATTTTAAATGCCTGAAATTAAGCAGCTACAAAAATCTAAAACAGACAAAAAAAAAAATTAGTGTCTTCCAGCTAAACCTTTAAATTAGGAATTAATATTTCATTTTGACTTACAAAAACACCTCTGTGCATCTCAAAGGTTGATTGCACTGTTAAATATTGTAAACTCCAGAAAAGCTAAATTTACAAATCCCACATTTAAAAAAAAAAAAAAAGAAAAAAAAGAGAGTCTAATATCAATTAAAAAAAAAAAAAAAGAAAAAAGAAGTCTATTGCTAAAAGATGGGGGGGATACACCCTTGATTTATTTCTGTTTGATTTTTGTTTAAGAAGAAAAAACTAACATAATAAATCAATATGATAACATTCAAGGTTAATAATACATAATGTTCCCTGTAAACAGCTTAATTAAATGGGGTGTATTCAGAAAATTTCCAATACAAGCCAAGGCTGCAGAGTGTTCTGCAGAAGAAAGCAACTCTGCAATCTCAGAGCTACAGTACAGACTCTAAAAATGTATTATAGCCTTACACTCTCTGATATTTTTACAAGTTCTCACAATTCAGAATTATAGTGAGTATCCTGAGTATTATATTTTTCTTAGAATTATGAGTTAGTATTTCACTTTTTTAGTCCCCCCCCGAAAAAATCCAGTCACAGTCACTTAGTCATGTCTGAGAAAACGTCAGAAAGGCCACAAATCTTACTGTACTCAGCAGACCTGCTGAGCACTCCACAGGTACCAAACACACAGAAAATATATAGATTTTATAAAGGTCACAGAAGTCAAAACTTTACTGATCGCTATTTAAAAGTTCTTATACAAATACTATCTGCTATATATCTTTTTAAAGCTATGAAAAATGTGGGAACTGAGCAAAGCACAAGTTACTGAATGTACAATTAATTAATCAATTAGTCAACAAGCTGGAAAGCGGGTATTTCTCCTGATGTCAAGTTCTTAAAAAAAAAGAGTTTTTCATCAAGCACACTAAAAAATAAGACTGGCGTTCAAACTACAGTGTCTCAAACCATCACGATGCTGTGAATGAAATGCAACTTTTAACTACTGTTGAATAATTTGTTTTGTATCGTAATATACTTTATAATTTTATTTCAGATATAAAAAGATATTATTCAAAAGTGATCATGAGGGGACATGGAAATCACATGTTGTAAGTGCGTGGGTAGGGTAAAGTGAGAGAAAAAGCTCTTACAAAGGACAAAACAGTTTCATGGATACTAAAACATTTAAAAAAACATAAATATTTTAGCAAGGAGAAACAATAAAACTTGTATGAACCATATAGCAATTTTGAACGTCAATACTGAAAACCAGTTTTGAGAGAAATGTAAGTTTTCTGGGAAACAATTCCTGCTCCAGGTTGCATTAGAATGAGCCCTGAATCGAGCCACTGACAACAGAAGAACATACTACTAAAAAGCTGACTTCAGCACTGGAAGAGAAGTAGAGGGAGCCTCAGAAAAACAGGCTGCTCTATGAGAAGCTGCACAAGCAGAGGACATGAATCTTAAATACTTACTCTGTTGAACATGGAACAACCCTCCAGCATATTCTCAAGATTCCAGCTGATCCCTGCTGGCTACTCCATAACATTTCTCCATCTTCATTAACTCTCTGACAGTAAAACTTACTTTTGCAGACTTCTCATCAGAGTTAAGTAGGTGCTACCCTGAGCTCTGTGACACCAAGTTACAGTGCTACTTTCCTCTCTGTATATCAGTTTCTTATGCAATATGCCTCTCTCAACTCCTTTGCCCCAGCCACCTTCCCAGTCTCTTCATTACACTACTAAGAGATGAACTCATCTTCTTTGTGCCACAGTCTTTTCAGCAATCAGCTCAGTCTGCCAACACCTGAGGCAATTTATTTGCACTTCTTCCCTAAAACCTGGTCCCAGCCTACCTCAACATTATTTCAGTTGGCATCCCAATCCTTCCGTTCCCTTTGTTACTGCACCTTCTGGTCCATCTCCCATTTTTTCAGTATCAAACAGTTCTTTTTTAAGATGACGTTTGGATTCACCATAAGCATAGAAAAGATATATGCCCACACTGACACAGTCTGCAGCAGCAGGGAGCTGTTATCATAAACAAACAGCTACAAAAAAAAATAAAACAAAAAAAAAAAAAAGAAAAAAAAAAAGAAAAAAAGAGAAAATGTCTTTTGTTCCTGGAAAAACTGTGTTTGCCACCATTTTTTGCAAAGCTATTCTCTATTATTTCAGGTGTTGAAGCAGCAATGACACTCACTTAAACTATCTGGAAGAACATCCTATTCTTAGATTCCCGTTACTATCAATTCCATAAGAATAAGTGGTGTAGTTTTTAGGGACATGGAGTCCTTTTGTCCATTTTCTCAACACTGCACTGCGGAATCGCAACTTTCCTGCTTTTTTTTCCCTTTTGGCCAATTTTCCATTCCTGTTATCATTTTCTGGCCTCATAAACAAGCTGTTGGTTGGCTAACTGAGGCAAACCAGCCAGATGACTGTATGTACAAGCATTTTAATGGTGGTTACAAGTAGTAAGCAGTGTTGAGTTGCCACCTAATTAGCTGAGCTCTTTACTCTCCCCTACATTCATTTTGAACCCCATACAAAAAAACCAGCTGCATTCCCATCTTTCACCCCACACCTGACAAAGACCTCATCCTGCCTTTCTCTCCCTCACAACTGTACCAGAGAAGTATGACAGTTCTAGTTTTCAGTTGGGAACCTGCTTGTTTTTTGTAAGATTCTCAACACAAGTTGCACTTCAACAGGGAAAAACAGCAAAAGCTTTGTAACTTCCTGCATCCTATTTCAAGTCCAGTGCTCACCTATGGCAAAGCACACCATGCAAAGTACGAATAGATATCACTCTCTGCCAACTATAAGTAATTAATAGAAGGTGGAAATATACATTATTTAAAAGGAATAAATTGAAAACAATACGAGAACTTTATTGCTCATTGCACAGTGAATGTTTGACAATTCATACCTAACTTCAGGTATGCACACTTCAATAAATTTTACTTCTTCAGATTTCAGTAAAGCACTGTCATGTCCACTGGAACAAGAAAGGCCAGGGAATTTGGCAGCAGCTAGAGGATGCAATAAAGGCAGAGGCAATTTTAGATCTCTGAAAGCAGCTAATACAGAAAGCTTGCCAATGAACTATATGGAGAGAAAAAAAAAAGGAAAACTGTTTTCCTCAGATCATTAGTTAGATTGTGTTTTGGCCGGCTGCAAGAGAAAATCTAGCTGCTATGGCTGTCTTAATTGTTTTCACCTTTTTTATTTTGATTCCTAACTAGAGAACATACTAGGACTTTCAGTAATTGGAGAATGGTCCCCTTATCTGTGGGATAAGGATTCAATTCAAGATGAGTCTCAGGGGTGCAGTTAAAAGCTGAGATAGCTCAGCTGAAGTTCAAATTTCACAACACAAAGATTTCATAAAACTGAAACCCGGACAACTGGTCATCTGATCTCTTAGGGTTTCTGTGCTAAGTTTCTACCTTTTTTTTCTAATTCCGAGGTAGTCAACACGTACAAACTAGATCATTTCAAAGCAAAAATGTGATTTTATAGGATCCCTGGTAAACTTAAATCCAAATGTGCTTTGGTTGATATAAAACTGATCTGTGAAATTCCAAAGCATTTCAAGATATGTTTAAATATATTTTAAAAATGCAAGACATGCTTAACAGGTACTAAAAGCAGAACAAGAAAAGGAAAAACCAGTGTCAATTCTTAAGCTTAAACAGGACCAGCAAAGCAACAATAAAAAAGGAGATTTACTTTCCCATTCTGTTTTACTCATTGCACATCACCTTAACTACAGTGTATAATTGAACAGAGAAGAAGCCCCAAAGTGTACTCTACAATTTTGTTTAGAATGCTTTACAAAAAAACCCAAATAATTTGCAC
>JAWWLV010000001.1:107807468-107818306 GCA_035041135.1 Platyrinchus mystaceus
TTTTAAGTTCAAATGAGAAAATTAATTCCAAAAAGACACAAGAATCATCCTAGATTCTCAGGGAAGACAGTTTGGTGCAATTTCATGAGGAAACTACTTTGTTCTTTGATGGTTCATCTTCTCTCCCTACAGTCTCTCCTTTCTTTTCCTTTAATTTTTTTTCTTGTGAGTTTAAGCAAGTATTTCGGTATATTTAGTCAAAGTTTATACAATAGGTCTACAAACCAATTTAATAAGTGTTCCGGTACTGATTTTAGAGAGCAATATTACGTGCCTTTCCATTTTTCTCTGATATATAAGGAGAGGTCATTTTGGATTCTACCCTTAATTTCTACAGTACTTAGAGAAGGAAATACTGAAATTATTTTTTGTTTTCTCTACCCCAAATCTCAGCAATCTCACCTTTCAGATTTCCATCATTAGATTTTTTTTTTTTAATCATTCTTACAGTATCAGAACTACAAAAGCATCACCTTTTGTTTTTCTGAAGGAGACAATGGGTTCCATTATATTTGGCTGGAAAGCATAGAGTAGGGAGACTGCACAGAGGTGGTGTGCCAGCTGCTTTGGGGCTGTGCCAAATGAAGGAGGTGAATCATCACAGACCAGTTGCATTATGTGAGATACATGCATCTATTATTTGGGGTTTGCATTCATTCCTGCCTCCCAACACACTGAATTCTCTCACACAGCCAAAAATGGCTTGGGAGGGTGTGTTCATTCCTGCCTCACAAAGGGAGGAGTCTCAACAGAACCTCCAGCTTTTGGATTACTATTCTGGTGCCTATGAGGGCCATTTTTATGTTATGCTAAATACGGTGCCATTCATATCTCACTATAGGAAGCGATTCTCATTTCCTGGAAAAAAAAATCTTCAATATTCTAATGCAGAATTAGCATGACATTATTATAAGAGAATGAAATAAGAATTGCTATTCTGAGCAAACCAAGGGCTCTTCTAGATTCATCCAGCTCTGATGATGGCCTGCACTCCTTAAGAACAGAGTTTAAGAATAGCACAAGTGTAAAATCAGAATAATGCTCTTATTTCTGTGAAATTATGGTTAGAAATTTCTCAAGAAACGTTCTGTTCTTTGATGCTCAGAAAATTCAAGATGGGCTTAAATTTCTTGCTGATGTGAACTTTTTCAATTAAAAAAATCAAAAAATAAGTGAGGTATTTTTTTAAACTTCATAGAGAAATATACATAACTCACTGTAGACAGCTCCGAGTGGTGAAGTTTCACTTGGGGCATATAATATGCACAAAGGAAGGAGTAACCTAAACTTTATCTATTAGAGTGTTTTCTATTTATGTAAACAAATACTAAATATCATCTGTAATTTAATCACCTTGCCATTCAGTATAATGAAATCCTTGTTCAAACTTTTGGTTGTTTTTATCTGACCTGAATGATTCTGAAGCATCAGTAGTTCTGCCACATCCCTTTACCAGATAATCATCAGCTCAACAGAAATTTGCATGCAACCCCACTGCCAAACTCCCTCTGTTGTGTAAAAGGACCTCATTTCTGTTGTTTGTTTCTTGTCTTATAGCAGCTTTCTGAAACCTGAGGTCTTTTTCACGTTTCATCTTTTTGAAAGAAAAAAAGTTATTTACAGATACACACATTTTTTGTGTTTAAGTCATACATATGTATTCAAAAAGGCTCTTCTGAAGAAGTAATTAAATTGTGAGGTGTGGCTTCTTTGCAAACTATATTGACTCTTCTCCATTATATCAGATGGACCCACCTGTCTAGTAATTTGGACAATTTCTGCCCGATATAGAAACAGACAAAGCACCCTCCTTTGGATACAAGGTTGATATCACAGATTACAAACAAATCAACCAAAACCCAAATTTCTTCAGATTCATTGCTTACTGCAATTTTATTTCTTTTAGAAGAGCTGACTTCTAATGCCACTGAAATTAAGACAGATCCTCAGAGTCATGCTGTATAAAGAAAAGTATTAATGCATGAGACTTCCTAGGTTCCCTCACAGTAAGCACGTTGCCCAGACAATCATGCAAACCAGAGCTTGATAGCAAGGGGCAAACCACCAACAACAAGAAACTGCTGTTGGCCTTTGAGGTGATTTGTTTATCTCAGAAACACACTGTTTGGTGGAAACCAATGACAACTTGGTAAAATAATGGCAAGGTGAAAGAGGAAATACTTGACTGAGAGACCCATTGGATCCCTAGACTAGAGATCACCAAAATAAGGACTAGATGGGGCAGATCACATTTGGAGAGGAGATGAAAGGTGGAGACAATCTCCAAGGTGAAAAGCTACATATGGAGTGCCTGGTCCAGCTTAGTAAGGGTGTCCAGTCAAAGGCTAGACTTTATGATCTTGAATGTCTTTTCCAAGCTTAATGATTCTATGGTTTCTTATAGAAAGAGTCAGGTAAGAATATAAACCCTAAGTTATCCTGAGGGAGTAAGAAAATAATCAGTACAGGAAGCACAGACCAACTCAATTCCTTGCTGACCTAAGTAGAAATTAAAAGATCACAAAATGTCAAAAGAAACACACACTGCATCCTTCCCATAGGCAAAAATATTAGAAGAAACTGCTTGAATGCTTCTTCAGTATTCAAAAGCATGAGATGAGATGGTAAACATCATATCTGATAACCTTATGTAAGGAGATTGTGATACACCTTAATGGATGCATTCACTTCTTCTTTTGAGTTTATTTTTCATCTTCTTTTCAGCATAGCTCCTGTTCCAGACCTTAAATATTATCATGTGGATTCATTTTGTCTTGATTCTTCTATGACAACACCAGTTTTGAATGCATATTTGTCAGAATTATAGAAAACCTTACTGTCTACAAGTCTTGTATATTGCCCATAACTTAGTCAAGAATTGATTTTCCTCTTGCTGTGCACTCTCACTAGTTGCTTGAGGAATTGCTCCCCTACAATGTCTGAAAAATTAGGGCTTATATCTTATGCAAACACAGCATTTAAAACTTCTAAGAGACAGTGACTGAGATTTCTCAGTGCATCCTGTCTGAACTTCTTTAGTACTTTAGAGTCATTGCTATCAGGGTGGCAATACTCCCTCCTTTTAAATATGGACTTTTAACATTTCATGCAGTAGTTGAATACAACCCTGTAATGGAACCCTGTTTCTACCAGTGTGATAAACTATGTTTACACATAAACTAGGTTGCTTATACCTGATTGCAGTTTGTGTCTGACTTCCTTGTGCCAAATGCCAGGTGTGCTTTTTAGATGACTTTTTTCCCAATGAAAACTAGTTCTTGACTGAAAATGCCAATTTGCATATGATTGATGATTACAAAGAAAAGAAACAAAATCACCACATTTTAAAATTGCCATAATAATTTTTTTTTCAATCCAGTACACAGTAACTTTGTTCTAAGATTATAGAACATACAGAATATGCATAGCCTGTATCATGCACAGACAAAACCATATAGACTGATTTGTCCTGAGGCCAAAGGCTAGGGGAAAAAAAAAAAGAATAGTCTCATTTAATATGCTTTTTATAACTGTGCTTTCCTGTGTCTTCATCAATATTTAAAATTTTCAGCAAAATTCCAACTGGAATTACAAAATAATATTACTATTCTCAACAAGTAATGTCAAGGTTTGTTTGTTGGGTTGTTTGGGGTTTTTGTTTCTTTTTTAAACAGAAAGGATATTATTGTTACCAGTAGCTTAGGATTCAGAGTAAAATTATATATATATATATTTTTTAAATGTACCATTGTACCAGACTGAACAGAAGAAATTACTTGTTTTGTCCTTTTCCCTGAAATCTTAGTTTCAATACAACCAATAATAAGTCTGTGAACACACTAAAAGCATCCTATTTTTAAATCAGCAATATATGTTCTCACACTAATATCTCCAGGAAGCAAATGTGATGGGTTTAAACTGGCAGATCAATCAAACACACTATGAAAAGCAGATAGAAAAGAAAAATGGCTATTCTGTGTAATAGCACCTGTCATGTAGATTGTTGAAAAAAGTGGAAATATTAGCAAAGTCAGTGACATGAGTATCAATATTTAATAAGTCTGGGATACAAAAACAAAGGAAAAAAGATTTATAAGTCGGACAGCCTTTCCAGAGCAGAAAAAAAAGGTTGTTTTTTTTTTTTGTTTTTTTTTGTTTTTTAATAACTTATTCTCTAAGCAAAGACTTAATAGCAAGACTTAACAGGGTGCCTGTGTCAATTTTGCTACTGCTGTTGAGAAATAACTGCAGCTATCATGTCCAGGGTGATAGTTTTTTTCCCTTCAGGACTCCCAAACATAAGATCAGAGAAAGGATGGAGGAAAGGAGCAGCAAAAACATACATATGCTTGAAGGGTTGGACCAGAAACACCCCAAAGGTCTGACAAAGCCACTTCATATGTAAAAAGCAGATGTGAAAGTTCTTGTGCAAATTTTATTTGCAACCCTATAAAAACAAGGTTATTACTTCTTAGTAATGCCCTTTTACCACAGGACCATCTTTCATAATGCAACTTTTTTTCTGTCTAATGGTACAGTAGAATCTAAAATATAGGCACATGGTTTAAAGAAATAAACCTCAACAGAAGTTGCCTTTGATCCAGGGGTTAAATTATGTCCATCAGCAGACCCTTTGAAGGAGCTAAAAGACTTTGCATGCAATACAGATATATCAAAGCATAATAAAGAAAGAGATACACAAAAATGTAAGTGCTTACAGAACTGGGGTAGTTCAGCTCATCATCAACAACTCATAGATCAACATCCAAGAAGGCAGTCTGTAACATGGATACAGTGTGCCCAGAACTGAATGCTTTGGGGGTTGGAGGGTTATCTTTGTTTTGGCTTCGTTGGGGTTTGTTTCCCCTCTAAGTCATGTTTTTTAAAAAATATTTTATGCATTTAAACACAGGAGAGCAATGGCCAAACTTATTGATGTCAAAGAGAGACTACAGAAAAAAAGAATTTGTGTCAGAGAGGCACAAAATGCCCTCACTACCTCAGGCAGAGAGAGGTTTGAGAATGGTACACAGCAGCACCGGAGGGCAGGAGCCCACTAGAGGTCCTACCCGAGGGGTGCAGGTGTACAGCTGGGCTGGTGACAAAGTTCTCCCTGACTTTCAGCCTCACTGGCGAACATGACGTGACACTGATGCAAGGAGATGTGCTGGATCTGTTTAAGTGATGTAAAAAGCTCAAGAGACATAGATGCACCAGTCCCAAACGTACAAGCTTGCACCTTCTCTTTTCCCGTCTCCATTGAAACTGAGAGATGTGATGAATCCTTTTAGGTAGGGAGAATGGTCAAGATGATTTGCTTCAGCTTCAGTGTTTCCATAAGAGGGCATTCAGATGAATGGGGCAGTAGCCCAATTTTTTTTTTTTCTCCTGATTTTATTTTTGAACTTTCAGAATATAATGTAAATCTACTAAATTCTTGTTTGTCTCTATGAAGAGTTCTGCTTGGAGATTCTGAAGATGATTAGATGTAATCATAATGAATTCTGAGCACGGAAATGATGTCTACTGCCAGCAATAATCATGCAAATTTGTAAATGTTTACAAATTTGCAAGCTAGACATATGCACCACTGAGACCAATATTGTAGTGCTATATTTAGCTTGTTCCTATTCCCCTCTCAAGACACATACACAATAATAACTTCAAGTGAACAATTTTATTTAGTTTTGTTTGGGGTTTTTTTAACTGAAATTGCAACAAAAAAATATGACAGTTTGAATAGAAGTCTCAGAGGTGCAAGGCCAAAAGTGAAAAGGAAAAGTTGAAAAAGCTCAATGAACATAACTATTTTTTCCAGTGTAAAACATATTAGAAATGAAAGTCCAGTGCCCTCTATTGCCAACAGCAGTGACTACTTTGCTTACTTGGCACGTCTAATGAATCTGAGGGAAGCCCTTGTTATTCTACAAGAAGAGGCTACGAAAACAAGAATGCAAAGACAAATGATTTTAATATAATAAAAATGCATATATTTTAGTCTTCCTAATTTTACTAGTTCACTCTGAAATTCAGATTAAAGTCTGGAATACTGCATCATCTTAGAAGCATTCAAAATGTAGTCTGTATTCATTCAGACATTTTTAACGGTGAAAGTGTTTTGTCATGCAGATGCTCGTTATTTAAGACAATATGCCTGTGTTAGAAGGGAAGTAATTTTCATGGAAAACATTTTAAGCCTTAAAATTTGATTCGGAAAAGTAACATAACCTTTGCACATGCAACCAAAAGATACTGAGAATATGACAGTCTTCAGACAGTGACCATACTGCAGCAGTGACAGCTCTAATTCTCTCTGGTGGAGATTTCCAAGGAGAGGGCTGCTGCACACAGGGACAGGATGGCTGTGGTGCCAGGCCTGGAGCTCCCACTGGCACCTTAGCTGGGGAAAGGGATCAGGCTTGGAGATGGGTGTATAGATCTGGTGGAGGCAGAGTCCATTTTCCCAGAAGAAATGAAAAGCTGCCCCTGAACTGTTTTGAATTTATGCCCACTAAAGGCAAAGCAGAGAAAACATGTCACTGCTTGTACAGCCAAGGCAGCAGACAGAAGTGAGCCTCACTTGCAAGCAAAGGGTCTTCTGAGATGCAGAGCCAGCAGCCACAGCTCCACTAAAAGATGTGCAGATAATTAGGTGGAAGGAAAAGTTTCACTTTTCATCAAAGTGAAAATTAATCTGCTCTCCAAGAGCTGTCTTGTTAAACTGCAGTCATTCAAACATTTTAGGGGAAAAAAGCCCACAACAGGCAAACTTGTAAAGTCTCCTGTTAATGGGAGAATGTTCTGGAGGAAAAACATTAGAAAATCTCTTCCCTTCATGCACACAGAATAAACCTTTATTGTTTGAATATCAACTTAAAAAAAACCCTAAAATGCAACTAAAATATATATAGAGACAGTCCCATCCCATTACCTTTTTTTGCTAACAGCAAATGTCTATCTTTGTGACTTTGCAGCATTACAAAAAGCAATTTTTGCCTTTTCTAGGTTTTCAGTGAAAGGGTTTTTTCTGCTCTGACGGTTTGCAAGGCATCTCCAGCTGCGTGACTGCCACAGTGGGTCATGAGTCTCACCCTTCTGATGTTACCAAGAACGGGAAAAACAGAGAAGACCATCTTCTTAAACACTACTTTGCTTCTGAAGTGCTGCATTTTGACACCACAGAACTTCTGTGTTCCTTGCTTTTACAGCAAATGTAATGGGATAAAACCTCTATCTCCAGTTCAGGCCTCTACATTGGGCAGAATTAAATATTTGTAAATAATAAATTGATTGTTTAGCGAGACGTTTCCTAAGTATTTTACCAACAATAAGCTGAAAAATTGCTTCATAAACAAAATATAAAAAGTCATCAAGTTTTTAAATTTAAAAGCTTTCATGCAGATTTGATGCTACTTGCAAAATTCAACGCATAAGGATATTTGTGCCTTTAAACTGCACCTGTTTCTGTTCATAGTAATGATCTGTTCCCTTTTTCTAGCCATACAAAAAAATCTATAAAAATATATTAATAGTTTAAGTCCCAGAATGAAAACTCTGAGTTAAATAAATAGCAACATTGACATTGATATTACCTTAAAAAGTACAGTGAAAATAATTTTTAAATTATTTTTTATTCCAAAGGAAATTTATTTGAAGCATAATAAATACTCACACAGCAAGAATCCCATTTTACTGCACCATATAAAGAGGTGCAGAATATGGAGACCTAATAGGTAATTTACTGTATATCAATGCAAATAACTCTGAGCATGTGTATTGTCTGATATTTCCTTATGTGTTCTGGAGATATCCAAAAAAAAGATAAAAAATCTCTTAACACTTAACAGTGCAAATGTATTTTCTACACCAGGTTTAAATATCACTTCGCTTCTAAAGCTTTTGCTTTAATGATACAGAATAGACATGATGGGCCTTTGGTGTGCTCTTGCAAGATGTATTATAAAAAGGTTATTGGCACAAGAAAGCCTAGTATTTTAAAACAGTATGTATCCCAAGGGTAATGTTGATCACACAGAGCGGGAAAGCAAAGTTAAGAACTATTAATCTTCAGTGAGAGTTCTGGTTATTTGCCACACTGTAGCAGAGAAAAGTCATTTGGCTCCCACATTAGGAAGCTGTTCTTTCTCATCATTTTTGCTGTAGCACTGTTCTTTCTCATCATTTTTGCTGTAGCACTTAGAAAGGCTGGCAACAGAGACACCAAACAGAATAATTCGGTGTTTAAGATGGATAAATATCAATAGTGGTGTCTAACCAACAGCAAATAGTACAAATCATATTTTTTTTTCAGATTTATCACAAATGATACAATTTTAAATTTATCTGGTTTTCTGAAAGTTTTCTTTCAGAAAAAAACATAAAATCTGAGGCTGCTCCAAAGGTATTATCAAGGTTTAATTAAGGAATAGATCTAACATCTACCATATTCACTTATAACATGGGACTATTAAAAATTTGATAAGGGTTTTACCACAGACACAATTTCAAAATTTTCCTAATAGTCCATCTTTTTTTTGTCCTGGAATCAAAGTTCTTACATGTGATACCTGATTGTCCTTGACTTTTATCTCCAATTAGTGCTCCTTAGATTAATAGAGAACAATTTTTTTTCTAGTGAAATTCAACAGAACTCTAATAATCTCATGGCACCACGGAGCTAAGCAAAGTTTTACTTACTTTGTTTCTCCAAAAGGCTTTTGTGCAGACACTAAATCTGTGTAAATGGCTAAAGCACCACAGTTACAGGAATGAATTTTTCTGAACTTGGCTACAATGACATTAAAGTTTTGTCCTGCAAACCAGTGCTGATGCACTCTCTGGAACTCCATTCTAACACTGAAATCCTACAACACCAGCACACCCTACTGATAGCTTTTATTACATGAAATAGATCTTCTCTGGTCTTGTAGACATGCATTTGCAACCACTGTTCTGATATTAGAAAATACAACACACCAGTAGACATCAGTGAAGTTTAAGCATACTGATCAGAACCCCTACATACAGGACTTAGTTCCAATTTTCCTACCAGTCACCAACTCATCTAAGCAACTGTCTTCATTTGATTTATAGGTTACCTGTCAAGACAGCAGTTTGGAGAAAGCTCATATTGAACATTTTAATCTGTGTTTTTGTGATTTGCTGCCAACCTCCATCCCTCCCTTCAGCTCCTTTTCTTGATTATTAACTGTCCAGAAATATGGTTAAAGACATAGATTATTCACACTGGTAAACACATTTCCATCGAAGCAATCTTAAAGAAATTTGACAAATGAGATTATTACTATCTTCTCTACAAAACTTCACCAGATTATTCCTCTCTCACAGTCTGCACATTTTGAAATCACATTTTCCTGAGTGGCTTTTAAAATTTATTTTAATTCAAAGTCATTGTGAGTGATAGCATGGAAAACTGAGCATGTGAGCAAATGCAGCACTGCAAATTCCTCTATCAGATGCCAGACCTATGGTTGTGCAGTCTCTCTGGACCTCAACCATTTTGACATATTTCCTCAAAAGACCAGTAAACTATTCATTTTTGTCAGTCCTTCCTGTTGTCTGACATGCAGAAGGCACTTAAGTTACAATTGCAAGAGAGACTACTAAAGTGAATGGGAGTCTTGAATAACCTCAGATTGTCCATGATCTCAAGAAGAAGGAAAGAACTGTGACCATCATCACACCTACTATCATAAAAGCCACATACAAAACCTAATTATGTTATTTTAACTGCTACATAGTTTGACTAAAGCTGTAAGCAAAGCCTTTTGTGTGTTCCCTTTATTCTTGCATAGACCAGTTGACTGAACAACTTAGCTGCTATTTAAAACAATTTCACTGGTAAAAAATGTATTTAATTTTGCTGACTGTTACTCAACTAGCCCCAAATATTTTAAATGAGGCTGTCAGCCTTACTTCCTTTGGCACAGGTTACATCATTATTATGTTTCTTCACATGATCACACAAGAATGGAATCTAATTCCATATTTACCACACAAACAACTACTCCGTAATATTTCCATCTGCCCATAAAAAGGTACAATTTTTCACCACTTAAATTCTCCATTAAAAGGATAACTACTGAATGATCTTTGCTTTCCATAAAGCCAAGTAATGTAGTACCTGGTATCCTTACATTTGTTTTTATATTTTGCCTTCTTCAATAATAACAGAAAGGAAATCAAAATATGAGGTGGAGGAACCATAAAACATTACCAATTTTTTTTCCCCAAAAATCTACCATGCTCTGTTTTCTCACTCTTAATTCTACCTGATTGGAGATAATTAATTAAAATGTTTACATGAAAAAGTGTACTGTCCTATATAAAATTTTCTTTGACTATGCTGTGGAATTTTCTGTTCTTTTGTGGCAGAAACAAAGACAACCTATTTAAACCCTGAATTTACAAGCTATTTTGTGAACATCAGTTTTTTATATCATAGATTAAAATTTTGAAAGCTCCTTTACAAATTACCATTCTTTTATGAACACTTACACGGTAAGCTTTGACCTCAAGCTGTCCACGAGGATACAACCTAAAATTCAAACTGCCAAAACTTACAATGATTAGCTGATGGCCTTCTCTGTACTCACAACAGATATTTCTACTGCTTACATTAAAATTGTCAGTACTTTGAGACAACGTTTCCTTAATGAGGGAACAAAACAAATTGTCAATATTTCTTTAGTCATAGGAATTTACTCATTCCTTTTTAGGATGTGGTGTGCCTTTTTTTTTTTTTTTCTTCTTTTGAGCTGGAATTTTCAGGTTTCCATTGTAATATTAATTGGCATATACAAGCTCTTTTATACATG
>JAWWLV010000001.1:107818406-107830163 GCA_035041135.1 Platyrinchus mystaceus
TTTTTTCTTCTTTTGAGCTGGAATTTTCAGGTTTCCATTGTAATATTAATTGGCATATACAAGCTCTTTTATACATGCAAGTACAAAATATTTCCATCTTCAGTATCAGTTTCTGTTTTGAAGCCTATTATGCAACAAACAACAAAAACTTTTTAACCAGTGAAGCAATATAAACTTATTTACAACGGGGTACAGGCAGTGTTAACATAATTGTTGTGGCTGTTTCAAAGTTCCAGCAGAGAGCTGCTACACTTGAAGAACTGTGATATATTTGCATTCTCCCAAAATACATAGTTCAAGATTTCAGTTATATCAAATTTTAAAAGTTGATATCTGAGCAAAAAATATCATAGCCAGGACCAGATGTATCTCTTGTGACAGCTCAAATTACAGTACTATTATTAAAAACTAGGCTACAATACCTTCCTTTACTATCATTACGTGCACCCTGCAGAACTTCATTATTCTATAAATAAACTTCTTCAGAGGAAAAAAAAGCTCTTTATGAATAAAATGATATTAAAGTATTATGTTCCACATTTTAAAAAATGCTTTGGAACTTATTGCCTGCCATTTAGATGGTAAACTAAGAAGGTATCACTAAACAAAGTCATACCCCACATCTAAGATTAGAACAGGGAAAAACCAAAGGTCTCTTGGATTACCTTCTCCCATTTCTCCCACACTTTAAATTTACTAAGTGTTTTATCTCATAAAAATATTGAAAATCAAGTTTTGGCCTTTTGTACTGAAACATTGATGATTTGCTTATAGATGAGTCGCATACTGTAATCTTCAAAGCACAGATTTTCTGCATGATCCATTTTCTGGCTAGTAACAGAAGTAAGAATTAGAGAGAAACCTGCTCTTTTGAGAAGCTGTAAGAGGGACCTGCAAAATGTATTTTCCTCAGTTTTTCCATTTAGAGCACCCCACTCAACCTGCTGAAAAAAAAAAAGTCTAGAGAGACACAGCATCACCCAAGGCAATTGTAATCTTGCTGACAGTTCTGCTGGCTTTCCCTAGCAGACTTCACAGACTTCTTGGTAGCACTCCAAAGGTTTCCAGGTTCTGAACATCACAGACTGAAAACTTCCAAGACGGTGTGGTTGAAAGTTTTTTGTGGATTTCATGTTAGGAACTTGACTCCATAGCTGAGAGGTAGCAGAGTTCATTGCTGAACTCAAGGCCTCTGAGTTGGGAATAGCTACACGTGATCCAACTAAAATGTCACTGTGTGCATGGCCAGAAGAAGGAATACTACTTCTCTCCAGGCCTGTGATTCAAACAATAGTTTTCCTTTTCCCACACACGTAAAAAATATATGTGAGTTCTTAAGTTATGCTGGTGACACATAAATTAGAAAGCATTATTCATATTTGCACCACAAGTCATGTGAAACAGCTTGCAAATCTGAGTGTTTTGAGAGCTTACTCTGAGAATAAATGTACTGAAACACAGGTGCTCTAGACACTGAATTTTTAGGAAAGTTATGCAGGTCTTCAGGAGGCAATGCACTACACAAATGAAGATTTAGAACATTTAGAACTAAATTTTTATTTTGAGTTTGTAAATACAGGGGTTTTTAGCTATGGAGGTTGGTGAATGTGTGAGAATTGTCTAATACAATTTCATTCAACCCTAAGTATTTTACAGGTAATTTATGGCTTGGATTTCAGTATTCACAAATGAGAGAAATGAGTGACATAATAAATTCCTTTATCTTTATTCCAGCCTCACAGGCTAATCCACTCAAGACAGCACCTCTAGAACTACATAGGAGTGAATAAAAGCTAATTCTACAATGAAAGTAATTCATTTAGCACTTTTACAAAGCTGACGATGAGAAATCACTAACAAGGAGTAGCCTGTTAACTGAAATCAATCTAGAAACAGAGATGGATTTGAACCACTGAAAACAATTCAGCAGAAGAAGAGGGATAAATTTCAAATTTCACATGGAGATCCACTTTCATGTTTTGAAGACCACCTCTCTGAAAACATCTTGGTCATTAGAAGAGGGAGAAACACTGTCCTGGGACAGCACACAGCTCTTAACTATGATCATTCATGTTACAGCAGGACCTCCTAAAAACCCTAGAAGGAAATAAAGCCTGCACAGTGTGTGACTACACTGAAGACAGGGCACCCCACAGGCAGCCAACCAACAGGCATTACTAAACTCACCAGAAATACATGATTTCCAGTCAGACCAAGTATCCTGGTGTTATGTGTAACAGTTTTGTAGGACAAGAGTAATTTCTCCAAGATTTAAAGATCTTTTTTATTGATTGATTGATTGTTGAAATAAGAAGACTTTGTCCAAAACACAGGTGATGCTTGAAGTAAAGAAACTCCTGAGTCATAGTGTTTAGGAGGTTTTCTTTAGAGTCCAAATGAAGTAGAGGGAGATTAGTATGTCTCCAGTATGTTTAGGAATGCATTTTCACATGCAACTAAAAATACTACCTATAAAACTCAAGTAAAAAGCAGCTAAAACAGCATTAAAGCCCATTTCACTGAATTAGGATTGGAGGAAAGGCCTCTAGATCATTCAGATGACCGAGTCAAACCTACCATTAAAAGCATCTGCTGATAGGTTATATTTTCTAAACCCTCCATAATTCTTGTTGTTCTTCTGCAACTTTGTCCAAGTTTCTTTGTAATTGCAAGCTTTGCTATTCCATAAAAGAATCATTTCTGAGAAAACAATGCTCTAGGAACATGACATTTTCTTTAGATATATGAGCAACAGTTACTCTTCATTTTCCATAACTATTTCTGTGACCATAACAAGGCCTAACCGGTAATACATTTCAAATTAGGTTGTATCAGATGACTGGTGCTGGGGCTATTTTTTCATTTATGGAACACCAAGATTGTAAATTGCTCAAGCTAAAAATCTCACTATTGCCAAGTAAAAGAAAATAATTACATCTTTCACCTTCTGTAAAGCACTTCCATTATCAGAGTCATAATAAAGTTGCTTTTTTTCTTTTTTTTGCAATGGTACCCTGTTGCTGATTCATTTTGTTTGTGATTCAAAACACTTCCCAGAGCTTTTCTTTGCGTTATTATTGCCAGCCCAGCTATCCCCATTTTTGTATGCATATGTTTTACTGCTGTCCTAAACCTAAATATAATACTTCAAAGTGATCTTGTAACTCATCAATCAATTTGAGACCATTTATTCAAGATTGTATTTCATCCTGATCCAGTCCTCCAAATTGCTGGATGTCTCTTGCTGTAAAGATGCTGAGCACAAATGTGTGCTGTCTAAATCACTTGAATAGCTATTAGAAAATGTTCAAGACCATGGAAAAGCCCTGTGGGACTGCCTGTGGGACTAAACTACTGCTGAGCATGTCCTTCAACATTATGGTGGTTGCATTCAGATTATTTTACTCCTTTTTTTAATGCATAGAATCAGATAGGACACAATTAAAAGCCAGTTTAAGCAAAAGATATATCACAGCTACTATTTCATTGTTGTCTATTACCAGATAAAATGACAAATCATGGGATTGATTTATTACTGGCAAATACAGCTGAGTAATTATCCTCCAGGAATTTTTAAAAAAGGTTCATCAAATTAATAATATAAGCTAAATTTTTCCTGTGTGTTAAAGCTAAAATGCTTGTATACTGCCAGAAGGGCATGCTCTAAATAAATTAGTTATATTGTCTTTTTTTTTTTCCCAGTACAATTGTAATCTTTACCATTCTCAAACATAACTATTTAAAAACATATTATAATTGACTTTCATAATTTGGTAACTGGATCACACCTCTTATCTTTAACCTTTCTCCTCTCCAATTCATCTAGTTTTATTGAACTTGTAATGGCAATTAAAAACAAAAAAACCCACAAGGCTAAAGAGGAAAATCCCCTGTATATTAGAGATGTAAAGGAGCCCAACAAACAGTAATACATATGCATCACTAGTCTGAGAAAAGGCACATACATTGAGGCAGAGAACATTTTGAAAGAAGGATGACTTATTATATTTCAACCTCTACTGAAATCAAAGGAATAAAACTTGGACTTTTTTTCTAATAAGTCAGTCAATTGCCTTCACCAATACCTGACACTTGCAAATGTTATGTTGAAAATTAAGCCTCAGTGTAGTAATATTTGAAGTTCATTTTTGTTTTTGTTTTAAAGATGCAAAAGAAATTCTGGTCAATAAATAAATAAATAAATTACCTTAGCAAACTGTGCATTTATCCATTTTGTGAAAGTTTTCTTTTGAACATCTTCCCGTTCATCTGCCAGAAAAAAAGTAAAGCACTTCATTAGATTTATTCAACAAAATAGTACAATATTACTGATTAATATTTCAGTCTTGGTTTGTTGTAAAGCCACTGACGATACTTCAAACAACTTCAGGACACATGTTTGGATGCATTCTGTCCTTACATCAATGTATTTTGAAAGCCTATAGATCCCCTTCATAGTCATGGTCTACATCCCTAGTTCCTCTGACCCATCCTGTGGTGTCTTTCCTTCTAGAAGAGAACACATTGCAGTAGGATCTGAAATATCCCATTCTAAATTTTAATTTAATACAGGTATGTATTAAAAAAAAAACCTAAATGTGTCATCCAATGGTTTTGGCATCAGGAGACTCTTCTACAGCACTTTTAGAAAAGTACTTGAAACAACAAGTTTATATGCATCTTATCAAATTGCTTGAGGAAGTGAAGCCTTCTGAACCACAATAATAGTTCTCCATTGGCAGCCATAACTTATGTCTTTTCTGACTTGCAACTATTTACCTGTCACAAATTGTTATATATTTTTCTTTCAGTGGAGAAAGAAAAAAATATCTACATTTGTTCAGCCATACACAAAATTATTCCTCAATTCTTTAATATGAAAACGTTGTACATGAAAATGATTATCTTAGGCCGTGGTTATATATGTTACAAGTACAGTCTTGATGCTGAATGGATCTGGACAAACAAAGGTATATAATTCTGATGTATATTATAGAGGTTGGAAAAGAAAGATGCTTTTAAACTAATGTTTTTCATAATAATAAGCATTTGCTCAAAAAGAACTATTAGGCATCATCCCTGAAATACAAAGGATAGACCTCTTTCTTCAACAAAACTAAATCAACCAAACTAGAATTAAAGGGAATGTATGGATAAGGGTGCAGAATGCTTATACTAAACTAAAGTTCACTCAACGCAGCCTTTTGATTTGCAGTAAAATTCTCTACACTTCTTAAATAAAAAGGGACATTAAATTCCCATCTGAAATGTTCAGCAATTAATAATGGATTCAGATGAATTTGAAAGGCAGGTATGGATGAGCTACCGGAGAAATGCACAGCATTAATAATGTACTTTGCTTTCCCTCCCTCCACCCCTCCAAGAAGCCATGACAAGACAAATCTTTTTGATACAAATATATCTTTTTTTTCTTAAAACCTCAACTCAGCAGCATTTTAAAAATACCCTTCCTCAAGAATGTTTTCCAGTCTCAAAGATACAACATACTCATGAACAAAATACTAGTTTGCAAAGTTTCTATTTCATTATGAAGAACTACTGTACACATGAAGGAGCATATTCTAATTGTGTTCAGATGATCATGAGTTAAAAGCTTGACAGTACAATAGTATAACTGGAAATTTGCCTTAGAAGACATGCATTATATTCATTCTGCCATTACTATGAGTATTTGCTACAATAAACTCTCTAGAGTTTTACTGCTGTCTACCCCAAATAATGCTATCTGCCTCCTCCTTTGGCTGAAAGTGGTACTTGAATAGTTAGAAACTCATCTAAAAGCAACAGCATGTGAAGGAGATGCATGCTTTTGGTAACACATGATGCTAAAGCTGTTAAAAATTTTATTTTTCCCCACAAGCAACACCTCCCTCTTTGCTGACTGTTGGTAAGTTGTTTATTACATGGGTTTTGTCTCATTTCAGCCATGTGCAGTACACAGAAGGTGAGAGAAGGAGGATGCATTTTGTTGGTGGAAGATACATATTCAATCTGATGTTGTATTACAAACTTCTTCTGCAACTTCATATACAATATTACATATAAATATAAAACTGCCAAAAGCAACCTTAAAATAGGTTTGAAGAACAATATGTGGTATTTAGCAGTGAAAAGGAAAGAGGCAAAAATGACTCTTTCAAACTGTTCAGACTTCTGTTTTTCCACCTCAGGCAGCTGTAGTAGCATATTTAGTAACACAGTGGGTTTCTTTCTTTATTATTGTTTTTTTGTTTCTTTTATTTGGGTTTTTGTTTGTTTGTTTGTTTGGGGTTTTGGATTTTTTTTGTTTTTCATAAAGATATATGCGAGTGATTTAACCAGTAAACAGCAATTAATTCATATCCACTGAGGTAATAAAAAACACTGTCTCCTGAGAAAAATGAGAGTCAAACCCACAATTTGAATGTCTGAAACTTATTCAAAGTTCAGGCAATGCTCTGCTACCTTTGTAAACACAAATTTATTCCAATGCTGTTATTTTTAGAGATCATTGCAAGCACTTTTATCTCTAGGTGCTTGCTCTGACAAGTTATACCACAGCAATTTATTAGTGACAGCATCCTAGCCTAAAAAAGAATCAATCTTTTGCTTATTCATGGCATCATTTCCCCTTGTAAACGTTTGTGGGGGTTTTTTTCAAAAAGGATGTTCTCCTAACCCAGATTTATGGATTGAATGCTAGATGTGCAAGCTGAATGACATTTGTCTAGGTGCTCCAGAAATGTGCCAAGAACATTCATCTGCCACTTTCATAATGCTGTGTTTATAAGAGCTCCATCAGCAGTGAGCCAATGAATGTTCTTGCAGGTGTTCTTACTGTGAGCCAATAAGAATAATCAAATGGTTAGGCAGGTAATTCCTTGCCTGTTCAAGTGTAATAGAGTATGTTTATTTCTTTTCTTTCAAGCTGAAAGACTTTCAAAATAGTGTACTGTCTCTCTTTGGGTTAAATCTAAACATGAAACACTGCATGGACCCCCAATTTCTTTATCACAATAATAATGTGATCTCTTTCCACAGCAGAAATGCTTTCCTCAAAATGATGAAATAATGGACACTGAATGGAATAGGGTTAAGCTCCTCTCTGTAGGTTATGAACTCAGAAAATTATTGCTCTGAGGTCTATAGAAAGCCTTCCAGAAAAACAGAGATACTGACCAGTGAGATTTACCTGATTTTCATGCCCTACAGCCTGTAGTACCACTGAACAGACTTTGTTTTAACTAAAACACATTCACAAATGCAACTTATAGTTCTGATATCTGGTAGGATGAACATCCAGGTTTGCATCTGTGAATGCAAACCTCTCAGATTGGCTAACTGCACATTTGGCTTTAAAAGTATTATTCCAGGTTAGGGCTCATAAGAAATTATGGCCAGGAAAGAAAGTGCAGTATTTACGAAGCTAATCATCTGACAAAGGACAAATCGGAGATTTAATCAGGCAGCAAAGGCAATAGAGACAAATGGTACTCTGAAGAATGCTTAGGAACAATCAGGATTCAACAGAACTAAGATGCTATTATTAATGGCAAGTGGTCACCTTACAACTTTCCTAAATACTTAACAGCTCAAATTTGCAACCTACTACTCCAATGTAATTCCTTTCTATTTTCCATAAGAAACCTCCTAACATTATGTTGTCACCTCTTAGTAAACTACATTTATTACTACACTTATTTTTCTAGTCTCCACTCCCCCAAATAACATCAAACATATTAAATAAAAAAATGGCATTAGGAAAAATAATATTTCAAATATCTGCTATATCCTAGATATTATCCTGAAAACTTAAAATAGTGTTAACAAGTCTTTAAAAAGTAATACTTTTAAACAATATGAGCCGACAAATACCCATTTACAATTACATATTGTAAAATAAACCAAGGTTCAGAAACATACACTATATATGTCACTATATCCCTCCATTTGTATGATAAAAGCCACTCCTCTACAGAAAACCTGTAACAGGGAGAAGGAAATTTGCACACTTTGGTGCATCCTTCCCTGTTTTTTTTAGAGGATCTTCATCCTCTCTTACACTTGACTCATGCAAATAAGTATTTATCTCATAGACTCAGAGAATGGCCGAGGCCATAATGAACCTTCAGTCCAACCCCCCAGTCAAGGAGGGTCATTTGGAGCAGACTGTTGAGGACCATGTATGGTTTTTATTATGTCCAAGGATAGAGACTCAATGATCTGTCTTCTTACAGATTGCAACATCAAGACCGCATCTTCTGCTTTCCACAGATCTGGGTAGTGGTTTATGACACTTAGGAAATTCTTTTCTAGAATAAGTACAGCCCATTTTTGCATACCAGAAGATATTCAAAAAAAGTTTACCGGTACATGAAGGGTACAGGAAATAAGCCATATCCTCAGATTATAAAGTTTAATTTTAAACAAACAACAAAAAACTCATTGTCATTAAGGTGTCAAAAAAGATGTGACATAATGTGCATAGAGTATTTGAATCACTGCAGAGATAGGCAGTGACAGGAGGCTCAGTTGTGTGATAGAAGATTTTATACAGCCTTCAACAAGCAGTTCCATCACAGGTAGGAACACAAACAGTAAAGAAGGAGATTTATCTTATTCTCCTACCCAGTGTTGCTGTGAACTGGGTTAAACAATAATTGAATATCTGTATTTTGCCTACCTAACTATGAGCAAGTAAGAGGAAAAAAAATTCTCATATACTGCTAAAAACTTTGAAACAATGGTGTTAAGGCAGGTGTCAATTCCCTCATCCGTGGCAACTGCAGGTTCATTGAAACACTGCACTGCAGAGAAAAAAACCTTCAAAATTGTTATTTGATTTTCTAGCAGCCAAACAATGCAGATTGAGAAAAGGTCAGGATTTTCTTCAGTGAGTGGGAGTGAGTACCAGCAATGGTGGGAACACTAGGAACAAAAGAGGCCACAGATAGTCACATTATTGATACTCTGCCTCAATCGACTCACTATTCTTAGAGATTTCCAGCACATTGTTACAATACTCTGCCAGTAACTACAACTGCTGAGAAATGTTCCCTTCCCATTCTTGCTTATCTGAGGGGAAAAAAAGAAATCAATGCAATAGAATGACTGAATTATATTTGAGTGGACTAGCTTTGATTTTTAGTCATTGAGGTCATCCAAGACATTCACAAGCTGACAGGAAATACAATAGATTGCTTTGACAGACAGCCAATGAATTTAAGTCTATTGCTCATGTAAGGCAAAATGGAACATACAATTCCTTGTCCATCTTCCATAAATACACTGATGAGCAGTGTGTTGCCTTAATCTGAATATTGTTAAAACTCCTTGTTCCCTGTGCTACCCCTTGAGAGTTTACTGTGGCACCGGAGTCAAATCACCGTAATCAGAACATCTCAGGCTTTTCAAAACACTGATGAAGCTATTCAAAAGCTCAGCAAAAATGGGACTCTGAAAACCCTCATTAATAGAGATTTAAAAAAAAAAAAATACAACGAAATCCTCTGAGAAATAGCATACTGAAATTTTATGAGATATATTTGGTAAGATTTAAGGCAACAGTAGGAAATGAGCAGGTGTATCACTAATCAAAGAGACTTAATATCAACTCTGCTCCCCTCCATCTCCTTCAAATACAGGAATTCAGAGGAAGGGGCTTCATTTAGTGTTCAAGGGACAAATAAGAGGATGGCTATAAAACCCAATCTACAAGATTTCTACTGACAGATTGGTGTAGCAGATTGAACTTCTGAACTACCTGGCCCAGACTAAACCCCAGGCTGAGAAAACCTTTTACTTTCCTCATTTAATTATGTTAGTTGGAATTTTTCTCTCATTATAAATGTTTAAGGGAAACTACTTCCCGACTTTCCTTCTTTTTTAATTCTTTAAAGCATTGCAAGTGTTTATATAAGGTCTCAGTTTTCTAGCCTAACTTTGACTAATTAGCTGTTTAGGGTAAAACTACAGAGCACTTTTCAGGGCCAGTAAGGATGTTGTGTGTAGAAAAGCACAAAGGATAGAGAACACAACAGAGTGCCAGCATGGAAGAGAAGGAAAGATAAAAAAAGAGAAAACAACAACGACCAACCAACCAAATAGAAAGATGAGGAAGCAGTGGGGTGGAAGAGAGAAAGGGAAGTAAACACCTTTACAGTGCCTTGGGGGGAAAAAGACATAGGGAAAGGTAGGAGTAGGATGGAAAAAGGCAGAGATAAATACTTCCTTTCTGGAAAGAAGAAAGGGATGATATCTGGTAGGTAGAAGATCATATGCAGGGGAGCAGTGAGTCTGAACAAAAGAACTACTAGAGCATGTGCAGCTTAGTCAAAAAGATTTGACTAGCATCCAAAAGTACCAACATAATGCAAACAACGTACATATGATTCCTAAAAAAATAATGGGCAGCTGTGAAATGTACACATAGATTTCAATCTGGACAAAATCATGTAATTTGCCACATGTTTGTTAACCATCCCCCACTCTCCTTCCCCCCCACCATTTCTCAACCCTTTTTCCTAAATAAATTGTGGCAGATGCAACTCCCAAGAAAAAAGCAGGAACACAATTCCAATGAAATTTAAAATGAGAAGAAAAGAAACAGAATTTCAGATCACATTTCCAGAACATTTAAAGTATACACAACATGGGATATTCAGCTCCAATTCATATGCTGGTAATGGCATTCCCAGCATATGGCCTAATCCTCCTCTGGTTTACCACACACAGATACACTTTGGGAACTGATTGTACTTCTCCATGGCTATGGATTTGACCTAGAAGGAAGGAGCAGAATGGTAAATAGACAATAACTTTTCTGAAGTTCCCTATGGGATGGCCTTTGTCTTCTTGCTGACTGGCCCTTAAGTGGATTAGCCAATGATTAGCTGTATAGGTTGCAAAAAAAAAAAAATAAAAAAATAGAGAAAGCATCAATGAACAACAACAACAACAAAAAAACACCACATTTTTTCCCCTTGAAAAGGTTCCCAGAAAATTTTCCATTTGATTTTTTATGGAAGGTAAGCATACTTTGAAAGAGGGCTCTGATTTCACGCCTCTTGTCATCAGCAGAATAAGGGCATGGAAACAGAATATCAACTCTGCTTTCATCTCCCATCTATATTAACGTGACACTGATTGTCAGGACACCTCTCTCAAGTGCTGGTGACCCACCCCTGCCTTAGGCTTTCAAATAAAAGGGCTTGAAAGAGTTTTGAACCAAAAATGCCCTGGTCTCTGTTATTGACAGTTTTGCAAACACAAGCTTAAATGTTTTTGTCTTTTTTCATTATTATTATTTTCTAACCAGCAATTATTTTGGATCTAGTAAGTTTTTCCCAAAGGGAAATCACTCTTAAAATGCAACCTAAAAAGCCCCAGTGTTTCAATACATCAGATTTCTCTGTAAAAGATAAATCAATTTTTAAAATTAAAGAACTAACCTATCTCTGAGAAGCTGGTGCTTCAAAAGGAGTTCTTATGACTTATTATTTTTGCATGGGAATATATGATTATTCATTTGGATATTCACCTGTGTATGAGCAGTGTCCTCTTTTTTCTCTCTTTTTCAATGTCGTATACATATATTGACAAATGAAAAGCAGGCTCCACAAGATATTAATAGAAACCCATCCTATTTTAGCATCATACCATTGTTATAACAGTATTTTCTGACCCCCAGTGGCCTAGCGGTTAAGATGCTGGTCTCTCAGCGCCAAGGCCACAGGTTCTAATCCCGGTCCCCCGGGT
>JAWWLV010000001.1:107830263-107842186 GCA_035041135.1 Platyrinchus mystaceus
CGCAGGCTTGAAAGGTGGGAACACCTTTCCCAGATCTTCGTTCGCGAAGACTGGCCATTTACCTTACCTTACCTTTTACCTTTATTTTCTGAATACTGTGGATCATATATTAAATCTTAAAAATGTGGAAATATGTTTGTCTTCACTTAAATCCCCACGGTAGTTAGAAGTGCTCTAGGAGCTGAAACCACTGCAGCTTTCTGGAACTTGTGGAATATTATATGATTTAACTGTATTATCAAATTTTTGGCAGTCAGACACAAATGAAATCATGTTGCCAGTATGTCCAAGTACCTTGAAAAATTACCAATGAGGATGATTAAAGAGCATTTTTTTGTTGCTAAAAGCAACAAAATCCATTTGCAAGATAAGTCTGCTTAATGCTATAAAATGTGCTAAATTCATAAAAAAATGGGGAAGGTTACCAACATTATCAAAATGTGAACGAAAACTAGGAGTGGATTGATATTAACTTCGTCTTGTCAAATGAGTATATTTGGGGAAAATACCTTAATATTTCTTGATTGATTCATTTGAGCAGAATTTTTTTTTCTGTTCTTATTTACAGGTTAGAGAAGCAGAAGTTAAATTCTGCGAATACATCATGTGATGCTACATAAAATCAACAAAAACGCCTTTTGCCACATTTTATTTACTACTAGCATTATTATTTTTATATGTAAAACCTATTGCAACTCTGCAGGCCAAACCTGAAATTTTTACCACAGCTGATGAGCGATACTTTGATCCTTTCATCTCCCAAAAACAACTAACGAGTTGTAAGGTCAGTTAGCAGAAATCACATTGTGCTCTGAGTAAGGAGACAATATCTGTAGCTCAGACCCTTCTCTGGTTGTTGGTCTGACTTGGACAAAAGGGTAGAATCTAACTGACATTTAAAAAAGAAACCAAACATATAACTTCTTCGAAGGAGTGACTAGACGTGGTAAACATTAAATACATCTTGACTGAAGTGACTTTGGTTTCAGAGGTTCTTTCTTTTAAGCCATTTTTGTTCCTTCACAGAGAAAATGGGAATCATTATCTGAAGACAGAGAGAATCAGTATCAGCCTTTTCTCCCTTCTCAGAGCACATCTGTGTTTCCATACTCTGCTCCTTGCCCAGGAAGGACGGCAGCATCAGGACACATCGATAGGCCCAAGATGGCCACATGGCAGTGAAGTCCCTCTGCCAGCCCCATCCTACAGCCAACACCCAGGAAACCCTCATCAGTTACAGACTAATAGAACTGGTTTGTGTACACAGCACATTTAGTGCACCTGCAACAAGCATTGTTACTCCTCTGTACCAAAGATCTGAGAATTGCTGAAACTAACTCAAAGTGAAAGCCAGCGCTCTCACCTTGGCTGCTGTTAACACAGCCGGCTCGAAGAGAACCCAGCATTATAAATGTCCCTGTCACTGCCATGGGAAAAGTTACAGACCAGAAAACTGCAGCACTGACAGCTCCTTTATTTCAGCAATGTCACAAAAAAAAAAATCCCCCCAAAATAGGAAACTTGTTTTGAAAAAACTTTAAATGGCTCTAGTCTTTATGGTTTTCACCATGAGCGTTACATGCACTGTGAGGAGGAAAGCTGTGGCCAACACTGAAGTTTATTTGTCAGGGGACAGGGGCTATATAGTCTTGGGTTTTGTTTTCATTTGTTTGTGGTTTTTTAAACCTTGGCAGGGAGATCAGAATTTAGTTATCAGCAGGCCATATCAGAGTAAGCTGTGGCAGAGGCACTGCATGGGAAGCGTTATTATAAGAGAGAATAATTATTAGAAATAAAAAAGTCAAGGTTACGTAACTGGATGAAATTACATTTTTCATATTTATAACCTTTATAAAAAATACACAATTATTTTTGTTTCGTTCAGAAGACAGAAGATAAATGTTTACTGTTGGACTAACTGTGACCTTCCTTAGCTGGAGATTTTTATCATCTAGGTTTCTATTTCTGTTCAAATATGAGCAATAGAGGACAAAGGGCTAAGAATGACAACATACATTCTTGAGCCAGTCAGAGCAGCACACATAAAAAAGGCGAAATAAGAGCCCACAAACTTTCTGAACTATAGACTTGCAACTAATAACAAGTGAAGCTGAAAGAAGCATCATGATTTAAAACAGGTAATCAGAGTCTTAAACATGACACTAGTACCTAGTGTTTCACACAAGCTTCTGATGTAAAAATGAAATTGCTGATCTGTTTTCAGCAAATGCCACCTAGTGATGCATAGTTGCAAAGCTTTGGACTGCTTTGATTTTTATGTATTTTGTCCTAGATTTTCTGATTTGTTCCTATGAAAAAATGCTTTACATGGTCACAGGCATTCCACATTAACGTCACACAAGTGCAGAACACAGAGAAGGATGGGTTAACCTCATGTGAAAGACCAACATTTGTTTCAGTTTGTATTAAAACATTCATTACAAACAACCATTCTAAGTACACCGTGGTGGATAGAACTACTCTGTAATATTCCTCTATTAAAAGCAATTAGAGAACAGGCTGTTCTAGTCTGCTTGACTGACTGCTGTCTACTTTATTTCATCTGACCCAATTAGTATCTGAGTTAATTAGGAGAAGCTGCCACTGAGACATCAGGAATGTATCAGAGAAGTTTGCAATTAATGAGACCAAGGTGTTAATATGCAATTGTTGACAATACACACACCCTGTTCTTACAGTGAAGATACTGTCATTGTAAAGCCGACAGCATCTACTGGCCCACAGTTAGGCTTCTCCTTATTATACAACTTTTGCAAAGCTTTGAAAGAAAGAAAAGGTGCCCCTAAGAACATCTGTATAAATTAAAGGTAAGTGAACTGTATTTTCCACTCTTGTTTTCACCTCACCTGAAGTAGACAAAGCAATGATGAATGTATCTGAATCAAAGTTCTGATTTATTTAATTCATAGAGAACTATTACAGATTACATGTTGTCAGGTCTCTTGGCATCCTCTCACCATCCCCAAACATCCTCCTCTCTCAAGGGAGAGGAGGAAGAATAGTCAAAGAGTAAGGCAAAGCACTTCAAAAGCCCCTGTTGATACTGATACTTGGAGGTGGGCAGGGGTGGGGGAGGTGGGGGGAGAAGCTAATACAATAAAATTTAATTCCCTTAAAGCCCTTCCCATTTCACATCTACTTACACTGTTTGTAGTGGCTCAATTTTATGAGTGACTGAAGGATCTTAAATTTTCAGAAATACACAGTAGGGGAAACTCCTGTTCTGTACATATGAAGGCTAATACAAATTAGATAAAAATCTAAATATCAGCACTTCACAGAAAACCTGAATTACAAGGCATGTTAAATGTGCCCCCTTTACCCCCTATAACGTATAGTGTTCCTGAAATTCATTGAATTTCTAGACAGCTCAAAAGCAACACCTAGCAAACAGCCACAATGTTTACTGTCAACTGTTCTTCCTTCAGCTTCTTTCCGAGGCCTCTATTTTTCATTTAAAGCCTTAGTTGGGAAGTGACACGTGTAGTTCCTAACACAAAGAAAAAAACATTCAAATTGGAAGAAGGGTTGTTTGCCTCTTTTGTCTCTAAGATACTGAAAAATGAGAGCAAAGTAGAAATCAGTTTTAGTGTTCATCCACACATGGTGACAACCGTTTCAAAGAAAATGCACTTTTTAGAATTTTTAAGACAAAATGTATTAAAGTTAGAACTCAGCAATGTGCTCAGAGCCACCAATAGTTCCAGCTGTGTTTTTACCCAGAAACACGTGGGGAAAAACTATCACTCAGAACAGACACAAGCTGTAGAAATTACATTGCTGAAGACAAAAGAAGCACTTAGGATGAGGTGCCATCCTTGCCCATCAAGTTACACAATAGCATTGGGTTTTGGTCCAATATCTGTCTATTAAGTGCTGCATTCAGAAGTAGACAGCCTGTGACATACAGACGAAGTACAGGATGTATTTCTTTTTAAGCAGTCAGGTGTAGGTCTCACTTATGAACATTTTAGTATCTATAGTAACACTACAACAACATGCTTTGCTATGTGTTGTTAAACATATTGCTTACAACTCTGCAGATACGTCTCAGATTATTTTAAAGTTGTCTAAGGAACTAACTGAAAATAGTAAGTATCCAAAAACCATCTACCTGGCATTAGTGCATCAGGATTTGTTAAGTTTAAATACTCAGTGTGGGGCTGGACACATTGTTTATCCACACAAAGGGACAAAGCACAACATCTTAAATTTATCTTGGGAGAGTGGAGTAGAGAGAATTAGTAAAAATAAAACAGACCCGGACAAAGAGAGAGCAAAGAAGAAAGAGGATATACATAATTCCATTATCCATATTTTGAGGCATTTTTTTTCCATGCTGGAGTAGAGGGAAAAGTAAAGGGATGAGCAATTTTTAGAAAGGTAACATCATTAGATTTTGTAACATGTCCCTGAAATTATTAGTCCACTTCAGAATATTTGAAGCACTAGTGAAATATTTAAAATTAGATTTAAACATGAGTACTGTTCATCTTCTCATTAAGTGGGCATTTTCTGAGCAAGTTACAAGATTATTTGCAACAACAAATTGTATTTAAATCTTGCAGATGTCATGCCCTCCCAACTCAATCTAGGATTTTCTGACTGCACTAAACATGAACATTTTAGATAACTAATATATTTGTTGCCTGTATGTATTCTGTACATTGATCAGGGTTTTTTTTCATTTCATACATCATTCAGAACTGCCTGCAATGAAGGATTTCATATCTATAACATTAAGTGAAGATTAAGAAATATTAGTACTGATGTTAGGACAGCTACCTATTATAAATATTGATTTTTATTTCAATTCAGTGCCAACTCATCAGCTCTACTGAGAGGAGCAGTGTTTCCTTAATATAGATTCAATACAGAAAAAGACAAAAAACATCTATTTGTCATTCTTTTTACAGCTGTTCTTTTCCAGTCTAGACAACTCAAGGCAAGTGTGACATTTCACAGGATCATAAACTACATTGAAGAAACATACTGTCATTCTATTCCAATGTTTTTGCAACAGTAAAGAAGAGTAATTTTCTTTGTAGCCTAATGCCTTTTAGAGGCACCTTAATCAATCTGCATACATATTTTGGTCACATCCATCCTAATAGAGAAACAGAAGTGAACAGATATTGGAATTTCAGTTTTGGCTTCTATCTTGGAGAACTGTACAAAAGACCAATTGAAAATATTCAGAGTAGAAAACTCACAAGCCAACAGAGGAAGGGAAGGAAAGAAAAAAAAGACAGTTCCTTCCACTCCCCTTGGCCCTGGGATCCCAAACAACCCTTATCAGACCCCAGTAAAATGTCTCCCTTCATATAGTGACATAATGATCCAGACAACTTCTCTTTCCCTACGCAATCCAGAGTCTCCCAGTTTACAGCACAATGTTCAAAATGTGCATCACAGAAGTTTCAGGTGTGGAAATAGGTCTTATATCCCTAGGAAGTAATTTTGCCACTTTGTTTGCATATGCTTATATTGAAACATATCAGCATTTTTATTAAAGTAATAACAAAAGCATAAAAAATTGCACGTATCAAAATTTGAAAGATCTGAGCATATATGAATGCTACTGAAGTCAGATGAGAATAATTAGGTGTTCTAAGCCTTCGAAATCAAACTTGGAAACTGATTAGGATTTCATGGCTGCTTTCCAAGACAACTACATTTCTTCAATTTATAACATGCATAAAAAGACAAACTTAAAAAGCTAAGAGGAGAAAACATGTATCTTATGAGGGAAATTTCATACCTTTGGTAAGCTCAGCATAAATGTTTCATTGAACAATGGCAAAATAAGATGGGAACAGGAATAGCATACAATGCATGCACATGGCAAACAACTTCTGCATATTCTTTGTTTGACAAGGCTTTAGTTTTGCAGAAACCAGAATTACGTGCATAAGAAGGGGGCCTAATTCTTTCTGCATTTATGTACTGCACAGTAAGTTTTTCCAATGGTCAGTCTAAAGCAACAGCTTCTCAGTAGGAACATACCAAAAGTAATATTTTAAGTAGAAACTCAAATGTATGCCAAACAAATGCAAAAATATAAAACGTAAAATATATCGGTACCTTACTAGGAGAGGAAACAGACAAGAAATGAGGATTCAACTGCAAAGACTACTGATAAAATCTTACTCAAGAAGCTGAAACTGTTACACTGTGGCCTTGACAGCTACTAGCAAATTCCTCTTTCCCTGCTCAAATAATGCATAATTCCCATTGTCTTCATACTTCTCAATTTATTTATTAATATGTCACCTCCTTTGCACTGTCTTTAGGGGTTTTTATGGTTTCACACTCCAAAATTTGAATCTGGTCACTCGCTTACACTGTGGAACTCCTGAGCATACAAAATCCTTGGGACAAATGTGGAAAAGGATAAGAGAGGATTTATAAAGTTTAATGGTGGAAAGGTATTCAGATGAATCTAAACACAAATATCCTGAGGCAGTGCTTAGCTTCAGTAAAGACTAATTACTAATATCCAGAAGCTGCAAGGTATTATCTACCACGTAATGGATTCTTGTTTCACAGCTTTGCTAGATTTGGACTTTTAGGCTAATTCAGTGAGCACCAGGATTAAGAAAATTATAATGGCTTCTGTATTTTGCTCCTTTTACTCAACTCACAAAAGAAATATCCTTTGGACAACACAAGAATCAAAAAGGAAGTATATTTCTGAGAATTTTGAGAAGTGAGGAGTGAGCTGGCTACTCCTCTAATATTTACAGTGCCTAACAACTAACTTAGCAACCACATAAATAGTGTCTATGTTATTTTGGTATTTTTACATCACTAATTGTCAGGCATTCTTCATCAGCATCATCAGCTTGATGACAATGACATACAGAGGTTAAATCACTGGGATATCTGATTAGCCATCAGAAACAATACTTCTATGACATTCATGCTCCACCTAACATCACAGCAGGACCCAGAGACTTTGCAACTAAATATTAGTTTTGGAAATTAAAACTAATGCCATTCTTATAATGGAAGAAATAGAAAATCATGCAGCATGCAGTTAGATTAATAAAAGTAACATAAAAAAACATTTGTAATTAATACAAAACAACTTACAGAGGTAAAATTTACATAACTGTCATATTTCAGCCAATATAAGTGAAACTTTTAAAATTCTCTTCATTTCTCTTTTATTTTCCCAGTAATAAGGAAATAGAATGAATTTCAGGTCTTGGACATTTTTCCTGTGCTTACACTTTAGTCTTGAATGGAGAAAGGACTTTGGTAATACACAGTTCTTCATATTAAATTGTTTAACAGCTAAGGAGACCACTATGTATAAAAAAACTCATGCTTTTAAAATTATTTATGTTCCAATCATAGCCAAATGTTATACTGAAAGACATGAAGAAAGCTTAAGATAGTTTCTAAACTGTGTTTTCTCATATAATCAGGCATGCAGACTGTATTTAATAGAATATGAAGATACTTGCCCCCTGCTACGTTTTACACATCATAAGGAACTACCCAGAACACTGACTGAACTTTTGGACTAAGCAAACTGAGCCTGATTACTAACTTAGAGAGTGAATCTGATTGACATTTCCTAATTCCCCATGAAGCAAGGTATGGTCATGAGAAAATAATTTTCAGTGCTAACAGCAAATATATTGAAAGACCTATTCATTGAGACAGGATACAGAAGAAATATGAAAACAAAATTTTAAAGCTGACTTTAATTGTATTAAACTATCTTCAATATAAAGTATGGATTTACACATAGTAAACCAAATTATGACAGTAAATGAAAATACATCTAAATGTCTCTATAGAAATGCAGTAACACTATAAGACAGAACTGTAAGTTGTGAGACTTTAATTTTCATTCACAAAGTTTTTAAAATTTTTACATACAATTAGATAGACATTAACCAGACAGAGAAACATAAGCCCTTTGCTTTATTTTTGGAATATCTTTCACTGTGATCTTTGGCTTGTATCACATGAACCTCACACAAAACATGAGAATTTCTTTAATGATGTAATATTCAACCAACCTGTATGACACCTTATTGTCAGGACTTATAAATTTTAAAAATTGAAAAAGTTTATAGGCTCAGAAAAAGAAACAATTAACTCATCTTCCTTTTAGTTGTTGATTTATTTAAATGCACTTGATTTAGGGTGAGCATTTAAGGGTTGGCTGGTTTTTATTTTAAAATGGAACAGATGTACACCTACTTTTCAATGTACTGCACTGTCAAGACATTCCCCACAGCACTACTGTAGTTTAGGGCTCTGCTAGAACATAGAGGAACCTACTGTATATTTCAACTTTGAAAAGTAGAAATAAAATATTACTGCATGTACAGGAAAAAAACAAAACCAAAAAAGAATAAGAGAGTACTTCCCTATTTCACAGTCATTTGGCAGACAAGTCACCCTCCTGGTTGGAAGGAGGGGAAAAATCAGTGTCATTCCTTGAAATGATGCATGTTACTGGATTACTCTCATTAGTGAGGATTACAGTCTTGGCAGTCTAAGCAACATAGATTGAAATAACTACAGCATGTATAATACTATTGCTACAAAATAAGTAAATTATGGAATTATAGTCCATTATCAGTTTGTAAAGCTTAATACCTTTCCCAAGCTATTATTTTTTTAATTTCTATTTTCCCTGGAAGTTCACATCTTTGAAAATGTTTCTGTACTTTCTAAGTAACACACAGTTACCAGGATTGCAGTGAAAGAAGTGAGAAAAACACTGAAAAGTTGGCTTTGATTTTTACCACCAGCCTTGTCAAAAACAAAAGCATTTTACAACTGTAAGAGTTGAGATTAGATATTACTTTACAGAATTAACTATTATGAATATTAGATGCTGCTTGAGAGAATAAACTAATACTGCCAAAAACATACAAGGCATTAAAATTCTATGCACTTACTTACACCATACAGGTATAAAAGGATGAAAAAAAAAGTAAGGTGCATTAATTTAATTCTACAAAATTGCAATTTATCTAGAAATCGGATTGTTAATTAACAGACTCTCTATGCACATTCAGAAGACTATAAAAACAAATACATCAATGAAGTGATTCAGAAGCAAATTACAAAGAATAAAAAAATCATCACCAGGTAATTTTCAAAGTCATCCATATTCAAATTTTTTCAAGTGAAATATAAGACTACCCAAGGAACCAGTTCAAAAACATTGATATACAAATATACACAAGGATATACATGGTTAAAGAACTGAAGTTTTTGTGGTGAGTTTTGACCTTCAGATGCTTCATAGCTCTGTGACTGCTCAGCTGTGATAGAAGCAGAATATTCACCCACACGATGTTCACCTGTGCAAGTGTTCATCTCTATATGTACATCTCTATAGTACTGATACACTAACACAGCTTTGCATGTATTTCTGGGCACATATATGTGATGATGTTTGATTACATTTATTAAACTGTTCAAGCAAGAAGTGTTCCCCTCACTTCTAAGTATTTTTGGAGATCATTTTCAATTCTAATGGCACTAAAGTGAGCATTAAAGCTGGGTCTTGTTCCTTAATTCATTATTTATTCCAGGAACATAAACTTTAACCTATATGTGTAAGCATCTCTTTTTAACTTCCATACTGTATATTTGACTGCTGCTGGATTTTTTTTTCAATGCTATTACTAGCTGTCATCTTCACTTTACAAACTGCAATTAGGCTTGGTGATTAAAATGCATTAACTACATTTCTGAAAGCTGTTATATGTAACAAAGACCACAGATTGTGTGTGTCTTTCCTACTGCTGACTGTTTTTTGGCAGACTATTATCCTCAACCATTAACTGCTGCCTCTACATTTCTCTGCAAAATGTATACACGAGGTATAGGAGACCTGTAATGAAATTGCCAACTATCAACAAATATTTCAAGTAACAAGTTCAACCAATCAGCACTTTTGGGTTACTTTGCAAATGTAATAGCAGTGGAAATTCTTTGAAAAGGCCTGATCATTTAGCTGAAGACTGAAATGGCTGAATGTGTTATGCATACATTGTGTTAACACATTTTATGTATTTACCCTCCACCACCTTTAACACTTCAAGACAGTGTGTCTTGCTCTATATTTTGTACCTAATGGAAAATCTGCTGTTCCTGGAAGTAAGAAGCCAGGTAAGCACTGCCACCTCTGCCTCTTCAGTGTCTGCAAATCTAAACCACCATAGACAGTGTTACAAAAAGTCTCACCGCCCAAAAGGGTGGCTGATGTCAACTCAAAAGCTATTCCAGATATGCAATGAACTACAGATTATATATAAGTACCCAGAACAAGTCCACCCAATTTCTCTCTACAAGGTGGGTTGGCATGCTGACATCTCTGCTGCCCTTCTCCTAAAACCTACACTTACCCGGGAAACATGCCAACGGAATACAGAGTGCCTCCAAAATTGCAACAATTATGCCACTGAGATTTACAAGCAAGTCATTAAATGAAGATAATATGAACAGAAATATGCTAAACACTCTTCACAATTCATTTGCATTCAAGTTGAGCTAACCGAAATGCTTGAGGAAGACCTGGACTCCAGATTAAGTATGATGCCCCTCCTCCCAAATTAGTAGGGTCTTCTCCTCTACTGCTGCTAGTGAGCGACCTGCTGAAGCAGAAAGCAGCATTGCCTATAGGTCCCAAAGCTCCCTTATGCAGCCATCATTGCCTCTGATTCCCATCTGAAAAAGTGAAGAATACTTTTGCATTGATGGGAGAGATGTACATAAATTATGTTTTCTTTCATTTGGGCCCTTTTTTCTGTTGTATGGGTTTTTGTTTTTGTTGGGTTTTTTTTGTTTGTTTGTTTTGCTTTTATAACTTAAAAAAAAAAGGGGAAACACACTTTATTCTTAATTTACATGAACAGTTATTAACAGAGTTGTTAAAAAGACTGTAAGGCTATGTTTGTTCATTAACTAAATGGATGGAAATACCCCTAGTCGAAGGGTGAATCCATCTATAGAATTGCTATCAAGTAGAGGAATCACTAGAAATACATGTTCTTTTATAGCAAGTAAGAAAACCATCTATTGATTCAAATGTTATCTCTCGTTTGGATAGAGTACCATTGTTACGTTTAATTAATACAGTGAAATTTCCCACACTATTCAATTAGTTGCTTAATACTGTTAGAATGATGTTACATAAGTATTCTAACTCCTTACAAAATTTGAAATGAAAATTAAACAGCAGTGACATTTCTGGACATCACAAAGCATTTTTTTTTTCATTTACTTTGTATGCTTCATTTTCTGTAATACTCCAGGAACAAGCAGAAAAGCAACATACTTAATTCTGAAATGCATTATATGCTAATAGTTACCAAAGGCAACAAGTATCATTTCTTGATCACATTAAAACAGACACAAGTATACTTGCAATATGACTGTACTAGTCTCCCTACTAAGCACAAGCTTTCATAGTGAGGCATGAGCCTCTTGCTTTCTTTGCAAAAAGTATAAACTGATAAGACACGAGAGTCACTGCCTAACAGAACAAAAATAACTCTATGTTAAGCAGATGTGCACATATATAACTAAATGAAAAATTACATATTACTACTGTTAAAGGCTCTTTTCTGAAATACTACATGAGAACATGGTACCAAAAACCTACTTACTTAAAATGTGTCGGTTTACTCACTGATTAGATGTGCAAGAAAGCAAACTTACCCCCTCTGCCCCCCATATATATGCATATCCATATATTTGGATACCTATGGACAGATACAATGTGGGGCTCATGGTCTGATCCACTTTACTACATCCAGATCAGCAAATAGTCTTCTCTAAGCTACGTGTGCCAGACTTCAATTTAGACCAACTTAGCTGAGTTTCTCACTGCATTAAGGGTGCCAGTGAGACCACACACTGT
>JAWWLV010000001.1:107842286-107868014 GCA_035041135.1 Platyrinchus mystaceus
TTTGTTTTGCTTGACACATCAGAAAAACGAAAGCAAGCCAGGGGCTTTCATGTGATTGGGTCATAATTAACCAACAAAGGCCTCCAAAAGCTAAGTACAGCATTTTAAGCAGATGTATACAATTTAACAGTGCCAAAATAGTAACCTTTTAACTAGGCACTCACTAAACAGCTAGTTTTCCTAAACATAAAGCAAACCCATTAATTCAGCCTTTATAAACTTCATTTTTTAAGTGGATACAGAATATACTGTGGCTTTATTTTGTCGAACTTTTTGCAATACATCTGAAACCATCATAGTGAAACTAAGTGAATAAATTCAGTTCATGCCTGTACAGAAAGACAATAGAATTTGGCTCCCCATGTTAAAACCTGTCATACAATACCTTCAAAAATTAAGAACTATTGTGGTGATTAATTTGGTGCACTGATTTACGGCAACAAATATGTAGATATAATGCACCAGTATAATTTATGTACTGCATCATCAATAAACAAATGACACCTTCATTTAAAATAAAAAAGACTGAGAATTATGAAGCTACTCAGCCATCTGTGCTGTTAGGACTGTAGGCTTTCAGCATTCTTTAAGACAGGCTAGCTAATACACATTCCTGATATATAATTAAAAGTCGTGTTTGGGGTTTTTTTGGCTGGACTATGTTATTTTATTAAATAAGTCTTTGCATGTGAAGCAACTATTCTAACAAACTACATACATAAAAAGAAACCAGTATTTTTCTGAAGTAATCTAAATTTAGTTATTGGACAGATATTGAAAGGAAAATGCTCAGAATAAAATCTTGGTTTGGGCATCTGTGGAAACTCCTAATTTATTGAGCAGGTTTATCTTTCCCATAAGCATCTATTACATCTCTCAGAATTATGTCTTTCAGCTTCTAGGATCTGAAGGGAGTTAAATTTCTGTGCCTACTCAGTCTGTTTTCCTTATGGAGATTATTAGCATAAAAAGGTAAGAATTAGTGCTAAACTGTCTTCATATAATTGCAATAGATACTTACGAATCAGTTTACTTAACCAGTTTATTAAATTTGAGGGTTTAGATAAATTTCCAAACAGAAATTTGCAGTTAAAATTGAATGAATCATTTAAAATATTAAAAATATAAATATAAAATAGAAAAAAAATAATGTCACTGATATATCTTTGAGAAACATACTTTTTGTGACTCACAAGATTTAAATTCCTAACAAGCTTCTTCCCATTTAATGATTATATTTCAGGGAACCAATTAAGATAAGTCTCTAGACGACATGTTTAGTTTCTTAACTATGCATGAAATTACACTAAAAATATTTTTTTTGTGCAGAATTTAGGGGTTCCTTAGCAAATACATAGAGATCACACCGTTCTGAGAGCTCTCAGCTGCACTCAGGTTCTGGGTGTCTTCAGGAAACCAGACACAGGGAAAAAAAAAAAAAAAGAAAAAAGCCTCAATAGCAAAAAATACTCAGATTTATTGTGACTTCCTCTTGGTGTTACTTCTCCTGTATAAATAAATGTAAGATCAGATCTTCTCAGATCTGAGGATCATTAAAAAAGCCTGTGAATGTTCTCTGTTCACTTCAAATCAATAGTGCTGCTATACAGAAGGAAACTGGAGGAAGTCAGAAGAGAAAGCTGGAGCTTAGGTAGGACCAAAACGCATCCAGAGCAGCTTACCTGAACCAACCACACAGGCACCTCCCTCCAGGGCCAGAGATCAGCTGCCTCCTCAATGCAAAGGTCCATTTTTCAAAGAACTGCCCTCTAACAAAACATGTGTTTTTCTCAGGGAGAACAGAAGTCCCTCTATACAGCCTGTGTTTCTGCAATGATGCTTTTCTATGTTCTCATAAATTCTTTCCTAAAGTCTTTTCCACAGAGGAAACATGATTTTTCAAAAGCCTGGAGTTATATACGGGACTAACCAAGATTAGAGGGAGCTGGATTTCCACACACAATATAACACCATTTCATAAATCTGTAATTTGCAATGCCACAGGCTTCCCCTGCCCACCCTTTGTTATTCCCCTAAAAAGAAACACAAGGTGAACCTCTGAAAATGAAGAGTAACCAAGCAGGAAGATTTCACAGATGTCCTCTGCTGCTCATTACACTAAAACTTAGAATGCTCATATCTCATAGGTCACGCAGTGTAAAATATTTAAAAGTAGTGGAAAAAAATACACTGAAAACCAGATTGCTTTTGCTGTCTGTAACCTTTTTTTCTAGCAATTCATGACTATACTTGCTAAAATTATGCATGTTTAGCATGTGTATTACCATAGCAGCCTCTCTCTGATTCTTAGCTTTCTTTTGCAGAGCTCTACCACAGTATGCTAAATAATTATGGTTTCTTTTTTACATTATTCCAAAGTACTTCCTTTTCCCGGCCTAGTTAGTGCTGATATTCAATGTAATTAGTTGAATTTAGAAATTTGTTATGAAAAAAAGGTTGTTCTACAGCTTCTCATCAGCTTATATCAGGGAAAAAATTGCATTGATTGTTAAATATCAACAGTGTATTTTCAGTTTTCCAAAGATATTTCTAAACAATTAAAAAAACATAAAATTAAACAACCAGGTGGAACACAATCCAAGCTGCTTTATTTCTACTGGAAAGGGGAGGAACTCCCCAAAAAGATAGGGGAAAGGCCCATAAAATTCAATGTTTCCAAGAGAGTAAAACATCAGATATGAGATCATAATAAAGGCATTCGTCCATATGAAGTCAAATAGCACTAACTCCCAAAAAAGTAAAATAAAATAAAAAAAAATTAAAAAGCTGCTCATGTCAGATTTCAAGGATAACAACACTCATTTAAAAAATGTTTCAGAGATCAGATACAAGTGTTCTATCTAATTTTCTCCACAAATATAACTGGACTGAAATGCCTCTTGATTCCACCTTCTCTTGAAATAACATTTTTATAAACTTTTAGACATATAATTAGCATTTTGTAAAGATTTCTGGTATAGCATAAAAGCAACACATGAAAAGTGTTGTCTTTTCTATGGCATTTTATTCTTCATATTAATAATTATTCTATCTGGTAACCAATAATTTCCAGGAAGCTCGAGTTGTCTACATTCATATTCTATTAAGCACATATAATCAAATCTCTAGTAGAAGCAAGCTTTGATAGAAGTCATTATGCCTTCAAGACACAACATCCATCAGCTTCTTCTACCGTTCAGTGTTGGTTATCTACTCTAACTCCCACATCTCTCTGTCGTGTCAGTGGAGGACTTGTGTCCTTGTGGACTGTCCCAGGCTAACAGTCCTCATGGGAAACACTGAGGAAGACACTCACAGAAGATCCCACTTGCTAAAGCACGACAGGGATCTGCAACTGGCTCTTAAATCTCAATGAGCATCCTCAGCACTTTTTGTAATTCAGTTTGGGTTTGTTTAGCTTTCTCCTCCCCTTTTAAAACTGAATCCTGGATCCAGTAAAGAAACCCTTAACCTAATGACTTAACTTAGTTGTTATCTATCCCAGATGTTCAGTATCATTAGTCTGGGTTCTATGATAGGAATGGGAAGTAAGTCCCACCCCATTGTCAGTGTAGCCATCAGATTTCAGAAGAGTTTGAGAAACCCCTTGGCTGAAGTGGCCTGTGGCACACATGGACCTGGACCCAGCCATCTATAAGCTCAGCCAGGACCCCTGGACAATATGCCACTGCAGCAACAATGCTATCAAAATCACAAATTTTTAAAGCAAACCAGACATAGAATTGACTTTGAGAAAGGTACTCGCTGCAGATTCTTGTGTTTCTTAAGACACAGATACTTTGAAAGTAATGCTCAGAGAAGTGAATCAAACCTCACCTCTGTGATGAAGTACAGTACTAATGCAAGAATCTATTAGATTGCTCTGAATTGTAAAAAGACATCTGTATTTATAGTTCAGTATCCTGTCTATACCTTATGGAGAGCAGCTTATTCATTATTTTTATTCCACGGATTTATGATGCTGCCCTTATATCTGAAGTTACATGAATCATGTCCTAAGTGATATTTGGAAATTAATTGAGGACTAGAATTGCAGGGTCACTCCCTACATTATATGCAGTCCAAAACTGCACTTTAAGACCAAATAGCTCATAATGGAAAAAAAGAAGTCAGTTGTTTTTTTGTCTGTTTTTCAAATTACTGAAACAAAGAAAAAAAGCTTCAGAGTTCTGGCTTTTTTTTTTTTTTTTCCTCTTCTTCTGTTAGGGCAAAATTAACTTCTTTATGTGTTAATCAAGTTCCCAATGCTTTTACACATCTGAGATTTTTACACTGAAATATGGGTTCTAAAGTCAAGAAAGTTAATTGGTTTCACTGAGGAAAATAAGCCACTACCTCTGTGACCAGCCTGACCTGGTTTGGAGTTCTCCCTCACTCGTAATAAAAGAGAACTAGTACTGATAGAAATTAGCTTTGTTATCCTCTCAAAGTCTCCAACCAAAACATGACAAACTAATGGCCAATTATAGCTCCACACCTGCTGTTGGGAGGAGAACCTCATTATTCCTTAATTTGAAGAACAGCCACTTTAATGTTTTCTGAAAAATAAGTAATAGCTGAGAAGCCACTTCACCAAGCCAGCTAACCCACAGGAAGCCTTCTCCAAGACTGGCCACAGAAGTCAAGGAAATAGGAATGATTGTTTTGCCATCTGAGGAAAGACAGCTGAAATACAATTTTGTGTAGTTTTTACTAGAAAAAGAAGTAGCAGCTCCAGTACCTGTGTCCTCTGGTTATTTAGAATAAATCCATCCTAAAGATTCTCTCTCAAAATTGTCATTCACTGCATGTTAATAAGCACATTTTGAAAGAAATGAAGACAAACACAACCTAAACAGCGTATTTTTGTAGGCTATTGATTTCATGAGCTTCCACTTCCAGTAAGTTTATCTTACTATAAAGTAACACCAACTATAAGAGACTGCACAAAGCTGATTTCTTGAAAGCACAAACTGAAGAGCAGGAAGAGATGCACAGCCAAGTCACACAATACTGGAAAGTCTACGATAATGTCACCAGCATGATAACAAACTCAGTGCATTACTACCACCATCCAGTTGTATTAATTGTACAAATAAGGAGGTAGGTTGGCCCCATGCAAATACTTTTTGTCAAATGGTGAATGAAGTACGAAGAAAGATAAGGTTGAAGGTGGTTCTAATTTTTCTGATGCAGCAGCTGTTTACAGCTCATGTTTTGATATTTATCAACAAGCTTGATTATAGAAGACACCAGCAAATATTATCTGCCTATCTCACTGCATGAGATATAACAGACTTCTCCAGTGCAAATATCTCTTTTGCACTCACCCTCTTCAAGATCCTGTGTGGCAGTGCAATTCTCATGCTTGAAATGATCATAGAGTTGATAAAGATTCATGTGAAAGACCAAAAAGACCAGAAGTATTGGTGTGATAATTTGCAGCCAGAGGCAACACAAAGGATGGCTTACAAAATTTACCTTCCAACTGATGTGCAACTAAGAATAACTGTAACAGAATAGCTGGGGGGTCCTGATTGATGGAAAACTGACTGAGTCAGCAGTGCCCTGGCAGCCAGGAGGGCCAAACATGTCCTCAGGGGCACCAGGCAAAACATCTCCACCCGATCAAGGGAGGGGATTGTCTCACTCTGCTCTGCACTGGGGTGGCCTCATCTTGAATATTATGGCAGTTTTGGGCACCACAACATAAGAAAAATATTATGTTGTTAAAGACTGTCCATTGAAGGGCAATGAAGATGGTGAAGCCGTTATGAGGAGCAGCTGAGGGCACTTGGCCTGTTCAGCTGGACAAGAGGAGAGTGAGGGGAGACCTCATTGCTGTCACAACTTCCTAATGAGGGGAAGTGGAGGGGCAGGCACTGATCTCTTCTCTGTGGTGACCAGTCACAAGACCAAAGGGAATGGCCTGAAGTGTCAGAGGAGGTTTAGGTTGGATATTAGAGAAAGGTTCTTCACGCAGAGGGTGGTTGGGCACTAAAACAGGCTCCCCAGGGAAGTGCTCACAGCCTGCCAGAGTTCAAGAAAGGTTTGGACCACACTCTTAGGCACATGGTGTGACTCTTGGGGATGGTCCTGTGCAGGGCAGGAATTGGACTCGATGATCCTTTGGTTTCATTCCAACTTGGCATATTCTGTGATTATTATATGACAAAAATCGGAAAAAAAAAGGTAATAACGTGAATTCTTTCTGCCACAATAGAGAGTACAAGTTAAGCCATTTAAATTCTGCATTTCAATTGCTGTGTCCAACTCAAAGCCAATGGCGTTAGACTTGATTTATTAATTATGAAGGAAATTAAGATTCTCCTTTGTAAAACTATGAACGCTTCCAAATTATGACTAATATGAATAGGGTGGATTGTCAGTGGCTTATAAATAGGTCTTATACGCTGTCACAAGCTTTCCATTCTACCCCTTTTTCAAATACAGTCTGGTCAGGTTGAAATTTCTATACTTGTGTTTTTACTTCTACTATTAAAAATTATAGTTAAGAATAGTTTATCCATCTTGGAGAGTCAAACGAGGGAAAATATTTTCTCCTATCAAAAATATTAATATTATCTATTTTTTTGAGAGGCATCTCAATATGACCCTAGAGTTGCAGGAAAATGGTTTGGAACTCATCCTTCCTAGTCCCTGTGTGATGAGTCAGAAAAAGAAAATACGTGAACTGGGAGAAGTTGCAGTCATTAGAAGAACCTGGCATTATTATGCAGGTCAGCACACCAGGGAGGGGTCAGAAACACACTTTTCCCTTTTTTATAACTTTTATTGACTTCTACTACAGTGAGCACAGAGAGCAAAGCCCCTGTCCTTCTAATATTTCCCTCTTCCAGCACCTCCCTCAAACATTCAGTAAGGTGGAATGAGAGGCAAGAATGGTACTGTAAGGTGAGCTAAAAATAAAAGAAATACCATGAGAACCAGTGAAGAGCTGAAGAACAATGGCTCACCAGAGAGGCTAAGCCACCCTCCTTCCTCCTCAAAAGAACTCCTCCCGTAAAACCACACAAGTTTTCATTAAAATTAATTGAAATTATGTTTGATGAAAAGCCAAGGAGAAGAAAGTAGGTCTCCTAGAGCAAGAACCTGGAGAGCTGAACCTGGACTGGTGAGCTGTTGGGCATAAGGCAGATCACCAGGAGGGGCTTGAGGGTGGAATGTGGAAGCAGAGCAAAAATCAGAGAGAGAAGCAAGGTCAGGCACAGATTCCAGATCTCCTGATGCCCCAAACTGCACTGTTCCTTCATTGTAAATAGTCTACAAAAAAATCACCCCCAGGGGTATCTTGGGCCCATTTTAGTCTATTGAGAGGGTGACAAACTTCTATGAATTTAACCCCAGTGGCAAAGACTACAAGCACACATGATAACACACAAAGACACATACCCGCACCACATCTACCACAAATTTATGCCCTAAAAACATTCAAAGTCACAGCACTAATTGCTCTGAAAAATTGCTTACAGCTGCCTTTTAGATGGAAATCAAATTTAACATATACTTCTAATTTCAATAGCTCTGTGCTGTGGCTTCTTATTTGTCAAACTTAGATATTAATGCCTTGTAGGCAGAGTGAAAAACAGACTGTCCAAAGTTTGGGAAACACTGAGATTATATGGGAATGAGAGACATTATGTCAGTGTGCCCTTAAAAGCTATATTGAAATGCACAACAGCAATGGGAAAAATTAACAGTTGAATGAGTATTATCAAATGTAGAATTTCCTAGTTGTCAGCATGGGAAGCTTAAGAAAATTTGGTTTTCCTTTCTAAAAGAAATACCAGATGTCTCACAATGCATAATAGACCTTACATTTGGAGTACCTTCCTAATTTAACCTCAACTACTCAACTATAGATTTTCTTGAATTTTCACATTAAGGGGAGATGTTACAGAAGATAAAGTTGTCATACAGATACATACATTCTTTTCCAATTATTTCAAATATAGTTAGACACAATTAATTATTCAGTTCATCACTGAACATTTATACTTTTATATGAAATATTCCAGGGTGAGAGATATTTTTCAAGTATGTAAAAAAAGAACTTCAAATAGCAGTAAATAGATCTAATGGGAAAAAAAGGTTAAAGTTGTGATCTGAAATAATTCTGTTCACAAACTAGGTAAAATATCAAGCAATTAGGGCTGTATTCCAGGTAATTCTCTATTTCTTTATCACTCTTATGAATGCAGAAGTTTTGGGAGGAAAAGGAGTAGTTTTGCATTTACTTTACAAGTCTACAAGGAACAAAAATAATCTTCTCTTTAAAGAGATAAAAAGAAAGAATAATATTGTAGCACTTTATAATGGAAGTGAAACAACACAATACTGACAAAGAGGATCTGGAGCTGTCATGCAGAATGCAATCCTTCTGACTGGCAGCTGTGGCTTGGCAATACTGAGACCTTGGGCTATTTGATTAAAACAACATCAAGATGGAAAGATCTCTTCAAATTAGAGGTCAGAAACATCAGTCTCTGTTTTTTCTGCAGTTGTCAGAAGTGATACAGGGTAATTAAATAAGTCTGGAGTAATGTCAGACAGGTGGTACTTTTCTTTTGGAGTAATTCAGTAGGGAAGGCTTGTCACTTGTGACATTCCCACATAAATCCTGGTGCTCGGTCTCTTCTCCGACTGAGTTTAAATTGTTCTCTTGAATATGAAAATACTTTAACGAGGACTATTTAGTCTCTATCTTATACAGCAGTAAAAAACCACAACACAGTTTCCAAACCTTATGCATAAGCAACAATTTACAAAGTGAGGAAATGGAGAAGCGTCTGTCAGCAAGGAAACCAGAATGAACGTTGCCAGGTTGAGCAGCAGATTTGGTCAGTGAACAACTGCCGCTTGAATACCTTCTCCATCATTTCATTGACTCAGCTAGCTTGCCTATTCTCACTGTCGTAATAACACATTAAAAAAATCTCTGCAGTGAGGGAAAATTATGACATTGTTCCATAATATGTGGCATATAATTCTCATTTCATTGCTCTATCAGTGACTCCAAATAAGTCCTCTAAAAAACTTGAAGATTATCTACAAAACCAACTACGTAATTTAAATGAGCCTCATGTACTGAAACACTCAAACGTGAAAAGCCACCAGCAAGATGGAATGAGAAAGAACATAGTGTCAAAGTAACTTCAGTTTACACTTTTAACTGGGTGTCTTCAAAGAAAAATGTTTCTGTTTTTAAGAATTTTGTTAATTAGTTTTAAACTGAAGAGGAAGGATAAATGCTAAAATCCAACCCCAAGCCCCAAGAAAATGCATTTATGAAAATATATCTAAAACATACTGCAGAAACCTTGCCTATATTGAATATAGTTTATTTTAAGACTACAGGAGTCCAGCTGAGGAAACTCATTAAAAGCATAACCAGTACTAAAGTGACCTAAATAATTGATTGTCTATAGTACCAGTACTGTCCTATCTTGCAACTGAAGGCATATTGAAGGTCTCATAGAGTTATGGACTCGTCAGTTGGAAAGGCCACATTTTAAAAGCTTTTACAAGATGAATAAGTTTTTTTAAACACTCAGTTTTATTTCATAGGGTCAGGTACGGATCAAGACCAGCCTACTAAACTACCTATCAGTATGCTTACTCAAAAATTTACTCACCTGAAGGTGTTTCAATTACTTAGTGATAGTTTATATGGGAATTTTCAAGGAAGAACAATATCAAAAATTCAGAATCCCTTAACGTAGGTAATATATGTTCTGGTTTTATTAATTTAAAAAATAAAAATCACTAGCCATTATTTTGCACACATTTTCTCTACAAATATATCTGTAAATTACTGCCACACTACTCAGGAAAGTCAAAGCACTTAATTCCTCTGTGTAAAGGTGTTTTTGCTAGGAGGAGTCACTTCAATTGTGTAGAAATCTTCTCTTCTTGAACTGACATTCACACAAGCCATTATTCTCTGCAGGAGAAATTTCTTTCTGTGCAACAACAACTGCTTTTGGATTTAAAAAGGCCCTTAAATGTTTACCTTTAAGAATGCCAATCATCTTGAAGTGGCAGGGTTTTTTATTTTTAATTCTAACTAGCACTGTCAACTACAATGATATTGACAAGAAGCACTGCAGAAAAGCAGCTTAATTCATTTTTCTGCAAAAAAAATATTGGTCAGGATTTGCACAGATAGTGTCATTTTGGCTTCTGCTGCACAAGAAACTGGAAATTATGACAATTTCAGAAGATAGTGCTACCTTGGTTCTCAAGATTGCTTCACCTCCCATATTTTTAATATGAATGTAAACAGCAAACAAAACTTTCCATCAGCTTTGCAGCAATGAAAATGCTGATTTTCACCAGAGCACAAAGCACTATTATTAATCTGCATGTGGAAAGACAGGTCAAAATGCATTTTTGCTTTTATCAGATGACCAAGACAAATTGTATGTGCTGTGCCAACAGCTTTATGATAAAGTTACCCTTCAGAAAAAAATCCCATTTTGTAAACAGTATGTACAGGGCATGTAAACTGAAACATTTACGAAATAGTTACTTATCTTGCATTACATCAACCCTTGGTTTCCATGACAAATAAAAGACAGCAGCAAAGGTAACATATTTGTTTAGCTTTTAAGCCACAATGGTAGGACACCTGCTGAGAGAGTTTCATTAAAGACAGCTGTATAAAGCCAAGCCTGTTTTCAAGAGTAAGCAGCAGTGTCTGAACCCTTGCATTTCCTTTCTTTGGAATTAAACTTTGGATTTGACTATCTTTTTTGGAGATTAAAAATTGTTCCTACTAACAAGCAGATTATTTTCAAAGGATAAGGTCATGCAGATCTTGCCATTTCTTTCGCTGGATTCAAACATTTGGGATTTTTTCCACCATTACAAGTTTGCATTTTTATATTCTTTCAGTTTTAATTTACTCTGCAGCTTTTTTTCAAAAAGTTTATCTTTACAGAGGTCTTACCCAGAATGCTTCTCACATAACTAATGTTACAGAATCACAAAACCATTCAGGTTGGAAAAGACCTTTAGGATCATTGAGTCCAACAATTAACACTGCCAGGTCCAGCACTAAACCATGTCCCTAAGCACCACACCTACACATTTTCTTTACACTACCTTGTTTGCAATTAAAAGGCTGGTTAAAATAGCAGGGCAGAGCACCAATCCAATGCTTAAAATGGTAATTTGCCTTATGTTCAAGTATAATATCCTTGGTTTTGTATGAATTTTCACTAAAACCAGGAAAGAATGGGAAGGGCAAAGACAAGCAAGTGAAATAACCCCCAATCGTTTCAAGCTGGACAACTCTATGATGTTTTAAGTCCAGGTCAGTTGAGATGTTGCAGACTTCCAGATACGGACATGTCAGCACAAAGCGAATGATCGCCCTGATAACCCTTGCACAGCAAAATGCATCACGGGCAGCTGCACACACAGCAATTTCATGGGAGGCAGTGACAGCTTCTTCCAAGATGGATTATTCTTACAACATCTTGATTTCCTCACTACACGGTCTGCAAGTCAGGCCAGTTGCCCAGCAGATCTGGTGCAGGTGTCAATTCTCTTTAAGCAGCACTTGGCAGGTATCTGCTGTCCAGCCCAGCCTGCCTGTGGCTGCTCCTGCACACCTCAAGAGGAGTCCCAACATCACTCAGCTGTGCAACAGGCTGGCATTAGCTTGAGAGTAAGAACTGTTTTCCAAATCAAGAGTTGTGCTGTGGCCTTCTAGGCAGCTTCCCAGGGATATGCAGGAGGAGGATGTCTCCCACTGGTATAGGAAGAAGACTCCTGTATGTGACATGATAGAAATAAGACCCACTGCAGAAGCTATCACCTGAAGCTAAGCAATCTTCCATTTCAAAATTTGGGTAATACCTGAGTCTTTCCTGCCTGAAATCCCAAATAGTGGACTTTACCTTCTTTTTAAACGTATTTGCATTCTCTTGATTAATTTCTTCAGGAGCTCCTGTACTTCATCTTTTCAGACATCAGAGCACTTTTTGTAGGCTAAGTCAAGTGCCTTCAGGTCTGAAGCAACTATTAGCAGCTGCATTTAGATTTCAGGACATTTTGATTTCTAATTATTTCTTCTGATACAGCACAATTCCCTTTTCTCTGCGTCTGTGATATTTAAATCTATATAACTCCTGAATCTGAAACAGTTTCAGAAGCTCCTTATTGTACCTTGTATGTTAACACCCCTTGTATAACAGTTCCTACAGACATGATGACAGGATTGGTACAACCCTTCTTTTCAAAATTACTGAAGAACTTAAGAAATAAATGAGTCAAAGCTAACTACTTCTCCTTGTTCTTCTCAGTCTAAACATGACTGTCTCACTCCTCTCAGTGAGCTTTTACTACCTGCAGCTCACAGAATGCATCTAGATCTGTACGTTTTAACAGAAGTGCAGTGTTGGGTGTACTTGTAATCTGTCCCCAACTAACTCTAGATACAATGTGCTTTGTATTACAGTGGGTCAAAATGATAAGCTGAAATTAACACCTTGTTAGGTTGTACACACACAAAGTTGGATGCATTTTATATTGTGTGCACTGACACTGAATTACTGTAGCTAAAACAGAAATGAGAAGCACAATGAAAAGATGTACATTTGGTTAGAAGAACTGAGGCACAAAACCACTACCTGTTCTACATAAAGGCAGAAACATCATCTGTATTAAAGGCAGGAAAAAAGTGTTTTCATCTTGAATCTCAATCTGATCACAAATCCAGATCTCTGTAAGTACTGTGAATGCACTGCAAAAGGTGATCGCAGATCACAGGTTAACCAACCCGCAATAGAGATCTGAAGTGTTGCTCCTTAACATGGCTAGGAATCATTGCTAGAATCATAGAATATTTTAGGTTGGAAGGGACCCCTAAAGGTCATCTAATCTAATCCCCAGGCAATGAGCAGGAACATCTTCAACTAAATCATATTGCTCAGAGCCCTCTCCAACCTGACCCTGAATGCTTTCCACAAAGAAAGAGAAGTTTTTATCAAATAACTCACAAAAAAACAGAAAAGCAATATTAGACAGGCATAATTCTGCCTACTCGAAGCCATGCCATTAATGAAATCAATCACAGATAAGGGAATGATATAATTTTAAAATCTCATAATGAACAACTTGCCAGTTACATACAAAATACATCTTCTTATGTTAATATAAACTCACTCCAGAAAAAAAAAAACTACCTGAGAGAAAAAACAGCTGAGCTTCCCTACCTGTTGCCACACATAACTGTTTCTCAAGCTAATAGCTACTGTCGGCAAACAAAATGATCTATGATTAAACAGCTCATTTTCTTTTTTAAAGATTCCTGAAAAACCCTGATGTTCTCACAGTAAACAGCTGCCATTCACAATTGCCTGCTAAAAATAAAAAAAAAAAACAACAAAATATCCTATTTGAACAGATAATGGAATTTAAATGAAAAAGAAAAGTAGGTTCAGTCTGTGGTTAAAATTACTTCCCCACCCTCAAAACACACTGCCATGCAATCAGTGGAGTTCTGGCACATGCTAAATACATTTTTAGATAATGTAGGCAAAATAGCCCACAGTAGATCAGATGAATAAGTACCATTCTGCACAGCTGGCACAGAAGTAGTCGATGCATTTAGGGGAAGGACTGGGAAGCCGTTGTGCCAACAGCAGCCCACAAAGTCTCCTTTGGAGCTACTGTGGGGCTCTCTCAGTTCTTCCCCTGCATCCTTGTCAGCTTTAAATATCCAGCACAAAGGAAGGAAATTTCCTATAAAATTGTTATAAACTTTTCACACACAAATAAAATATAACTCCCCTTAATCTTGTTCCAGGAAAATTATGGGGTCAACTTCAATATACAGCTTTGTAAGAAACAACGTATATCATGCTCTTCACTGATGTACAACAGAAAGCACAGGAATATTTTAAGCAAAAATGGTCTTGACAGTTTCTTATAAACCCTTCATTTCCTTTACCACAACAACAAATTGCTGCCCAGAGCTAATGCCGTCCAAAGTAAGCACATGTTCATATTTCCCTTAAAATATTCATATATCAAATTAAATTTTGAACTTCACAAGGCTTTGCCTCACTCATGCCAGTTCTAATTACTGATTTATTTTTGGTACCAACAGCTTATATTTAAACAACATTCTCCATCACAAATTCTTCAAAGCAATCTGATAAATAGATCTCTCGCCCACCACTACATTGTAGATCCCACTGGGACTGAACTTCATTCTGGGGCACTAATGTTATAATTTTAGAAAGAGATGAGAAACCTGGGTAAAATCCTATGGGGAAAATTTAAACAGACAGTACAGTTACCACAGAAGGATTCTTTTCCAGGCAGTTGAGGTTAACACCCCTAACTCCTGCCAAAAAGCTATAGAACATGTAGTGGCAGGAAGTAATCTTGGCTATATTCTAGCAATTTCTTACTCTAAATGATGTAATAAAATGCAACATAGGATATTCAGCGTGCATCTAACATTTAAAAGTATGAACTGCTGACTTTATAGAGTATTAATATTTGCATGTACACGCACGTTCACTGACTTTACATCTGCTTCCATTTTAAAAATAAATCCTTAAAGTCCGTTTAATCTGTTCAGTATTATCAAGGATAATTTGAATAACATAAATGGTAGAATTTGGTAGTAGTGCCTTATGACTGAGCAGCCATTAAAACAATGACTTTTATTCCCAACTACAGCTTTACCAGAAATACAAAGAGATAAAGCTGAGGAACTTTGTAGATGGATTATGTTTACAGTCAAATAATTAACCTACATCTAACTCATATGAAATGTAGGTAAAAAGTATTCAGGTAAATAGTGCCACACCATTTTTCCCTTATAATTTAACACAGCAAACTGGGATGGAAAGGGGAAAAGACTACTGAGATATTACACACAGCCTTGTGATTTTTACAGTCTACCTGGATTTAAGCATGATGTTTCTCTGTTACCCTGGAATACTCACATTACTAATTTATCCTCCATCTTTTTCCTTCTCAGTCTCCTAAATCACACAAAAACTCAACACACACTCTTACTTTCAGAGAAAGATAGGGCAATAATGAAGTGATAAGAAACTGCATCGGTCCGTATATATGTAGTTGGCAGCACCTTCATAAGTTTCATCAAATAAAAAAATCCAAAACTGACACATACACATATCCCATAACAACAAACAACTGATCTGAGCTCAGAAAACCTGGCCCATCCACAGAATATAACTCACGATAAATGGCACAAATATGATACAGAATTCCAGGAACCATACAAGCATACAAACTTAGCACATAAAGTATATTTTAAGAAGCATAAAAATTAATACTTAAGCTAACTTGGAAAAGCTGAGGTTGCTGCATGGTGCTGAAAATCTAGCAGGTAAGTTTTAATTCCACAAAACAGCTGAGTATCTTGGAGGCAATAGCTGCCAAATCTAGCAGTAGGTGTAAACCAAACAACTACAAAAGACCTAGACCTGGTCACACTGATTCCTTTACAGGCAATTACAAGACCTAAACTAAAATAAAAGAAAATATTTCTTCATAAGTAAAACATTCTTTTAGTACTTGTTGAATATCATCATTCTTTTTTCTAAAAGAGCCAATCAACAGAGATAATAGATTTGTGTTTAATTTAAAGTCCTTTTTCTGGTGCATAAGTGATTTTTCCAACCTGAGGTAATGTACAGCCAGGCAATGCACACACCTCACCCCTCTGACTGCCCATTGGCTTTCCTGATAAAGAAATTAATAAGTAGATAATATGAAAATGAGTTCCAGCCTCCACTTCTACAGGTATAGTCTTCTCTTGTGTCTCACATTTCTTCCCATTTTTCCTTTCTTCCCTTGTTACCTCAGGGTCAGAGGTAATAACCACCTTCTTGTTACAGGGAACTGACAGAAGCCACCTCTCTTCCCTCCATCCAGACTACCCAAATGTGCCACCACCTGACAGAATGTGCAGAACAGACATTAGATGGCAATCACAGAATCATAAATATACTGATTGGAAGGGACCCACAAGGATTATTGAGTCAAACTCCTGCCCCTACACAGGAACACCCCAAGAATCACACCATGTGCTTGAGAGTGTGGTTTAAACACTTCTTGAACTCTGTCAAGTGACCACTTCACTGGGAAGCCTGTTCCAGTGCCCAACTTCCAGCACCCTCTGGGTGAAGAACCTTTTCCTAATATCCTGATAACTTAAACCTCCCCTGACTCAGCTTCAGGCCATTCCCATGGGTCCTGTCACCAGTCACCAGAGAGAAGGGATCAGTGTCTGCCCCTCCTCTTCCCCTCACGAGGAAGTTGTAACTGAAATGAGGTCCCTCTTCAGTCTCCTCTTCTGCAGGATGAATAGACCAAGTGCCCTCAGCTGCTCCTCATATGGCTAATATAATACAACCACCTACTTCAGGCATCCCTGACAGGAACTGATGTTTATTGTAACATTGTCTTGTTCTGATTTGCTCTTTTAGAGCAACTGTTGTTTTCTGTTAACTGATAGATATTTGTTGTAATGGTTACATTGAATTAGGCAGGATTTAGTACTAAGATATGAAAAAGTTGAGTTATGTCAAAAGTGAAGTGGACAGCAATTCTTATGCCTATGTTTTCTCTGCAGCATACTGCTTTTGTGGAAAGGAAGGGTTGTGCTTTGGTGATCATCATCTTTGTCCAATCCACTTTTCCTTCCCCACCAGCCACCAACTCCCACTTGTGTTCTACCTCATGTCTTACAAATCTCTTTTTCACCGTAACAGCTGTCACTCCTCCTATGACAAGGACTGCAGCTGAGGGATCTGTGGGGAGAAACCCTCATTTTCTATCTGGAGGCAACATCACAGCAGTGTCTGCTGCTGCAGAAGAGTGACAAGTAAAGCACGGCCTGACTCCTGCAGTGCCAGATGGAGGCACAGTTTAGGACAGCCACAAACTGCAAGGAAATCATTGAATACCAACAAATCTGTACTGAGCAGATGCAGACTTTCAACTTAAAACCTTATCTCCAAAGTGCTACTTTTTCTCAGGAAGTGCTGGCACTAGATTGGGAAGACTTTTTGTCATCAGGGAAAAGGGAGGGCATAAAAAATAAAAATAAATCTTTCTCCATTACCATGTTCTGTGAAACGGTTTAGATGTTTTAGAAGCTGGAAAATAAACTAGCAAAAGTGATCAGCCTGAAGTAGTCAAACAGTCTAGAAAATGTCACTTTGACTGGCACTGTTTTGAAAACAACACCATAAAAATGGGAAGTACCGTAAAATCAACCAAGGTGAAAGTGTAGTTGTCAACATAAGAAAAGGAATTAGAATCTGACACTAATCTGGTAATATTCTCCAGCCAACAGCACAAAGAGCTATATTACAGTAAATATTAGAAATTAAAGTCACCTCAAAGAGGGATGAAACAGGAATGAGAAGGTGGGCTCCCACCAACTATCCAAAAGTTTAATAGTTCTTTAGAAGAGAACCAGCATTCAAACGTTGGTATAATTATGTAATTCACTCATTAAGTGGACTGCACATAAGTCACTAGGTTTCATCTACTTGTCCATAAAGTGTTCCAAACAATTCATACTTGGCTAAAATGTAACATTCAGGAAAAAATGTTATTAAATTGAAAACACTGAAAAGTGAAAAATTTAAAACATCTCTTCATCGTTTCTTTTAGTGGTTAATTATCTTTGTTGCTAAATTATAAAATAATATCTTTAAGGGGAAAATCCAGTTACTGTCCAGAATTCCCCTCTGTGTTGTATGAACTATCCAGACCTTCTCCTACACTGAAATAAAAGTAACCAGGGACCTCATCTGAAGTAGTTTCTTCAGTTCATTATTTTGCTACTTGCCTTCCCTAACATCCCTTGGAAACCTGACAGGCAGCGTGTGTTCTGTGCCAGCCTCAGCAGTGACCTGGACGAGATGTACTGGCAGAGCAGATGATGGGTGATTTCCCTCACCCTTGTTATTCACAGCAGCAGTCATCTCCCAGCCTCTTCTGACAATTTTCCCGTCTGTACACACGGGGATTACACTTTCAACCAACAGGACTGCACTGACAGCTTGTGTTTAATTGCTGATTCACTGTGATCCCTGTCTAGAGCTAATTAGAAACCTAAGTCCACAGTTTTGATGTTTGCGTGTCAGAATATGATGATTTACTCACTTACAGAAATGCTCTAGGGCTACCTGGTTTTGACAGCATTTCTATTAAGAGAAGATAATTCTGTGCTCAAGGACAGGGCCTTCAAGACCATCCTACAAATTCTTCTGAGCAGGCACCTGAACCAAAGCCAAATCTGTCCCTCATGAGATTCTTCAGCTTTGTGCAAGAGAGCCTGTCTGTCTCTAATTCTGGCTGAGAAAATATTTGGATTTTTCCTAAGAGAAAGTGGTCCTGATTGGCTAGACAAGGAAAAGGGATGAGAGCATGGTTCAGATGAGGAAAAGCTGGGAAGTGAAGCTGGGTGAGCTACCAGAAAGTCTGCACAAAGTAGAGGCCCCCCCTCAGTTTTCAAATAAAGTTCCAGAAATCCTTAGCTCTGTTTTAATGAGAAATGGACAAAATATAAATTTGTAAGATAAATTAGTTACAATCTGACCATCGTTATATCCAAATTCTTATCTAAGTTCTCTTTTAGGGGATTTTCCCAAACTGAATACCTTAATTCATGCCATTTCATAAAATATATATCCTATATACTATAAAGAAAAGAATTCCTACTCATATTAGTGTATGCATTCTAATGGGATTCATCTACCTTGAAAAAAAAAAAAAGAAAAAAGAAAAAACATAAGTATTTGGAAACACTACTACTTAAATAAGAAAAATACTAACATTCAACATGGCATGTTTGTAAAAGAGTGAACCATTATACAGTACACCTAGTTAACTATTTCTGCTTTTAGAAAATACAGAGTAATTTCTACTTTGACTCTAAATTTGTGAACAGCAGTAATAGATGTTGTACTTGTAGTATCCATCCATGCTACATTATTTTAGTAATGCAATTCAAACTCATAAACTAGAGACACAGTAGTTTATAAGCAATGCTAAGTTTATTAAATCATTATTGAAATTTCTTCTATATTCATGCTCTTCATTATCCAGTGTATAGGGGCAAAGGGAGAAGACGAAAGCGAATTGGTATCCAAATAAAACAGCCTGCCTATGCTACCTGACCATTTAAGGTCACCTTTAAATCTAATCACCTTCTGGGTCATCTTATTACTTATCTCTGTTCTACATTCATGTCTATTTTTTAATTAGTTGCTGTAGTATAAACTGGTCTGTCTTTATTCCAAATGAAATAGCAATGAGCAGTTACATATCTTTATGCCTCACCACATGGCTTTTTAAATTTTTTTGTTGACAACTGAGCATTAAACTGAACAAATGAGTAACTTCTCTAATTTTTATATTCATTTGCCTAAAGGAAGAAGAGAGACTAGCTCTGCTTCTCATTAAGATTATAATATATAGAAATCATAGAATCACATTAAAATAATTCTGCAGAAGACACCCATAGGAAACTATTAAACTTTTAATATGCCATTAAAATAAAACATATATTATTGATCAGAGAAAGGCTACTGGCAATTGTACATACGTCAATAAAAAAGGAACAGGACCCTTCCAAAATCTGGCTGGTTAGAAACTCCTTTTAGTAGGAGGAACAGAAATGGGAAGAGGTGATCTGGGTAATGATTTCTGGGAAATTAATTTTGACACCAAGGAAGTAATTTGACTTTTGTGCACTGAGTAATAAAGCGATAAATCTTTATCTGTATTAACATGTTGGAATAGACTAGATGATGAAAGTGTTTTGGCACTGGGTTATGAGATAGGTTAATAGGACATTTTTGAAGCTGTTCTGCTCTAATACTGAACTGACAACTATAATAACCATGAGTCATCACATCTCACCAAGACATGAAGTTGCAAGGATGAAAGTGATAGCAAACTACTAACAAGGGTTTACTTTCAGAGTTTAGGAGAAAGGTGATCTTGTGGTTCCTACTAAGGTAACTTGGGACTTCACATGTATTTTACATCAATTCAAAGCTCACAGAAGCAGCAAGCATTAAAAGAACCATAATAATTTCAGTCTAATCATATGATTAATATACAAATTTGAACATGTTGAAGGTTTTAAGGGCATTCACAGAATCCTTCAAAAACTCAGGGCAATTTGTAAAAAAGACTGTAAAACTTATCTTTAACAGTTAAAACTATACGCTCACTACTATATATATAAAAAAAAGTGCCTTAAGGTATCGCTGCCTTTCAATTAAAATAAGTATCAAGTGAAAAAGTACCTCTAATAAGATATTTCCAAGTGCACCAGGTATTTTTACAGAGTGTATCCATACAGAGCCAAAACCAATTATTGTTTAAAGTTGGTACCCTAAGGGACAGGTTTAGAAAAAACAGTCATGGCCTACCAGACTCACTGGTAGAAATATTGAAGTGCACAGGTATCTGATTTTAACAGTTTTAAGCTCGTGAATGGTGCAAAGGAAAAAAATGGTCTCTGTTTTCTAATCTGCCAGAAAACAGCATTAATATAAAGACCTTTGCCAATACAAAAAACCCCCCAAAAATAAAAATAAAAAAATAAAATAAAATAAATAAAATAAATAAATAAATCAACGGGGCCCCCCCCCAAACCCCTCTGCCAGAAACAGTCAGATTATATCTATGAACCATTAACCCAATGGTAATTTCTCTCCTCCATAAATAAAGAGGAAAAGTTCGGCAGATTTCAGACAGTAATTCTGTGTAGGATGCAGGGCAATTTTGTTACATATGTATTCATTATATTCGGGCACTAGAAATGAACAAAACAACACTGATTTTGGAAGAACTTAGGATATACTGAAGTTCTCAAGGTGGTGAAGACCAGGCCCATTTTCAAAGGTTGAAGTGTTTCCAGGTAAGCCTGATACTGTGATGCCCTCAATATCCTATTTCTGTAGCAGTCACATATTTTCAATTACTGATGATCCAAAACTCTGTAACCAGCTGAGAATACATGTGGTGTAGAGCTGGCAATCTGATATTTCTACATACACAGGGCAATCTTCCACTGGAAGTACAACCATAATCTCCCTAGGCTGATAAATCACTTCACACTAGACGCTCCCTAGCACTGCAGGTGATCTTTGACAGGGAACAGCACATAGTCAGGCAACAACAAAACAATTCCAACAGAAAGAATCTAACCATAAGAAACTCTAAGACTGACTCCAGGGTCCTAAGTATTACTCTGCCCTCCAACTTTTCCTATATTTTATCACCACCAAATTCATAATGCCATGCCTAAAACCAACTTCCCCCACCATTCCCCTCCCAAGTTGTTTTCCTTATACGGGATCTCCAGACTGGCTATTATGCAGATGCAGTCATGGATACGTCAGAAGGAGCAGCCATGACCCCCACTCATTTCAAACGTCCTTTTAGCACAGGGAGTCCTTCAGGAATTGGGCTACTGCTACCAGCAATCTGATCACAGTTACATTTGGAGAGCCTGTGGGAAAGCATCCATTCCTGCCACTATTCATCTTTCCATCAACTTCTTCTATTCTATGGTGCTTTTTTCCAAACAATCCCTCTCTCTGGATGCCTCAAACTGTTCTGATTTGAGAATACAGTAGAACTGCTGCACAATCATGAAAAAGTAACAAAACACCATAAAGAGGCAGCCACAGCCAGCAATGTGGTTATCTGTACCTTATGAAAAGTTGCTGTGCAAGGGTGAGGATGGAAACTTTTCTCCCTTCTCTCACAACAGCCACAAACCCTACAGGGCATGAGATTCCTGCTCCAATATCATCAACAGAAGCCCATGATGTGCAGCTGGGCAGCTTAGCCCATGCAACATTCGCCAAGCTGGAACAATATTGCTTCCATTATCTCTCTGAAGTCCATCTGGTACAGAGCAGCTCACGCCACACAGTTCTGCTATAATTTCTACAGACTAACCCTGACAAAAGCAAAAGCAATATTGTTAGACTCACTTGTATCAGCCAAGATGCCAAATCTTAGACAATAAAATTAACTGATAAGTCTCATTTTCTGTGTAAGCTTCTTCCAGTTCAATTTGTTTTACAGCTCTCATGAAAAATTAAGATTTTAATTTTAATTAACATTTAAAAATCAAGCCATTTCTGCTCCTAACAGAACATAGAATGACCACCTTTTCCAGCTAAGAATCTATCCTTTGAATATAAATGACTGAAAGCCTCATTTAGAAGCATTTCTTATAGAAAGCATTGGTCATGTTTTTACTAGACCTACTATATGATTTGTTTCCTTGAATTTTTAGCATTATTGAGCCTAGCCAAAATTTTTGAAAACATCTAAATAAACCAAGCTCTTTCAAAAGCAAATTAGTTTTAGTGAGCACCTCCTTCTAAGTCACTTTTGCAGCTGAAACTCAAGTGTTTCTGCTTTTTGTTTTTTTTTACTTAGATTAATTATTTCATAGGCTTTAGAGTCATCCTCATTACTTAAAGCAATATGAAAGCATTAGCTCAAACTGTTTGAAAGTAAAAAAAAATGGCCTTTGGAAATGTGTAAATGAATATATGAATATACTTTACCAGCTGTAAGGATATTTCAAACAAGGCCAATCATATAACATAAAGAAAGTACATTAAATCCAAGCTCTATGGACAGCATAAAAAATTTTAAACTCCTGATCATAAAAGACATTTACGGGATCAAAATGTACAATCCAAAGACAAATGTATACAAAGCAAACTTAACATATTTGGAAAAAAAATCATTAATAAAATTTGACCCTGAATAACACTGACTCGATTGTTTTTAGTCTCAGTGATTTCTGCAACTCTTTTAATTATTTAAAATAACAGTTCCTAAAAACATCTTTCTTTTGTGCCTGCTCTCTGTTGTAAATGAACATGCACACCTGATTGCTCAAAACAGGTTATTCAGGTGCTCTACCTGAACCATCAGCTGTTTCCTTTAATGCAGATGGTCTGTCAAGAGCAGGGAAACTCATGGCCAAAAGAACAAATCTGTGGGTAAGATGTTTGCACATACCTGTGTATCAGTAGCCTACTTTTCCCTGGACAACTGCCAACACAAGCAGCAGATCATAATTCTTACCTGTCAAGCACTGCACACCAGAGTGTTTCTCCTCAATTAACAAAGACAATTAAGAATCATGAATATTAAAGGCAGCATTAAAACCTATATTTGCTAATTGATACTACATCAACTGGTGAAGACAGGAGAATTAGCAACAGCCAATTTGCAATCTGCACAAAAGTGCTTCACATTCTTAACTCCTTACGGTCAAGCTGGGAAGCTCGGCTGCTCATGCATCAAGTTCTTTGTGTTATCCTGATACCACCTGTGGAATCTTCTTAAATGGCTGTCATATTGCATCTTTTAATATTATTTCACAACATTTTTGAGGAATCACACTAATAGAGTAGGAGCAGCTCTAAACAAACAAAACCAATAAGGGTAACTGCAGACAGAAAAGTAAGATGTAATAGAAAGGGAGAAAACTTGCACACGTGACCGAAAAAAGAGAGGGACACACACAAAATTATATCACTCAGGTAGGAAAGGGAATCTAGTTTCCCATACTATGTAATTAGAGACCTTTTCTCTTCCCAAATAAGGGCAAAATGAGCTGCAATTTTTTTTTAATTTAAATTCTTTTGCTAAATTTTTGAGTTTCTGGCACTATTTACTAAGAGGGGAGAAAACCCCAGACAACTTTGGTGTTTTGAAAACAAAAATGAGACTTTAACAGACTTTTCTCAAATGAAAAATTTTATGTAATGAAATAACAATTTGAGAAAAAGCATCAATGAGTTAACATTTCCCCAAAATGTCACTGAAAAGTTGCTAAGCCATTTTAACAGATATTTCTTCAAACACTAAAAGGGTTCTTGGCATAGTAATGCTTCTAGCAAAATGCAGATGAATACAACTCTAGAATGAAAATGCATTTTAATTTAAATCCATCTAATTCAATAGCTAAGTCATGACAATTTGAGATGCTAAAAAAAGGGCTGGTTATTAATGGAATTATACATTTTTAAACATTGAAACTATATCTTCATTAAAAGAAGTAATAAGTACAGGGAAAGACAATAACTTTTCATAGCTCTTCTTTACAGTGTCCACATATGCAAAAAAAAAAAAATAGAGGCTAACAAGAAGATAAAGTATGTGTAATTTCTTATTACTGACAAGGAATTGATGCTCAAAGCATGATGAGAGCCTGATGCCATAACTCCACTGCAAAGAGCAGGATGCTTTTATGGAGTTTCTTATGGTACTTTTGAAAAAATGCACATACTCTGAAATACACAATTCTGACAAGATTTGACTGAGGACCAATCATACCAGCTTGATTAATGATGGAATGAAGAGAAACCCTATGTACAGCTATACAGTTTACTGAAAGAGCTTTCCAGTAAATCTTGCCTTTTAGCTTTTTTTAGTAATGATTAAGACGCTTGCTCTAAAATTAAAGAGAGTGTTTATGATCCAGGACCACTGGGCTCTTCCTGACCACCAGTACAAATATCCTGGCAAGATCCTATGAAGCTCTAATCTTCTTTCTATCCCCTGACACATTTATTAGCACTGTCAAGTTCAGCATAGTACACAGTGTGGAACCCCTACAGCTGTAGCATCACCAGGTGGGTCACAACACTGCTGGATCTCATCCTGCAGCATGCACAAAACTGCTATAAGTCTAATAGAGGAAAATATGACTCATTCTGTAACCACTGTGTCACAGTTACTTCTCCAGAACTTCCAGAACCCTCCTTATCTGCACATTCTGGTTGCTTCTTTCACGAGTAGGGTTCTTTCCACCCAGGGTTGTCTGAAGCTCAGCTTCAAGAAACCAGGGATGTCAGCTGAGCAATGCTCAGTATTTCACTGCCACTCAGAAGCGGCTATTTGCCTTCACCCTTCCCACAAAAGGAAGGAGCAGACCCTTCCTGCAACATAACTGATAGACCCTAGTGTTCCCCTTTCCCTTCTAGTTGCCCAAGAAAAAAATCCACAAAAGGAAACACCCCCCACCCATTCAAAACAACCCAAACAAGAAATCCTCTCCCACCCCAACATGATCTTTTTAATAGATCTTTTGCTTTGGTGGGAATTGCCCCACCCACTCATCCACTGAGCAGGATCTAAGGATGTTATCTATGCCAGACTAGGAATTTGAACCAATCTGGAGATTCCCAGACATAGTTCCTCTGCCTCAATTTTTCTGGGATTTGTTCTGCGCTACTTTCTTATTCTAACACTGCAGTTAATTAGGACAAGCACTTATGATGTGAACCCTTGCCTAATATAAGTATCACTGCAATGGAGATGAACACAAGAATTAGCACACTGCACTTAGGCAGGTCTCTGGAAGCCACGTGCATCGTGCTGTGAACAACCACCACACAAGGACAGAGAAGTGGGGAAGTAACTCATGTTGGTCACTCACTCTATGGTCAACAAGGCATTGACTAATTTACTCCCAACTTCTCTGCATCATAAAACAGTGGATCTCATAGGACCAGGCACCACAGGTCCAGTTCCAAAGAAAGGTGGACTTAGGACATGTTTACACTCAGGACCCCTGGTGGTCTAGCGGTTAAGATGCTGCGCTCTCAGCGCCAAGGTCGCAGGTTCAATTCCCGGTCCTGCTTC
>JAWWLV010000001.1:107868114-107880558 GCA_035041135.1 Platyrinchus mystaceus
TAAAAAATCCATTGCGCAGGCTTGAAAGGTAAAAACACCTTTCCCAGATCTTCGTTCGCGAAGACTGGCCACGTCGTTACACTCAGGTCTTCAACTCAGATAGAGGAAAAACTCAGTTAAAAAAATTGTTTGAGGAATGTCATCAGTGAAACAACTCATGGTATCCTGCTAAGCTGAAAACATCCAGAAAACAAGGACTTGTCAGGTGGCATGGTACAGAAAAAAAACTTGTCTTGCAATCTGAGTGAAAAGTGACTTTTGCAAAAATCACACTGGAACAAGCATTCCCAGGCCTGAGCAGAATCCAATTTCTTGGTAACTCCTACAGCTTAATACAGGTCAGCAAAACCTACCAGACAACTTCTCCTTGGGGTTATCAAGGTAACCTTTTAAATAGCAATGATGGATGCCCATTACTTGAAGCAAATACTGACATAAGAACCATGACATTACATTGACACTTGCCTCAGTCAAACTATTTACTCTTCCTGAAGGAAATAGTTTTCTTTCTCTTTTGCACTGCACCAAGGAGAACATCTGTCAGAGTCTACATAAATAAAAGGTATGGGACCTTTAAAATTTAAAAAACAACTATGAAAAATCCACTTGTTATTACACTCTTTGTCCACTTGAAGTTTAGAAAGATTAGTTGCACACTATCACACACATTTATATATCAGTGTGACTTCTCACTCCTTGGTTATGCAAAGGAACTTTTGAAACACGAAGAATAAATTCTGGTGAAAAGTAGAATTAAGGGGAAGACCATGAACTGCATATTCACATAACTGAAAAATGAGCATTTGAAACTATCACTACAAATCTGAGGCAACAACCTTGTGTGTTTAATGAAGCTTGAGATGTTGATAAAGGTCATATGGTGAGGCTGTAATGAAGATTCATCTACTTTAGTCAGATTTTCTCTGGTTTTACCTTTACTGGCATCCCATTACTCCCACTGGCAGAGGTAGTCATGTTTGTACACAAACTAATTAATGAGCAACTCTACCAAGACTTTCAGTGCAGAAACAATCATGCATGTTGACAGTTACTAATAGCAGAAGGGAATTCTCATTCATGACAGATGAGGGCTATTCATAGCATTTAACTGTAGGCTAGTCACTTCGTGGGGAGAAATGATAATTAAACCATTTTACTGATCACAAGAAAGGTAAGACATAAGGCATATTAAAATTATTTGTGGTTTACAGGTAACAAAAAGTTTGTATCTATTCAGAGAGGGTTTACTCATGCACAGATATATGTATTTTGTTTGTTTGCTTGCTCTTTCCTTGCCTTTTTTCCTCTTCTTCTTCACTACCAGAAAATGTATTCTGTAAATGTTCAATATGCTTTTAAACCCACCACTCTTCAGTGAACAAGTATTTTAAAAGAAACTATTACCCCCCTCTCCCATTTTTCAGAAATACACAATTCCCTTTGAAAGGTTTTAAAGTTAGGGTTACAGGAACATGTTAAAATTCTTTGTAATACTGAAGCTGATAGCTCCACAGTAGCCTATCAGGGAGCAGACAAAAATATTTCAGTGGGAACATTTACTATTTTTTATCTTGTAATACAGTCAGATACATCCTAATTGTAATTACAAATTATTCTAATGCACTACTTCTACACAAAAGAAAGCAATACATGAATTAATAAATTACACTTTGAATGAGCTATATAATAAGTTATAAAATAATTAGATGGCCGAGATGTTATCTGCTGATATTTTAATAGAGTGTGATTATTAATTTAAGAATTCTGCTTAGCAAAAATTAGTTTTTAATTTTCAAATTTAAAGATTGCTTTCAAGCTTTATAAGTGAGCTGCTATGATGTTACTTTTGTCCCAAGAAGGCCACATAGAACATTCACATATGAAAGGAAGTAACCTTCTTAAATTACAGTAAATGTGCACTGACTGAAAGTGCAACAACACCGTTAATTATTTTTCTTTTTTTTTTCCTCTCTTTTTTTTTTTTTTCAAACAAATAATATTCTGGCAAGGATAGATGAGAAAATTCACAACTTGACTGCAGCCTTCATAAGTTATGATTGCCTCTGCAATTAGGCATAAAGACAGATTGCTTCCTTCTCATAAAGCCTTATTCCATGCAACATAACCAATTAGACCACTGCATAGGTCTAGCCAAGCACATAGAAAGAACAAGGTAGTTAAGACTGATAAACAGGAAAGGAAACAAGCTTGTGCATTATAGCAAACACCAGTAATAATGGGATGTAAATCATTACTCTTGCTCTTAGAACAAAGATTGAAATACTTATAAATTAAATCACTTACAAAATTCTGTCAATTAGAGTGACCTTTTTTTTTCTATTTCTCAAGCAAGTGTAAATTGATTTGATTTTATTATAAAATCAGAATCCAGTACCTGTGGCTTGCTTGTACCACAGCCTGACACTGAGATAGCCACAAAACAGAATTCCAAATATAGAGACTGCACTGCTATCCAGGAAAGACAAATGTTATCTCTTTAGCATCTGCTGCAGCATAAAGCCATTATAATGCAATTAGATAGACTAAGGAGCAGCTGCTAAGAAACTAAAACTAAAAGATGAAGACTTTAGTAACAGATTTCTTTCAAAGCATGTCTCTTACAAAAATGCTCTGCTCAGGATTCAGATCTGGGTTAAGCTTCAAAGGTTCAGCATAATACAGATCAATGATGTCTGACCTTGCACATAAAGATTTACTACACACCTTCACGCTCTCAGTCCTCTCTTATATACACTCTGATGAAATTTAAATTTGCTACCTGTGCAAAGTGGCAATAGTAGGCAATAATGGAATTTGAAAAAAATAATTACTTTCTTTTCTTCCCCAGCTCTAAAAATTCTGCTTCAAAATTTGTCTGGGATGCAAATGTCATTAACTTCCTTAAAAAACAAACAAGCAAACAAACAAACCCATTAACAAGCATTGCACTGTCATAAGAAGATTTAGCCAGAGCTATTTATTTTCAGTGATTTTTCTATCACAATTTTCTTCACTCAGTCCTGGAACAGATCTGATTCCTGAAAAGACAGTTGTTACTATAGAAATCTGCATTCATATTTAAAAAAAAAAAAAACCAAAAAAAAACCAAAACAAAACAAAAAACCACAAACAAACAAAAAACAACCAAAACAAAAAACCAACCAACAAACAAACAAAAACCACACAAAAAACTCTAAGTGACATTTAAAAAAAAAAAGTACTATGCAATGTTAAAGTCTTAATAGAAACACTATAGCTAGAAGTACACAACAGTTGAGTCTGGAAGGGACCCCCCAATGTCTCCTTGTCCAAGTTTCATAGCCAGAGGAGGGTCAGCAAGAGTAGATTTTTCAATGCTACGCTCAACTGGGTTTTGACTATCTCCAACAGTGGAGATCCCACAATCATAGAATCATAGAATCAGATGGGTTGGAAAGGACCTCTGAGATCATCAAGTCCAACCCTTGATCCACTACTGCCATAGTTACCAGACCATGGCACTAAGTGCCATATCCAGTCTCATCTTAAAAACCTCCAGGGACAGAGAATCCACCACTTCCTTGGACAGCCCATTCCAGTGCCTGATTACCCTCTCTGTAAAGAATTTCTTCCTAACATCTAACCTAATCCTCCCCTGGCAGAGCTTAAGACCGTGACCTCTTGTATTACCGATAGCCTGGGAAAAGACACCAACCCCCACCTGGCTACAACCTCCTTTCAGGTAGTTGTAGAGAGTGATGAGGTCTCCCCTGAGCCTTCTCTTCTCCAGACTAAACAACCCCAGCTCCCTCAGCCTCTCCTCATAGGACTTGTGTTCGAGTCCCTTCACCAGCCTGGTTGCTCTTCTCTGGACCTGCTTCAGCACCTCAATATCCTTCCTGAATGTCTCTGTACAATCCATTCCACTGACCAATCACTGAGAACAAGTTTTCATTATACCAGGCCTGAATTTCCCTCTTTCCAACCCACATCCCTTGCCTGTTGTCCTACTGCCATGCACCTTTAGAAGCTTCTGTTTCTCTCTTCTCTCCAAACCTCCACCAGGTAGTTGTAGATGGCAATCCCTCTCACACAGCCTTGATCTGAAAGGTGAATACACCCAGCTCCTCCAGGCCATGTGCTCCAGCCCACAAGCATTTGGGCACCCCTGCTCTAGATTTACTCCAGTATATCTGTGTCTAAAGGGAAAGCCGCAGGTAGAGACTGCATTCCAGTTAGGTCTCAGGAGAGTTGACTTGAGAGGAGGCAACACTTTCTGATGGTGTGCTGTATATCCATGTTCATGACACAATTTTTCTATGCTTCTAAAACTCTATAAATGGTATTCATTCTTGTCAAAAAATTATCTTTTTATTAATTTTAGAATGATTGAAAAATACCTCTCATAGCCAAAAAAGGTTTTACAATTTTTTAAAATACACCTACTGCTTCTGTAAAATACATCTGATAACTTGGCAGCTCTAACTACAGATCACTAGAACATCTACTATGTTGTTAAGGGAAGATGAAACTTAACTACTTGTGAAGGAATAATATTGACAAATATTTTAATAATTCAAATGATCACAACAGGACGTTTACCTCAAATGATATTTCTCTCCCTGATTCCTTTTGCTATAAGGCAAATCAGTTGTAAATCAATTGAGAATCAATTGTGTCAATCCATTTGAAACAGAAAACAAGTTAGAAATCTAGCAAATTCAGTTGTTAGACCCTGAAGAGCTTGCTCAGATTTCCCCAGGATTACATTTCAAGTTTCATCACTACAGTACAAAATGTTACAAAATTTTGCCTGTTGTGCTTCATAAACAGTTAAGTAAAATGTAAAAGGACTGTACTGTCACTCTACTGCAAACATACCCCATAGTGGTCTTAATGACATCTTTGAGAACGCTGTTCCTTGGATCTCCTTTCATCACAGACCTCTGTTGACACATGTACAGCTAAGTGCAATGCAGCACACTAACAAGGTTTGAATTAGGTATGCAGCAAAGCTCTCTGAGACTGTGGAAATTTCATCAAGATGATAAAATATGACTCTAGTAAGTTGGGGAACTCACTGCTCAGAAAAATCAGCCCTGTAGGCAAAGCCACAAAAAATAAAGTAACTAGATATGGCTTCAAAGTCTTCAGTTCTCTATGAGGGCTGAGCAAGCTGACTCAAAAGATTCTCAGAAATATAACCAAGATTTAGTTTCCCCTTTCCAAAGGTGAAGGATAAAGTAAATTATTTTCTTCTCATACTAATGCAAAATTAAATCTTGTTGCTGGAGAAGCCCCAATATGAGAGGAGCATGACTCCAGGGAAATTCTGTGTGATTCTTAATCTGCCACAGCCACACTCACCTCTCCAGTTCAACTGTGCCAGGCAGCAAACGCCTGTCCCAAACCATGGACTGGAGAAACTTGGACACAGGCAGCTCTAACTTGTTGGCAATTGAGGAGCATCCTCAGACAACACTGCCCAGCCAGTGCAGGCCTTTGTTGGGGAAAGGCAGAGGGGGAGGACAGGGGAGAGAGAAAATGCCGGACCAGCCACTGACATGGTGACCCAATTTACAGCTGTTCAGAGCAGCTGCCTGGAGCTTTCCATTCTGATCAGGGGCACCAGACAGACTATTTTAACAAGGAATTAATCAGATTAAGATTTTTGCTTAAAGCTTTGAATATAGGAGAGCCAAAGAACACACAATATGTATTGCATAGGTAAATGGTAAAAGCGCAGTATCTGAATTATCTGCATCATTCAGAAAAACAGGAATTCTAACCATGGATTTGCTGCAAGTCACTAGTGACCAGGGCTAAGGTGCTGTATACTACCTCCAGCAATTACTAATACTCCTGCCTACAGTCCACACTTCATCGATCATACCATGAAATTCAGACCCTCTTCCCAAAGTATGTATCAGCCTTCAGTCTTTTCTAGAACACAATTAATTCTAGCAAGGAGCATTTTACCTAATTTCTGAATGCCTAGGGACACTCTCAGATTAAAAAAAAAAGTCCTAACAGGCATGGGATTTTGTCTCTTCATTGATGTACACAGCCCTTCTTGTTAGTTTGCTTCAGTGAGGAAGAATGTATCAAAAAAGATAAACAGTATTAGATGATATTATATACGTAGAGATTAACCCAGAAACCTGCCTCTAAACATAGCATCCTGTGACCCAGCACTACCTTCTCAGAATAAAATCCTGAATGAACAAAGAGGCTTTACGTTTGTGTTCTCAAAATCAACAGGTTTTGCCAGGCCTGTCAAAAAAAAAAAGGGGGGGGGAGCAAAATTATTATTTTTTTTTAACGAATAGCATACTTCTAGATTGTATCTTGACATACAGTCAAGATAAGTCTTGACTTGTCTAGTCTTGAAGTATAGTCTTGAAGTATAAGAGATCTTCCACTGACTATGGTTCTTAGCAATGGAAAAAAATAAACATCTCAAAACCATGACATCTATATAGCATATTATATATATATATGACCATTTTAAAGGAGAAACGTTTCTTTATTTAAGGGCACACATGGCAAAGGTCAGCAAAAAGTAATGCACACGTTGGAAAAAAAGTTTCATAAAAATAATCTCACCAAACAATTAAATTAATCTTATATGCTTGGGCTAGTCAGCAGCAGATTCACAACCAACTTGCTTTGTAATCATCCTGAAAAACTATATATTCATTTTACATATGATAGTCAAGTGGTCGTACTGCATCCTATCCTTAGCAGTTTACCCAAAGCAGAATTTTGAAACAGCTATTCTTTTTTAAACTGTATGTTGTATTATTCATAAAGTTTTCACTTTCTACTAGAACTTAGGGAGCTTGATGTCTCCTGACAGAATAGCCTCTGCCCGAAGCATTTACATTTTAAGTACTGCCCAAAACAGAACTTGTGCTGTTACTCATTTCAGTAGAATAAAACTGGCATGATGGCAAATTGGCTGAACACAGTTATCTCTGTCAGAAAAGTTACAGAAACTACTGTTTTGGTTTTGAAGTTTCTTGTCCTTTCTATGCTTTCCAAAACATAGAGGAAGTCAGAGAAATCAAACTGCAATTATTTATTTTGATAATATTATTGTATGTTTTCCTCAAGAATCTTGTTTACTCCCCCCTATCCCACAACTTCCTTTGAATCAGGCAATCAACAATACTCCACTGATTCTGTTAGGATGATTAAGTTTTATCTGCAAGAAATAAAATATTGCAGAAAGTGCCTTTCTTTCCCTTGACTGAGACTACAGTCCTAAAAAAATTCATTATCAGCATCACTCTATATTCTGTCAAATAGGTCCATGAAAGAACACTTTTTTTTTTTTTTAATGGAAATGAACTTCTAAAATATATTCCCATTGAGAAGAAGTTAAAAAAAAAAAGAAAAAAAAAGTACTAAGGTATATCCTTGACTATCTCTTACTTTTCAACGATAAAAATGATAGTTTGACCTTTTCATTATTGTCTCAAAGAAGCTCCTTCAGTAGCAACACATTAGCCTTCCACCTCAGCTCTGCATTGACCATGCTTGTATTTATGACATGACTATCTAAACTGATGCTTTCTAACATGCCATATAGTCCTTACTTTAAAATTGTGTTTCATGGAATGGGCATCCTACTCTGTGGATGAGGATTTGACAGCAAACCCCACAATATTTTCCCCCAAACCCCTGTTTGCATCTCTCATCACTACATTTAGCTACTAAACAAACTGGAGTAAAACACATCTTGGACTGCTAACAGTGAATTCCCTTTGATTTCATAGGAATGGTTATTCCTATGATGAGTATTCAAAGGGATACTCTCTATCTGCCACAAAATAAGTGGTTGTTGAACACATCAACTACCTTAAAAATGCAGGGCTGAGTTGTGAGCAAAGCTGAACAGTGACTTTGAAAATTACACATTTATGATAATTTAAATACTGATTGCCTAAGATTGGCCTCATAAAACTCAAGTAACGTAGAACTTTACCAAAATTCTTAAATTCTTCATTATGGTGAGAACACAGTAAAGAGAAAGAATCATTTTTTTTTTTTTTAAACATACCTCACAAGGGTATCTAGATTTAAGACTTATCCTGATCAACGTTACACATATGACGTTTAACAGTATATTTTTACAGAAGATTGTTTTACTTGGAATCTAATACTGCCCTTAACCCCAGTGCTTTCCAGTACGATCACAAGACAACTTCAGGTAGAAAAGACTAATCTTACTGTCTAAGGAGTCCTAAATTAAGAACCTAAATTAATAACTTATATTAAGAACCTAAATTAAGAACACATACACAACAGTGGCAAATGTACTGTACAAGCGTCAGCTCAGACAACACTTAGAGCACATGTTTGACTTTCTTCTTGGTGAATTCTTATGTAAAAAGGAAAATAGATCAGAGGATGTTGTTACTCTAAAATAAAAAAAAAAAAATCAAGCTGAGAAATGGCATAGAAATATAGTAGTCTGATAAATAGAAAGTAAATAAAAAAATACTTTTATGAGACACGATCCTACAACATAGATTCAAATACTTTTAGATATTTCATGCAGTTTTGGAGTTCTGCATGTTCTGACTGAATTCAGCTGACCCTCCCATGCACACAGAACACAATTAACTACAGAATTTTTCATGATGAATTCTTGCTAATTGAAATGCTCTCTACAAAGTATGTTTCTTTTTCCACAGAGTTAAGAAATTGTATGTAACTCTGAAGGCTGATTGGCATTTTCTGTAACTACTTACATAAGCATGTTTCAATCAGATGGCAACACCCTGAATTTATTCATACAAATATTCTAATAAATATATTGGGGCTTTCCTCACCTTCCAAATTCAATCATTCAGGTTAGGAGGCTAATCTGCTAATGCACAGGCAGTTGAGGAAACAAGATACCAATGCTATTTTCTTGCTTGGACTTGCTGACTGAAAGAGCTTATTGCTCTCTACTCTCTAGATATCTGAGCCTAGTAAGTCTACCCAGATGATACCAGCAGGCTATATAACACAGCAACAGTTAAGCAAAGCAAATATTCCCCCCAGCATATTCCTACGATTATTTTGTTATTGAAGCCTTAGAATACAATTTGCATACAACAATCAATAAGCAATTACTTGTTATTTGAAAAGCATAAAGTCTTTATGCATTCATTGCTGAAAAAGAACCAAGAGCCCAATCAAAGTCCATTCAACTACATGGAAAAATTCTCCAACTTCCGTTTTGTTTTTTTTTTTTTAATATCAAAATTCCCTTTTGGATGTTTATAACTGGCTGCATACCCAGAGTTCTAAAAGGAGAATGAACAACTATGTTAAACCAGTTAATGGTAGCTATGAATATGTTCACGTGGGAAAACAGCTTTCATGCAACTAAAAAAGAAAAAGAAAAACCAATCCATCACTTCTTAAACTCTCCACTTTACTGTTGTTGAATAAATAGCGCATAGTTTTCTGTTGCTTTTGCTGAGATGCCAGGCAGTAACACTAACTTTGATCTATTTCTGTTCAAGTTATAGAGAAGAGTCTAAAACAATGATAATGTGCACTGTTGATCCAGTAACCATAGTAGATTATATAGCAGGATATATCTTATTTTCTAAAAATAGAGGTTGTGCAGACAGGATGTTCTGAAGAGTAGCATAGAGCATGGGATGCTCTCACTGTTAAAAGCTGAATGATTTTTATGATATTTATGAGCCTCTGATTCAATTTGCTGTTTGCTCATTTATTTGGTATGTCACTCCTCGCAAAACAAGATCTATATGGAAGAGCAATAAGCATGTTATTTCATACTGCAAAACAGTCAGATTTTGTTTTGAAATATAAGTAGTCTCATGTACTGAAAATATTTGTTCTGTTTATGAGCTCTTTTTAAAACTCTTAAGAGGCTACAGTCAAATCTTAGTATCACAGGGAAGGACACACATTCACCTACCCAGACGAGATTTTGTTAGCCTACTCAGATTTCTCTAATGTATCATGATCAATGAAAAAGAAGATCAACTTCATTGTCCTAACTGCATATTTTATGAACTGTGACAAGTTTGTTATAACTCATTTGCTCTAAACTTTTCTTCTGAGATTGCACAAGCACCAAGAGATAAACTCAGCAATGTCAACAAGCTCGGTGGCATAGTTCAAGCTGTGAAGGTTCAATAAATAGGTCCGTAAACATTGCAAATCAACAAAGCTTTTGATGAAATGTCAAGCAAGACAGAGCTTGGCTATATTCAGCTCAGCTTGAACTCATAAACCACTAACTGGCCTCTGTAGTTTCCAGAGAAATGTGTTTTATGAATAAAGCACAAATGCTGAAATAGAAATAAAAAACAAACTCATTTCTTTCTTTAAGAGAGAAGATTAATAAAAGCTATTTAAAGAAAAGCAGGAAATGGTACTTTAATCACTCTAATACAGACAGATATATACAAACAGGTGATATGACAATGCTACACATTCTTATGATGGAATAACCATTTTTTAATGAGTCCAAGTTAGGAAAGGAAGCAAAAGATAGGAAGAGAAATTAATTAATTTTGAAAAACCCTGAAGATACTTCAACTTTGAACCACTGCAAAACTCTCCTTTTTCCTTCAGGAGACACAAAAAGTATAATTTTCTTCAGAAAAAATACATCTTTCCCTCCATTTTTAGGAGGAAGAATAAAATAAAACTTGTTACAATGCATCAAGGTACCTATTTATAACAGAAAATAGGATTATTTTTTTCTACCAAAGTGGAGCATTGTATTACATACATACAGTCAAATATTCTCCCAAGATCTATTTCCAAAAGGCCAGAAAGATATGAAGTTACTTTAGCTACTTTTCAGAATCAATCCTCTGCAGACATGTCTATGCAATTATCCTAGACTAAATGCGAGCTTGTTTTCGCCTGATGGCCCAGTTTCTAAGCTATTTCTATATCATCAGTTGAGTAATTCATTTGACCACGTCCGATTTTTTTTTGCAGTAAACTTCGCATCTTTCCACTCACTTTATGAGAAACTCATTTGGCAAAACAATTAAGTCCTCTTTGATCAGCTAACATCTATATAACAGCTATATCTAACAGCTGTGCAAACCCTCGTTTGCCATTGAACATGCTGCACTTTTCCTTCACATTGGCAGGGAAAAAATAATCAACCTGTTTTAACCTAATCAAAGACTTGCTACATGCAAAAGTTTGTTTGTTTTCCTGTCTGTTTTAATACCCTGTTGATATTCTCCAGCCAGTTTTGAATCAGATTTTAAGATAAAAGTTATGCAAGGCATGGATATCTGGCAGAACGGAGCTGGTGCTGCGGCGGGATCAGATCCCTCCCAGGAGCCCCATTTGCCCTCAACTTCGGAGCCCTCGCAGAGGAACTTCCCACAGCCCCCTCCACGCAGCAGGCAGCGCCCCAGCCAGGCACAGATATCCCGGGAGGCAGCCAACTGACCTAAATGCCGTCTTTAGGGTGGCGTTGCTGCTGCTCTTCACTCTTTTGAATACTCCTGGTATTCATTTACAGCCGGTACTCACCCGAGGCATCGCCAGGCATTGCCGGCACTGCGGTGTCTTGCTACCTTCGTGGGGAAGCGGTTAGTGGATTTCCCCGTGGGTACTTCTCTCTAACACATTCTCCAAAGTAGGAGAAACCTGGAGGGAGGCTCATCGCCAGGTGCAGGTAGCGCTCGCATGCAATCACCCTCCAGTTTCACAGGCACAAAAAGAGCACCCCCTCCTCAGAAGCTGACAGGAGAATTGCAGCCAATTTTGTTTTCTTAAACAACAGCGAGGTACTCTCCAAAGGTAGACAGCCAGCGTGTGCTGCACTCCCTCCCTCCTCGCTGAAATGGTTTCTCCCTACACAGGCTCAATCTACCTGATTATGTTCTCTCCTAATCAGTAATCTTAGTTTCCCCAGCAGTAGCGGCCCTCCTGTTTCTCCCGGGATTTCTGGAGGGCAGGCTGCAGCAGCAGAGCAGCAGTACTCCGGGGAGCCAGGGCAAGGGAGCAACATTTTTGGAAGCACTTGTGTTTCTGTCTGCTTTTTGTTCAAACACTGGAGTACAGCCTACGCCTGTGTGTGAGAGAGATTATACTTCCTGCTTTTACAATCCTATTCAAATAGGCTTAAAGTCCCTAAGAAAAAAAAAAGGCTACCTACTTCATCAAGCAGGAATTGCTTTTAATGTGGTTCCTTTTCTTTGTGTATTCGTTCCCTAAAACCAGCTTGCATCACTTTCATATATAATACTATATATGTATCTGCAGTACATTCTTCCCTAATTCTAGTCAGCAAATGAACTAGAAGAGGTATGATTTCCTTCTTCTCCTTTTTTTTTTTAATTTTGTAAACTAAGAGGGGAAGAATAGTGGCCAGTCTTCGCGAACGAAGATTTGGGAAAGGTCTTTTTACCTTTCAAGCCTGCGCAATGGATTTTTTTTTTAGGTGAGACACAGCCT
>JAWWLV010000001.1:107888820-108017928 GCA_035041135.1 Platyrinchus mystaceus
CTAAAAAATCCATTGCGCAGGCTTGAAAGGTAAAAAGACCTTTCCCAGATCTTCGTTTGCGAAGACTGGCCACGTTTTTTTTAATGGTAAACATGGTCATGGATTGGAGTTGGTGATCTCAAAGGTCATTTCCAACCTTATCCCTTGTATGATTTTATGAATGATTACTCTCAATTTGTTGAATACTAGTTATCTTTAAAAATAAATTAAATCTGATGGACATAGTAATGAATTCAGTGTTTTCTTAATCACTGAGGCTTTGATCCTATGCTGTGGCACCTCTGGTATAGCTGAAACTCGCCAACAGCAAAAGACAAAACTGGAAACCTGCCTTGTTTTGACCATTTTTGATTGCTTGTTATTTTATCTAGGCTAAGAGATGGTTAACAGGAAATTATAGCCTGAAAAATATTCATGTTGAAAAAATCAGTAGTAACAGGCAGCTAAAATCCAGCAAAAGAAAGTATGTAACAATAGCAAGAGGAAGCTGGACATGTTCAAAATAACAACTGCAAATTTTTAAGTGTGAACAATGCCAAACAAGTGTTTCTGGTTCTGGTGTTCTCTCAGGAACCTTAAGTCATGATGTGACCCATTTCTGGAAGTAATGCTGTAAGTCAAGGTTAAAGTTATGGGTATAATACTGGATCTACAGGAAGTGTTAGAGAGAAGTTAGTCTAATTTTTTAACTCTAAGAACTCAGCTCCATGGCAGTTTCCACTTGACTTTGGTTCATGTCTTTACTTCTCTGAATATTCAATGAATTAACAGAAAAGTTGTTATATAGTTTCTAAATAACCTTGATAGAGATCCATTTAATCTTCAAGTTAAATTTGACTCTAGTTAACAGAGTCTCACATTTTTTGATACAGATATAGATTAAGAAGTAGCATTTGAGGATTGATAAACTGGCATAAACAGATTTCAAAATAGACAAACAGATATCCAAACTTCATAAGCATAAAACTTTACTATGAGACATTCTCTTTTTTTAATGAATATTTCTAATAATATCATAATTGTCAAATATTTATACTCTTGGATGTATCTTTATTAATCCTCTATGAAACGTGCTAATGGCTCACCAAATGTGACTGCTGAGATAACTCCCACACATACAGTACAATTAAGATACAGCAAAATAAACAACTAACAGAAGGAGCTTCAGTTTCACAGTCATTTTAAAGTAAAATATATGTGCAAATCATTGTACAATTGGGATTTAAGACATGCCTACAGCTGGTTGTTTGTTTGGGTTTTTCTAAGGTAAGAACTGTTAATACTTCTCTCACCAGCCCTACAGGCAGTTTTGCAAACCTTTAAACAAGTAGAAAGCAAACAGAGGTAGCAATAAGACAACTTGATAATTTATTAATCATGCACAAATACTTCAGAATTTTTTTTTGCCTTTTCATTGATCTACAATGACAAGAATGTCTAAAAGTAAAGAGGGCAATCTTACATTTTATTCTTTAAAAGCTAGATGAGATTCTAGATGTGAATGGACACATAAATCTTCACTACTAAGTAGGTCAAAAGGTGTGAAGAAAGTTTCCAATCACAGCTGCTGCAATGCTGACAGACTGCTCCAACCAGCAACTTGGGTTAAACTTTCTGCTTGAAAACCGCGATGAGAATTGATAAAATAGAGTTTTCTCTGCTCCCCCATTCTGCTCTTCAGCAGCTCTTTTTTCCCTGTTGGCTGCCCCTAGCTGCCCATTCAGGCAGCAGCAGGCAGGTGCTGAGGAATGGGGGAGCAATCTGGGTGCAGGAGGCAAGTCTGTGGCCCTGCTGCTGCTGGCTCTGATGCACTCTGTTTTTGCCTGTTTCATACCTGTGTTGCCACAGGCAGCATAGAGATTGGTGACCTTCAGGGAGATGCTCTAATTCAGTGGGAACAGAAACTGATCATTAATGTACTCACATGCACTCACACGCTTGTCTTCGTACCTAAATTAGCACAATATTAGAGCATCCAGCCAAACTAATGCACAGCTCCCACCAGTAAAGAAACAGTATTTTTTTTTGGTCCCTCTTACCCATTTCAATATATCCTTTACCTTCTAACTTGTACATGAACTGCAGGTTATCACTTTCCATAAAACCAAAGGCTCAACTGTGTCTTTGTACTCTGTACACAGTGCTTTGTGCTATGCTTACACTGAATGGCAAATGGAAAGGAGAATGTCATTTTAATTAGAAACAAACTTCCTCAAAGATGCCTGAGAATACCAAATGACACCCTTTTAAGTAGATCAATGCTTAGTGTACTGTAGCTGTCAAAAATCCCACCCATTTCAAGACAGGTCTTACTGAAATAAATACACCAGGCATTAAAGCACATTAGCATCTAAGAACTTCTCTTTTCCCGAGAGCTATCAAGTATTGACCAGGGGAAAAAAGGGGACCAAAAAAAAAGGAAAAAGTAGGCACTTACCACTCACTTTCTTCATCAAACTAGAGCATATATTAAACAGGGGTTTTTTTAAGTAGCTTTGGTAGACTGACTTTGAGTAACTTGCCTTAAAAAACTAGACATGGAAAAAAACCTGCTCTTCCTCTCTTAGTGCTAAAGAGAACAGATGGGTAGTATTCATATTTTCTTTGGAGTTAAACCATTATCTTCTTAATTGATTTTTGCAAAACAGCCATATCTAGAAATACCAAAATAAAAAGGTTCAGTTAGTTCAAACACAGTTTGCTTTTTCCTTGTAGGTAGAGACAGGAGCACCTTGGAACTTGGAAGCTCTCCTATCTCTCAAACCTTGTTGAAACAGTTGCACTTCAAAAAATTTAAATTTTTTCACAAAGCCACTTCCCTTGGGCTAATGATGCCAGAGTGTCATATTTTTTTGTTGTTGTTAGAACAAACCACAGTCCCAGGCGATGGAAGCTGTAAAAATATCAGTAAATCTCTGCATCTATATTTTTTAAACAGATATTTTAAACAAAACTGACAGTGTTGTCACTGTCTAGAGCTTGATAATAGTGACAATAGGGTTGAGAGTTTATGGGTGAGAATCGGGGGGAAGGCCAACAAGACAGATATCCTGGTGGGATTCCATTACAGACCTCCCACTGAGGATGAATAAGCAGGTGAAATATTCTATAAGCAGCTAAGAGAAATCTCAAAATCATTCGCTCTTGTTCTCATGAGGGATTCCAGTTTACTATACACCTGATGGAAATACAGGAATATAGCAGAGACAAAGCAGTCTAGAAGTTTCCTGGTGTGTGTGGAAGATAATTTCCACAGCTGGTGAGGGAGCCAGCTATGGGAGGTGCCCCACTGCACCTGCTGTTTGGGAACAGAGAGGGACTGGTGGGTGATGTGATGGAGGCTGTTTTGGGAACAGCAATCAGGAGATGATAGGGTCAGTAGAACTGATACCTTAGACTTACAAAAAGCATACTTTGGCCTCTTTAGGAGCTGGGTTGACAGAGTGCCTCAGGAGGCAGTCCTGAAGGGTAAAGGAGTCCAGGAAGGCTGGACATTCTTTGAGAAGGAAATCTTCAAGGTGTGGGAGCAAGGTGTCCCCATGTGCTAGTAGAATAAAAGACCAGCCCAGCTGAATGGGACCCACCTAAGGGTAGTGAGGGAGCTGGTGGCAGAGCTCACAGAACCTCTTTCCATCACTTAACCAGCAGTCCTGGCTAACCAGGGAAGACCCAGTTGACTGGAAGCCATGCTCCAGTACCTCAATATCTTTCTTAAAGTGAGACACCCATAATAAAAACACCTCTAAATTATCAACTCTGTGTTCAGCACAAATTCAAAACACAGCCCCATATTGGCCACTGTGAAGAAAATTGACACTACCCCAGCAAAAACGAGGATAGGATGTTTTCTAGCCTAAATGATTCTGTTATTAGTATCACAGTTAAAATTCTGTGAAGCATTTTTTGATTGCTTAATTTGTATCTTCCTAAACATTCTTCATATTTCATATTTAATTATATTTGCTTGATATCCACTTGATAGAAGTCATATTAGGACTGACTTACTGATCACTGGTACGACAAATATTCTAAGACTACCCCTACTGATAAGAAAATGCTTATCAGCCCTGTATGAGTGATAGAAATAAAGATGGATAAGTGACTATACAGCAGATTTATCTGCTTGAGACAAAAACTAACAGCAAAATCTATGTCTCCCCCTTCCTCTTCCTACCTACTGAAAGGAGAAAGAGAACAGCATTAACTGTGCTGCCATTCAACAGAATCTTTATAGGCTGGAGGGATTGGTGGAGAGAAATCTAATGACCTACTAGAGAGCAATTCTGCAGAGAACGACCTGAGAGTCTTGGTGGATGACAAGTTGACCATGAGCTGGCAGTGTGCCCTGAGGCCAGGAGGGCCAATTGTATCATGGGATGCATTGGGAAGAGCATGGCCAGCAGGTCGAGGGAGATGATTCTCCCCCTCTACTCAGCTCTAGTGAGGCCACGTCTGGAGTGCTGTGTCCAGTTCTGGGCTCCTCAGTACAAGAAAAACAGGGAGATACTGCAGGGTTCAACAGAGGCCACAAAGATGATGAGGGCTACAGAACATCTCTGTTTATAAGGAGACTGTGGGAGCTGGGCCTGTTTTGTCTAGAGAAGAAAAACCTGAGAGGGGATCTCATCAATACATTTAAATATCTCAAAAGTGGGTGCCAAGAAGGTGGTTCCACACTCTTTTCAGTGGTGCTCAGCTACAGGATGAGGAGCAATGGCTATAAACTAAAACACAAAGAGTTTCACCTCAACATGAGGAAAAACTTCTTTTCATTGAGGGTAGCAGAGCACAGGAACAGGCTGCCCAGGGAGGTCATGGAGTGCCCCTCTCTGGAGACGTCCAGAACCCACCTGGACACATTCCTGTGTCACCTGCTGTAGGTGACCCTGCCTTGGCAGCAGTGTTGGACTGGATGATTTCCAGAGGTCACTTCCAACACTAACAATTCTGTGAACTCAACTTCTCTGTCTGTTTTGTGTATCACAGCAATTGTAGCAAACGTGAGGTTAAAGTTATGCCTTAGTTTTGCCTGTTACCTTATAGTGCATATCAGATGTGACATACATCAAAAAGAAGCCTGACTTTACAACACCTAGAGTCTCATATATCAGTTGCAGATACAGTACTATCTAAAGTTATTTCTCCACTTCATTTTTCTTGTTAAATTTGTTTTGTTGTATAGCCTCAGTTTAGGCTTTCAAATATAGAAGTAAATGGAAAATGGAACAAAATGAATCATGAGTTTGTGAAAAGAAGATTGCACTAGATTAACCAGATATCCTCCTCTGAGAAGATAACTGAACTTCTAGACAAAGAAATGAAATGGATTTAGTCTTTCTGAATGTCAGCATTTGACAGTTCCTTAAGTACCTCAGCTCCGTCTGACTAGAATTCACCAGCTGAAGGTAGCTACAAAAAAAGGGCAAGTTTAATGAAAAGCAAGTCTGAGAAAAATAGGAATTCATTGAAGAACCACAACTAGTAAGAACAAGGTGAAATGTCAATTAATGTGATGAAAGGGAATCACTTGGTGATAGTCAAGTTACTTGATTCATTTTTTTAAAGAGGATCTGGGACAGGAGGCATTAATAACCTTTGCACAAACAGGTTATGCCAAAGAAGCCAAATGGTGACAAAAAAATGGGAATCCTTGTCAAGAAAGGGGAAAATTGAAATATCAGACAAAGAGACCTGGACAAAGCTGAGAATGACATTAATAGACATGGACTGCAATTTAGTAGCAAAAAATGAAGAATCAAAGACTATGGACTTGCTGCTATATGCTGTGGAATCAAAAATCACTGGAGTGCTTTAAGAACAGACATGGTGTAAGGGAAAAAAAACAACCCAGAAATGCAATAATTAGGTATATCAAGTGAAATATTTTAATCTCAGACAGAGCAAAGTTAGCATCATTAAAAAGTGGGCTAGTCTCCAATGAAACAGCGATGGTAGAATTGGAGAGCAACCCTCTATTCCTCCCAGAATATCATTAATACTTTAGCACTGGATACTGCTCCCTTCCCATGATTGATTTGTAATTCTGTACACTGACAGTCACCATTCCTGCATACTTGGTGTGCATGGATATATATTTACACAATTACAGAGATGCACAGATTTGGCAGAAATGCAGGGAACCCTGGAATACAAGAATAGAAGGGAAAGCCCAAGCTCCAAATATTCCACAGTTACTGTGGAGCATAAAAAGTTCTCCAAGATACATGCTGCAACACATTCTTACAGCACAGACTGGTTTGTGATATACTGCTTACAGTTAATGTCAGTATGTGGAATACAGCAAGTTACAGCTGGGACACTGAATTGGTAGATCCAAAACCATCTATTGCTTTCTGAATATATTAACACCTCATCTGTGTTTCTTTAAAATATGCATTTGTTTTATTTCCGTATGTAAAAATAAGAAATTCCATTTTCATCCTCAATCTCTCGCTGCATGGCTGCTCCAAATGGTACTGTATTCAAGATTTTAATGGCCTTATGAAACTGAGAACTGTTTGACAGTGTCTCTTACACCTAATTCTCCCTTAATTTTCCCCTGCTTTAATTTGCACTGGCAAGAACCTCCACTGACCAGGTGACAGTCAGCCTTGTGCACATACACTATAGCACTACAGTAGTATAAAATACTTATTTGCAGTTATTTCTTTTGATTTTATAAAATAAAATACTCTGTACTTTTGCTACTATAGTCCAATACAAATAGGGTCCGCCCTTCTCCCTCCAGTCTAATAAAAGCATTAAAAGTATTGAAAAGCCTTTACCATAGGTCATCAGTTTTATCGTGACCTTATCAGATACAAACTTATTCTACAGATCCATTTTAATCCTAAAACTCTAAATCAGCTTTATCCTCTCATCTCCTGAAATAACTGAAATATCAGAATAATACAAGGATATATTCCTACAAGTTTTAAAATTAAACAAAACTCACTTTTGTCTTCACATGTAGTCTTGCAATGCCCTGCCCACATGTAGGCTCAAGATAACAGGAGTTCCTTAAAAACAGAGCACAACACTGGGCAAGCCAAGCCCATAACTCATGACCAAACCTTTAAAGAAGGACAGTAATGTCCTGGGTATTTAATAGCAGTGAGATTATCTGTCCCTGAGCACTGACAGAGACTTGACTGGGCACTTATGCACCTCTCTTATTGTGATTGTTTCCTTCTTCCTACTACTTCAATAGTCTACATACTTTAAGTGGATTCATATTTGTGGGTTAGAAGTGAAATAAGTGACTAAACTCCAAATCTTTTGGTTTGGAACACAATGGTTGTAATTATAAGATATTATACTTTCTGCCAAAAAGTTTCAGAATTAGTTTTCAGGTTGTTTTCAATGATGTAGTGTCCATCTTCTTCATGCATTTTTATGACAGAAACATGTATTTTCTTCTGACAAAATTCATTCTCTAATTCAAACTCTTCATTGCAAAATCCATTAATGCTTGTCATCAGCTTGTCAGCTGCTTAAAACCAAGCCTTTACAGCAATCAGTCAATGTCTTGAAATCAATTATGGATAACCTAAAAATATTTTAAATTAAATGTGTCATTATTACTTAGTCCAATTATTTCAATTGATCTTATGAAAGATCAAAAAGTTGGATTCAATTTCAGTTAACTGAGCTTTATTAAGTAAATAACTAGTTTTTAAAAGTTTTGGGAAGGCAAAAGTGAATTATTTCATCCAGTTGCCAATTTCACTGTTTTTTAGTAAAACCTTCACCTCCAAGAGTGAGATACAGGAGTGATACAAAAGTATTAGTTACAGTGAAAAAGACACAGGAAGAGAGCAAGGAGATCACTAAAAATTTAACTTAGATTTTTTTTTCAATTTGTTACTCCTTGTTAGAAGCTACCTGGGCCAGCTGTATTAATCCAAAAATCTGCTTAACACCCAAACCAATGTGTTTAGCAACATTTGGACCCTCTTTCAAAAGTCAGACTTTTTTTTTTGATGATAACTGCTAAGTTCATTCAGCCTGTTCAGATTAATCTACACAATGCATTATTTTTACCTTGTAATGAAATAGAAAGTAAATTTCCATGTAACATTCACAAGTAACATTGATTCTCTTTGAAGGACAGAGCAATTTCTTACATCAACTATTTTACCTCTGGAGCACAAACGATTTAAAACTTTTTATTTAAGAAAAGGTTGAGGGTGAATTCAGTTTAAAATATATCACTTATCTCCCAGCACAATAACTGATCATTCTGTCTCTATCAGGGCACAACTGCCCTTGATGTCATGGCAAATGCTTTACAAAGGCTGCATGATCAGCTTCTTACAGAGCAAAAATATGAAAGGCTGTCTGCAGAGTGCTGTCAAACCTTTATCTGTGCAAGAAAATATGTTACAACTTATTCTATAGCTGTGTAATTTATAAAGCTACACCTTCTGCTTTTTTCCACTGTACAAGCAATAATTAATCATAAGGGGTTTTCCTTTCATTCTTTTCCTTGAAATTCTACCAAAGTATTTCCTTTTAATTTTCTCCTGACTGCTAAAAATATATAGCAATTTATTAAAACTACAACATACAAATACATAAATTATCAAATAATTTCTTAAAGTATAATTTAAAAACACAAGGCTTACATTTCCTAGTACTGTATTTATCACTTTAAGCAAAACCCAATGTTTTTGTTGTTACAGTAACAAAAACTATTATTACTTAAGTACTGCATATTGTAGCAAGAATGAAATGCAGTAAAAATTGACACAAGCTGATGAACTAATCAGTGTGATGTCTCCACACTACTGAATTAATTCCTCCTAGAGACAGTCAACATTCGTGTTTTTTTAAATAAAGATTTATTTTAAAACAAAAATAAAATATGAAGAAATCCCACACTAAAATGTCATCCTTTAGCTCCAAATGTGGAGGAATACAATTTTGTAAAAGGTTGAAATTGGAAAAAACTAAGTAACTAATAAATTGTGAAGTTCCTTGCTTGGTCAATTGTCCAATCCAGCTGTAAAACCTAATACTCTGTAGTCAATTTAATTTTTGGCAACGTTTCCTATTTGCAGAATGAAAAACTGAGTTATGCAGCTTGAGCTCTGATTCTGAAAATAAAACCTGTAAATGAAGTTAAACATAGGATTCAGTCTAGGCTTCAGCTACAGAAACTTCCATGAAGAGCTAAACATTTCATGGTCTCCATCACCTGTGGCACACGGCTGTTCTCTTCCAGAACGAGCTGAGGCCTGACCCTTCAATTTTGCTCCTTGAAGTCAGCAAAACTCTTTGCTTTGACTTAAACAAAGTGTGGATCAGTTACAGCCACAGCCCAAGGTCATGTTGTAGTTTACAGACAACTGAAAGGATCACTTCTAGTTAATTTTTGGTACCTCAGAATGCAGTATTTCCCCAGATAACGAATGTCATAAAACTGGATATATTTCAAAGCATACTGTATGCTTTTGCCCATTTGTCCTTCTTTCATTTACTTTCTCCACTGCTTTATTGTATACTTCTTCCAAGACTAATTATATTACAATAATGGCTAGTTTTCTGTTCAATGTCTGTCCATTTCCCATTTTATACTGGGGTGTTTTTTTTCACCCAGCAGAAATATGCAAACAGTAACTGCTAGTGTTAGCTGTCTTAGGAATTTGGTTTAAGGAAAATAACAATTAATGATACTTCCTTAAAATTTCCTATGCTTTGTCAAATTTGTGCTGGAAATTTTAGAAGTTAGGTTTTTGGTGAGGTTAGTAATGTATTTTTTATGGCTGGCCCAAGATCACACTAGGGAGGACTTACATGAGACATGAAGAAAGAATGAACTTACTTGCCTGAGGTTAATAGTCACCTTACGCATAAAGGTTTAAGTGAGTTCTAAGGTTCTAAAGGTTCTAAAGGTTTAAGTGAGCTCTGCCATCTATCTCAATGACAATTGGGAATGAGTGCATTAACATGCTATTCTGTATGGTATTTTTTATTTTACTATGAACATTGAAAATATTTTTTACTGTTTCTGTATATTCCCCTTGTTCCTAGAAATACTTTGAATTTTTGCTTTCTTTTTCTCAAGTATTGCTATATCTGGTCTAAGATAGTATTACTAATATATTCCTTCAGTTCTTCCAACACATTTAATGAAGTTCTTAAATACTTTTTTTTCCTACATTACTGCAATCTGGTGACATTAACAGTGAAGTTCATGAAGTTTGTCTTCACTGCTACATAAACTGCTAACAATGTTTGTTTTTACTGTCCTAGCTTGCTTGTTTAATTATTCTGCAATTCTATTTTAAGTTGATTGTTAAGCTTCCTAATATGCTGCTGGAACTGAATCCTCTGCATCATTTCTATTTGCTACAGTCCTTTCCCTTGCAAACAATGTTTTAAAGATCTTTAACCTATTTTGAATGCAGTGAATTGTGAGGTATATAACAGTTTCTACTGGAATAACTGTTTATGTTCAGTAGCTTCTCTGCAATGCTTAGATACATCATACAAAAGAGACAAAAAAAGCTAGGATTATATATATTTGTGAGTCTGAATTCAAACCACTTATTGTTTTATGGATACAATATCCTCCAGAGAGTATCACAAGTAGTGCATATGTCCTTGAGCCTTTTCCTTTAGCATTCTGAATATCAGCAGAGTTGAAATAAGCCTAAAATCATACACAGTCATATATGGCTTCATCTGTTGTGGATATAGGGAGACTCAAGCGTTCTGTTTTTTCTAGTAAAAAATTTGAGATTTACAAGAAAAGAGCTTGCACCATGCACATTTTGGATGCTGGGTTGGTATACTTGATTTCTCTTCCTTTTAAATGTCAAATTTTATTCCTCATTCATGAGATTAAATGCTAAGCAAGTCTTTTTCCCCCCTACATTAAACCCTGTTCTTCAGTTGCTGACATCTTTTGACCAAAGACTGCTCTAGCTGAAAATAAATCACAATTAAAACTCTTTCAAATACAGAGCCACACAAACATTAGGACTGATGTGACTAAATGAAGGCCAGCATCCACTTCTGACTAGTCACTCAAAGCTCCATTTTTAGCCAGTGGAAAAGAACAAGCACAGCTAGTTCAGAACCAATCACACTTTATAACTCTACATCTGAAGCAGTCATCCGAGCTGCCTTCATAAACAAGCCTTCATAATTTCAGCCTAGAGTCACAGCTTATCACAGAATCACAGAATATTCTGAGTTGGAAGGGACCCACAAGGATCATGGAGTCCAACTCTTGAGTGAATGGCCAGGGATCTGACGCAAAATGAATCAGAAGTCTCTTTGAGAGGCTTATTTCTCTCCACTAAGTGGAAGCCTGATGTGTCTGCCTTGGAGGTCTGGATGTGTATTATAGACATCTACAGCAAGATAAAGACCATCTCACCTCATTTATTGGCTAGAGGTAAAGATTACCAAAAGGATTTAAGAGCAGAGTATACTTAAATAACCTCCCCTTTCCATCCAAATGCTTCCAGTGACCTACACTGAAAGGACTCCCTGCACCCTGGGCACTGTGTACCTACAACCCTTGTGTTGTTTATGTGAGAATTCCCAGTTGCTTTTTATTCCATCTATAATTTGACTTCCAAAGCCTTCCATGAAAATAAGTCCCACATCTTACTCATGTATGGGGGAAGAAGTGGAATGGAAAAGGAAAAACTCAGTTCCCTCTGTTCTCAACCTGTTGGCCAGATGTTGCTTTTAAGAGTTCTTGCGATTCTGGTGAGATGGGAAAAGCAGACTCCACAAATCCTTGTGCACTAAAGGCAGGGAAGGCTTCTCCCAGCATTCTCTGTGTGCACAAGCACTGCTGCTTTCCATTCCCAGCGGTAGAAACACTTCATCAAGCCTCTGTGCAGAATTATAATGAAATTTAATTTGGGAATTCTCCATTAAATGCTGCTCTACACTGTAAATTAGGTTCTCTTGTTAAACAGCTAATTCGTAGTATTGAGTCACTATGTCCTGAAGGCAGCAGCACCTGAAAGCTTATAAAATTGGATGAAAAGTGAGAGATAGAAATAAATAGGATGAAAGACAGCCTAAACCAGACAGAATTTCCACTGCTAAATTATAAAAATGACTTCCATTACTCACACTTCATTAAGCACACATTCTGATCATGTCCCCACAACTCAGTCAAGAGGGTGAGAATATGATGTGTGTGTGTTTGTGTACCCCTTCAGCACAGATGGCCAATGACTATATTCTTGTTTCATAAGGGTTTTTCTCATTTGTTTTGCCTTTTTTTTCTTCCTGACTTTATGTAGTCAGATGAAATTCAACCTTTTCTCATTGTTTGGAGGGACAGAAGGTCTACAGTCTAATGCAATATCCAGCAAAGAACTCCAGAGAAACCCCTTCACATAACATGAATTGTTGCAAGCAATCCTTCACTAAAGACTGAAAAGATACTGTGAAACTTTCCTGTTTCAAGAAACCCAAACCATTTTCAGAAGAAAAGTGTTCTGCTGGAATATTTTAAACCACTTTTACAATATAATGAAATCCACTCTATATGTGTGGGATTCATTACAACAGGGATTAAAATGACAGCTTAGTGTCATATGAAGCAGGCAGCAGGGGATTTGAGACTGAGAGCAGTTGCTGGACACCAGGCCAGCTGAATTGTACTTACTGCTGAGTTACAGTAATATGTATAGCTTTGGAATAAAGGGACATGAGGATTAAGGGCTATCTTTCAGAGAGATTTAGTAATACAGAGATCTTATCACACAGAAAAACTAGAAATGGACTTACTAGGAAATTTATGACTAGTGGAAAAATGGCAAAGCACAAATAAAAAGTTCTTAGTTGTCATAAAATCCCATTATGCTCATACAGCACAGATGTTACACAAATGATAAGCAGGTGTTTTTATGATCTCACTGTTATCAATCAACATTCTTCAAATAAATTCAATGGAAATTATGGTAAACAATAAGAGATTCCTGGGAAAACAAAAAAATCAGTTCATGCCTGTAAAGGGTTAAACTACACCACAGGAAAATATTTGTAGAATTGACATGAGAAAAGTCCTGAAATTACATTTCAGACTTTGAAAGCCACAATATTGAGGGTCTAGCACAGGAAATCCAGAGGAATATTCTAAGAGGACATGAATAATTCATGGCTTCTGAAGAACACACAAGACAGATGATCGCAGAACAACGAAGTATCCAGGTGTGCTCCTGTCAAGTGCAGTGACATGAGCACACTGTAAATCTGCTGGAGAGAAGCATATGCTCATCTCCATCCCACCAAGACACCCTGTGAACTGGCTTCCAGAAGAAGTGTTCCTCTTTTAACATCAAAAGGATGAAAAGCCCAGAGAAAAGGACTGGCTATAAAATACCTTAAATATTCACACAACAGAAAATGCTCCTTGGCTCTAGCATGCATTAGAATTGACCTTACAGTGATTGCCTGGTTAGAAATAAAAAAAAAAAGAAAAATCAACGTAAACCATACCCTCCCCTGTTTCAATTTTTTGTATCTCCCTACATTTACTCCCCCTTTCCCCTCCCCTGATATGCACTTTCAGTGACATATTTTTCAAAAGCATAGTAGTAACTTCTTTTATCAGGAAAACAACCATCTTTGTTACACTACATGATTGCTGTTCCTCATGGTGAAGGTTTAAGTATAAATTTGGTTTCCTATTGAAAATAATGCAATTGAAGCTTACATAAATTTCAAGATCTCTTTTAATGAGAAATATTAACATGCAGTAATATGTTCAGGGTCATTCCAACTGACAGCCAGATGTAGAGCTCAAAATAGATGTGTGCCTTGCACAGATTCCACCTCCTGCCTTTGCAGCCCAGAGGGAACAGTGAGACAAGGGTGTTGAACATGTGAAATATTGAACCTGTCCAGTGTCCAGCCTCTCTCAGGGCATCCACTTCACCCTGAATGATTTCCTCTCCCCTCTTACTTGCCTCTCTAAAACACCTCCTGGCTTTGCCAGCTCCTGAACATGTAAGCCAGAGAACAAGCTAATCTTCACAGGTAACAGGGCTTGTTTTCATCTCTTTGAAGACATTTTAATGCTTGGAAATATTCTAGCATTAGAACAACATATTCCAAGCCCATAAAATGAACAAAACCAACATTTAGTTTGAAAGCAGATTCTGTCTGCAAATCTGGGTCTGAAGATAGGAGAGAATGTGTAATTATTACTGTGAATTTCCAAAACAACTTTTGGGTTGTTTTTTGTTTGTTTGTGTTTGTTTGGTTGGTTTGGTTTCTTTTGTACACGCACATGCTTGTTTCTTGTCTAAAACTTTTCTGCATAACCTCATCTGATCCATGAGATATTTTACAGCTAAGCAGTTGAAAAAAATGAACATGGTATAGATTCCCCTCAAAACTTGATGCCTCTGGCAACCTGAAGACACAAAATATGGCAATGCAACTCTTTTGTGAAGAGGCATGTAAGAAACAGCAGGGAAAAAGCACTAATTCACTCACAAATTTATGTGGTTGATGTGATTAGATATACTACAGATACACAGTTTTTATGCGCATCCCCCCCGCCATACCTAATATGAACAGACACATAAATATATATATAATATACACAAACTAAACCCCCCAGACTCTTTGCTACTATTCTTTTATTTAGTTCATTACTAGTAATATTTAAGTAACAATATTAAGTCAACTGGCCTTTTGACTTTTTTTTACCAAATTAACCTTGGAAGAACAGATGTTATAAAATCTCCTCTAAGCCAGTCCAATCTTTTCAAATTTATAGCTAAAGACATCTTTATAACTGGTAATGAATGCTCAGAATTATTAAAAAGCAGTTATTCAGTTATTTTTATTGCTTAATTTATCAATTAAGTCTGATCAGACAGCACTGTGCAGTGACCAAAGACCTATTTCCTTATTGTGCCTTTATTAGTTTCCTTCCTTCTTCAGATCTCAGAAAAAACCTCCCAAGGACAGCATCTGTGCACCAAGCCAACAGAGAAAACCACAATAAATCTAAAATATATGATTCTTTCTGTATCTGCTGTGTGCCCACAGAGCCTGCACTTGGGCTACTCACATATGCAGGCACATCTTAATTATTATTGCTAGGCACATCAACCAGAGGACTGTACAGACTCTTCAGCCAAAACCACATTTCCATTTCACTCTGTGGTTGCACATGTGGGTAATATGGCTTCAGCTGGGGGACTTGTGCTGCTCAGCAGAGACCTTCTGGCCTCAGCCAGCTCTGGCCCCAGACTGGATGGGGTCTGTCCCATGCAGACTGACCTTACCCTAAGGAATGGCAAAACGGAGATGGGTGACCAGGCTCATGGTGTCCTATCTCCTCCATAAGTCTACAGACACATTGGCATTGGGTTGTGGAAGTTAAACATGTTTGTTTGTCACTATTCAAAATTTATAGTTAAAATTTATTGAAAGACAACAATATGAAGAATGTGGGTTGTAGGGAGATCTTTTGCCAAAAATGCATCAATTTTCCCATTATAAATTTGATTTTCCTGTCTGTCCACTTCCCCTTCAGTCCTAACAACTGTTCCATTGGAAAACTACTGTGTATGACATGAATCACAGAATCACAGAATATGCTGAGTTGGAAGGACCCACAAGGATCATTGAGTCCAACTCCTGGCCCTGCACAGGACCATCCCCAAGAGTCACACACTGTGCCTGAGAGTATCATCCAAATGCTTCTGGAACTCTGTCAGGCTTGGTGCTGTGACCACTTCCCTGAGAAGCCTGTTCCAGCATCCAATAACCCTCCTGGTGAAGAACCTATTTCTAATAGTCAACCTAAACCTCCCCTGCCAAAACTTTAGGCCATTCCCTTGGGGATCAACACGTGTTACTTGGCAGAAGGAAAAAGAAGAAAGGAGAAAGGTGTTATCTATTAAAAAATTAGAAATTTTACAGTCAGCAGACACATGCTGGAACCCCTAGGATCCAGTTTATGCTATAAAGAAAACCAGTTTTCAGTGTGAGGGTAGTCAAGCACTGGGACAAGGATCTCCAACTCGATACACAGAAGTTGAATGACAAGCCTTTGTCAGACAGAGTGCTTGGACAACTAAGTATCCAAAATCATCCCGAAGAATATATCACACCATGCTATGTTATGGTATATTTTTATTTAATTTTAGGTTATGATTGCCATATATGACTTCTGAGATTAATCATATTGTCCAGGCTGGAGTGTAAAGGCTATAGTTGAAACTATACCTCATACCTATATGGGGACAAAGAAACATTTCCCAAGCCTGAAGTCCCTTTGAGCATCTTGAGTAGATCTTAAGTCTACCTGAGAGTAAGACCCAAGGGTTTTTTCCCTGCAACACATCCATCTTTCCAGGAGGAAGGAGCCAAGATTTATGAGCATGTAGGGACCACCACACACACAAGGCAGCTGGATCCCTGGTCTGTACAGCTGGGAGTCAGAAGACCACATCCTACTGTGTCTTGTCATTTTACAAACCTGTTGCATCTTTCAGATGCCAGCTCAGGACAAAGAGTCCTTCCATTAACTGCATATGGAGCCCACTATACCATTCTAGGCATTTAAATAATGTCTGAAGCTGTATAATGTGAATTCCTCTCTGATCCCTTTATTCATGCCCACAAATGCACCCATTGTTGCTCATTAGTGGTAATTTGAGAGTCGAGTTTCCAAAGGAAGCACATGAGAGTGCAAATTTCCCAGACATTTTACAGTTCCCTGAATACTTGGCATAGGCAGTTATTGTTCATCCACTTCATCCACCACAGCACCTGCATACGAAATGGTAACCAAGACCACAGGAGATGCCACACTGAATCCTGCACAGGCATTTTCCTCCACAGGGCTTTGTATTCAAAAATGTTATGCAGCAAGCAGGGACAGGGCTTTTTAGCTTATTTCTTACACACAGCATAGTTATCAGATAGAGGCTCAGTGTCCATTACATAAAAGCCATCAACAGAAGAGATCATTACAAAAAAAATCACTTCCTATTAAGTTTGTATTCTGTGTTCCAATATGTACAGAAAGCAAAATTTTACACAATAATTATGGTAAATTAAATAATGATTTGAACCTGTAAAAGAAAATCAAAAATCCCACCCAATCATGATGCAAAAAGTACAAAACCCCCAACTGATTTTCATTCTACTTTCCTTTTTTTTCCTAAATTACTCTCTATGATAAAGTTAGATTTTTTTTCTTCTAATTCTCTCTCAAGAGGGAGTTCCTATTTGACCTAAATGTCTGTGCATGAAAAATTTATTAAGTGACGTGGTTTGCTTTATTTAGAATAAAAAGAATATCTATTTGCCATTATTACTGCAGGGAGCAGAAGGCAATGCTAGGTCAGATGTACACAATGCTTAAAGGTTTCTTTGTCCTTCTTATGACCTCCTGCTATCTAAACTGCACATCAAAATTCAAAATAATCCAAATAGAGATGCAGTATCAAAATAATATCTTATTTAAAGTGCCTACTACTTAAAAGGAATATTTATAATGGAGTTTATTGTAAACTGGCATATCACAGTTTTAATTGCTAACACCTATTGTCTAGCAATGGAAAATGATGCTTCCTAATGTATCAATAAAGTGTGAGTGTGGCGTGACATTTACACATTGTAGACAGTTCTGGCTTTCTTTTAAAAAAATTGTATTTAAATTATTTATTAGGCATTTCTAAACCACTTTCTTAATCAAGTTCCTTATTTCTGCACATTTTTTGTTAATGTAGAAAGTGAAATCAAACCCCATAAACTGACTGTATGTAATAAGCACTTCAGGAAGCCTTTTTTCAAGGAAAAAAGATTCTTCCAGTACATATATTTCCTTTCTTTTCCCATTTGGAGTTAGGCAAATGATTCATTCTGATAACATGGTTTAAAGTTTGCATTGGTATTGGATTAAAAAATTAAGGAATTAGAATTTATATTTTCTTTTATGGCCTCAACTTCATACACAATTAATTTGGCTTTAGAACAAAAGAAATTTTCATGTCAACCATTTTGAAAAAGAAAATTGGTCCAAGTCCGATTTTGGTTTTCATTTTCTGGAGGCTGATGCTTTCCAAATAGCACGTGCCTGGAGGACACAGGGCAGTGTAGAAGGGAGGCAAACATAAGTACTTATTTGAAGATTTTTGGTGGTATTTACCATGATCTGGAGAACAAAATTTAAAGAGAAATTTGGTTGTGTTTTTGGTGGGGTTTTTGTTTGTTTGTTGTTTTTTTGTCAGTTGTTTGGTTTACTTTACTTTAAAAATAATGAAAATTTGTCAACTTAGCAACTACCTTGCTGCTGACTTCCTGACATTTGTCACTGACTTCAAAGGGCACTGCTTTTGGTAGTTCTTGTTGGTACTTTACAGGTTCAGTGCTGCCATCCTTTCTCTGATCCAGGAAATAGGAGTCACATGAAACCTGAGTCACCTTTGACAAGACAGGTCACGTCTTCAAATATGAAAATTTATGCAGGAGGAAAAAAAATTTGAAAAATTCTCATTCACTAATATTGAGGATTTTAAAAATTTTTATTCATATTTCTTGTACACCCTAAACTGAGGACCAACTCTAATCCAATGCAATCCAACCAAAAGTTCGGTATGCAATAGAATTGCCCGAAGCCAACAAACATACCATAGAGGGATAACTCTACCCAACCTCGAAACAAATCTATGTCACTGCAGCTGACCAAAAATGTCATTTTCATGAGAAAATATGAACTTACATCTTTGGATCCATAGAAAAATAACAAACAACTGAACTTGAATTGTCATATAAAGTGGTGGATCTGGGATGATACCTGCAGAATTTACTCTCATTTATAAATAAAAGAAAATTCCTCTATTATGTATTGTTAAGCAAAATCATTTTGTTTTCTCTTTGCACATTATATTCTGTCTGTGAAACAAGGTATCTTGCAATTTATGATCTCAAGGTTCTATTTATATTTGGTTGCTTATGTTTTATTCTGATATAATCATCCAACCAAAGTAGTGGAAATGTTCATAAAAGTGCAGCTATTGAGACACTGTCTCAATCAATAGTATGTGAGAACTCATATTTGCAATTTCAGTAAAAAAAAGCGCCTTAGTTATGACTGAATTTATGTTTCTATTCATCTACTGATATTTTAAAATGAAAGATGAAGAAATGTTGTAACTACAGAGAAGCAATACTCTAAAGTGATCTCAGTTTAAAACTGTCCATTAAGAAAAACCTGCCATCTCAAACACTGGGGTTCTCAGGTAGGGTGGAATTTCAACCTGCAAAATGTGTCACGGTAACATTTCCCTTAGATTTTTCATGGGAATATGAAAAATCGAAATGCTTCACGTGAAACTCTCTTCCTACTTATACTCCTGGATAATGTGGCAAAAACAGTCATCTGAGGCTAAGAAATCCATCCCTAAAACATTTAAATTTAAAATTTGCTAAAAACTCATGATAAATATACTTAAGGAGCTGTATTTCACCTCTATAAATAAACATATACACCAGATTTGCTGAACTGAAGGAGAATATTTCATCCTCTCCAGTCTCCTGCCTTGATGGAAAATAAGTAATTCATTTAGCACATGTAATAAATGGGTGTAATAGCAATAGGAAATATCAGCCTGGGTCATGTTTTTACTTTGTGTGTTGACACAGTAATTGGTCAATTATGTGTAATGGAGACTAACTGCCTCTCACAAAAAAAACACCTACACTCTCTGCATTATTAATAAAAAGATTTTTTTCCCCACAGGCATTATGGACGCCAAACAACAAAAAAAGCACGGAAAAATCTTTGAAAAAGCCAAAACATCAATCACCTGTGATTTTCACCATCTAGGAACATATTGTTCTTAGTAATCACTTAAAAGTGTGCAACAGGAGTGGACTGACAGACCAGGAAATGTCAGCACACATGAAGTTACTGAGTCTGATCCAGGGTTTTGGTACAACCCTGACCTTTGGGTGTCTTCCTGCCACTCCCCTGTCTATCACAGACCTTGCTCTTCCCTTCACACCTTACCGAATACGCCATACATGAGCATTTAGAGCTAAAGTAGCCAGCTCAAAATTATCACTGTATGTTAAAATACTTGTTTAAGCCCCCTGTGTATTCAGGCAAGGAGGAAAGGTGCCTTCAGAGGAGGATTTATCTCTCCCTTGGTATTTAAGATATAGATGATAAGGAACACCCTTCAGACCTGCCATACTTTTTCCTCTGACTACAGTGGAAATGCAGACAATTAATTTTTAGGTAGACAAAGTTAGGTGAAATTGATCTAACTGTAGTAACAAAAAATATCTAGCTTGAATTAAATTTAAACTAGAACTCAGTGTACAGTATAACAACCTGAAAAATAATTAAATTTTACCAAATCTGGTGCGAATCAAATGAAGTTTCAATGACATTGAAGGAAAAGAAAAAAAAATCATTCACAGAGCACTATAAAAATATCTCAGTGATAATAAAAAGCTACTAAAAATGTCCTTTGCATTTAATTTTTAAAAAGACTTTGATTTAACAGATAAATTTAATTTATTGCTTAGGTAGAACCTTTGGGTATTTTACAAAGGACCGAGGAACTACTGTACTATCTCCTGTCACCTTGCAGATCTCATTAGTGTGCAAGACACTTGCACTGAAGGTCTTATTTTCATTCCTTACTCTATTTACGAAAAGCTAAAAGAATAGTTAAACTATTAAATGAAGTTCCTGAGTTATACTGAAATTTTATTCACTCACTTCACAGAGCACTAGAGTTGAAATCTTAAGTTCCCCAGGGGCAGAGGTGCCAGTTTTCAATTTGGCACTCGGATAGTATCGGAACAGACACCTGGGATCCCCAGGTGTCCTGTGGGCTCTAGGGCAGGAGCACCTGCCCCTGTCCTGGTCCCCAAAGTATGCCCATGTACCTGCCAGGGATGATCCAGAAACAGGCTTGCAGAAATAGAAGAAAGAAGGAGAAAGAGGAAGTTTTCACTCATTTTCTACCCAGGGGTCATGAAGGGACAGTATGTGACTTTCCAAAGCACCTTCCTCTGTTGTGGCTATGGAGGCAAAGAATACCACAGCCTAAGGAAATCCAACAAGAAAAGAAAGTGTAAACGAGATCAGTAAGAGAAGGAAATTTTTCCAAGACCAGTGCACCCAGAGGAAAACATGGAAGAGCAAGTAGCGTAACAAAAGAAAGGAAAAACTGAAAAAAGCAAATGAGGAATGCTGCGAAAAAAAAAGAAGTAGAAAAAGGTGAAAAAACCCCAACAACATAAGATGCTCAGGGAAGGACATCAATCTTTATTTCTTAGTCCCTCTCACTTGCCACAGGTCAAAGTTACAAGACAGGCATGACAGATTTCAACTGACTATCGTGATAAAGTCCTGGCACATTTTCCATGTTATTACTATCAATCAGGAACAACTGTCAAAAAATACTATGGACAATGAAGATATCTGTACACAGAGGTGATCTCAAAAGATGACAGGAGAGAGGGTTTTGACACATTAAGATATTATTCTGCCTTCTCTGTGTATTTGTTTAACTTTCAGGGTTCAGTCAGAAGTAGAGCAAAATGGAAATAGACCTGTGTAATGTGGAGGCTGGTAACAGGGCAGACAATCTATAAATTGTCTTGCAAAGCAAAGCAAAAGAAAGGCAAAGGGAATGACCAGAAAGCAAAAAAGAAAAAAAAAAAAGGTAAAAATAAATATATGAAAACAAGTCAGAGAAGCTGAGTGTGAGGGAGGGAGAAAGAGCTGGGGAGTAGTCAGGTTCTGTTCTCATTTACCCTCAACAGGCAACATGATTTGGCTGAGCTCTCTTTATCAGCAACAGCTAAAAATGAATGACAGACATTACAGATGGAAAAGACTTCTTTGCTCATCCAATTCTGTTATTTTTATAATCAAACTTAACTGGTTATTCATGAACCAGACCTCATACACACAAAGTGAAATTTTACTGTGTGTTAACTTCTGAGGAAAAAAATCCTCATAGCTTTTGGTGATGTATTCAGGTTTTTTATTGGTATGTAATTTTGCTTAGATTTTTAAAAATCTGTCAGTTGTAATAGATTTTGTCCATCCACTGAGCACCAGTAAGGCTTAGGACAGCCAGCCTTTGCATCCGGAAATGCATCACATTTGTACTTGTCAAACTAAAGCTCATTCTTGTTCTTTTCTATCCATACTTTTCTATGTCTCTTGTTATGTCAAGCTAATGGTGCTTTAATTTTTTGATCACAACCGAAAGCCTGTACCTGAATGTTCCACACAGCTGGACATGGAAGATAGAATCCACACCAAGAAAACATTATGCCACGCATCTTTGAGCTCTGCTTACTTAGGATTTTAGCCCTCATGAAGATTATTTCTTGGACAGAGAGAAATGTTCTATTAGGTACATGTCAGACACCAGCAAGCCTCAGAGCAGTGTCAACAAAAATCCTGCATAACAGACTTAATTCAAAGGAAAGTCAGCTACTGTCATGAAAGCTGCAGAAATCCTAACTCTAGTTTGCTATCAATCATTACTTTAACTCAAGATTACAGTTTAAGTTTCTCATCTATTATTCTATTTTCAAGTATATTTTTTTTTAATTTAAGCTTTACTGTGGAGCAAATCCTTACTGATTCCAACACAAAAAGCAACAATAATCCTACTTTAAAAATTGTTATCAATTTGATTTTTCATTAGGTTTTTTTTCATCTTTCACCCAGTTTTCAAGCTATACAGCAATGCTGCATAGAAACATTAAAGTTAGTCAAAGTTAATTTTGTGAGCATGAAAAAAAAGATGAGAGCAATGAAGATCAAGACTTTACTATGACCTGTTGTTGTCTTTGAGGGTATTTCAGATTTTCAAGGTCACATCAATCAGTTTGATTTTTTAAATTATTTTTTTCTTTTCAAATTTAAATATTAGGTTCATAATGAATTTTCAGAGGAAATAACATAGCTTACTTTTTATACACTACTGAAAATAGTTCTGTTAATACATGAATGTTGAAACTCATGTGGCAGCATTACTAACAAACTAATCACTGCTTTGTGAAAAACTTTAAGGATTTTTTACAAAAAAATAATCATTGAGATATTGATCTCAACTTTAAAAAACTAAAGTTTAAATTATAGCAATATAGACCAAACTATTAGGTTCAATGTCATGTTGCCACTGATGCAGTGTCATTGCTCAAGCCATTTTGTACATGATACAATTACATGGTCTTATAGATTTTTCATCACTGTGTATATTAAACCAGACACGAGATAATACCAAAGCCCAATTGCATTTACAGCCTGAGCTCTACTGTAAGCAACTTGATAGCAGGGTTCATTGAAGTTTGCACGTTTATTCCAAGAAAAAAAACAAATAAATAAAACCCCAAAGGAGGGATTCCTTAAATTTTTCAAGACTGGGAAAGTAAACCTCAGAGAAGTCTATGAGTTCAGCTTGGTCAGCCATTCCTCCCTAACTCCATGATCAGCCAACATCATAGACAGGATTTGGAGCCAGGTGGGCTTTGGACACGAGTGTTCTCGTGTAAAATATGAAAACACTCACCTGATCTGAATACAAACAATCAAGCTTCCCCTGACAGCAGTTTTGCATAATTTCCATTAAAACATGCATTACAAACCTTTCCACAAAACTGAGGTTCTCTACTCTCTTAATAAGCCCTCAAGTAGGTCAAATGCACAAGCTCATCATAACATGCCTATTAACTAATAGTCTGAAGAGGAACAATTTACCTTTAGAACTGAAAAACCCACATCAATATATTCCTAAAAGTGTATATCAAAACATTATTTTGGTGAAATTTCATGCTGTGCTGCAATGCTCTCCATAGCCATTTGCTTTATTGTGTCTTCTACAGGACAGGGCTGCTTTATTAACAACAAAAAAAATGATACAAAATACAGTTCTTCAATTCTGCACTGTTTAAAGTTCACTTTTCTACTCACCCTTTTTGACAAGAAAGGGATACAGAAGAATTACTAGACTTTGTTATGTTTCAATATTGCACAGAAAGCTTTTAAGGAAGAAGCCACTCTAATATGAAAGCAATACAAAGGGGCCACATGGAATATTGTGATTATTTGAACAAAATTACCCTGATAGTGGACTAATCTTTCATCTACAGGGAACCAGACTCTTTGATACTTGTGTCTATTTTTACACATCACAAAACAACAATAACACTTTGGTACAATTCATCAGACTTGGCCATCAACTTCAATTTAAACTTGGCCTCTCTGGAGAAGTACCATTGAAACCACATATTGAAACTCAAACTAACCCTCAAATACTCAAGCCTTTGTTCAGATCATGACTGTGAGCAGGACATTGTCCTGTCCACAGTCCTGTTACTGCTGCAGTTTCAGCTACCAGGCTATTGCTAATCTGTGTCTCCTGGGGTCAGAAGAGTGACATGAACCATCCCCAGCAGAGAAGCTCACAGAAGTTGCACCGTGCTTGTGAACAAGACTCGTGCATATGCGCTAAGCAGTATTAAGACTGGCTTCACCTGCAGACTGCACAGTCAGCATACAGGAGAAAACACAGTAAACCACTTTCTGATTTAGAGATTATTTTTTAAAAGCTCTGCTGTAGTTTACAGCCATTTCATGTTTTCTATAAACCATCACAAATATCAACAAAAAAATACAGTGGCTGCAGTGGTGCACAGTGCATGAGGTCCATGATGGCACTTTGTCACAGAGCCAAAACCCTCTCCCAGGCAAAAATTTTTCCTGACGAGGGGAAGGAGATTTCACAGTCTGCAGTCATCACCAAGTGTCTGACCTCGAGTCTAAAGGGACGCATTGAAATCTTCTCAATTCTGTCACATTTATTGAGCTTCACAGTTCCTGTCAGAAACATTTCTGTGGTACGAAAACCAGACAAAGAAACATTAGACAATGAAACAGGAGTAATTTAGCCCTGATACTTGCAAAATCTCCCATCAAAAAGGTCATCTCCCTGATCAATCCAGGCCATGTCATACGTGCTCCTAAGTACCCAAAGCTTTTGTTCAACCAGAGATATCGATCCTAAAACCTTTAACACTTACTCCTGTTAGAGAAGCTGATACATGAACTACTTATTTTCATTACAATTTCTGCTCTTACCCTTACACTGTCACTTCTAGTAACATTTGTTTATTGTCCTCCAACATGCAGTAACTTGGCTGGTGAAGGCCAGCTCTACTTTACAGAGCTGGGGAGTATTTCAAATCCAGATTGAAAATGAATTTCAACAAATGAAACAAAATTAATCTTTTACAAAATGAACCCTTCTGCTCTTTGGTGAATCTTCTTAAAAGCATATTAACAAAATAATAAACTAGCAGTTAGTTGTTTGTTTGTTTGTTTGGGGTTTTGTTTGTTTTAATATCAAACTCCACATTTCTGGCTTCCTATTGATATTTTTCCTCAATAAATTCTGGTAATTCTTAAAACATCTCTATCTCTCTAGAAGGTTTTGGTTAGTTATTGGACATTTTAAGGGGAATATCTATTTCTTCTTTTCTTCCTTATTCAAGATATCTCCTTTCATGCTGTATTCTGTAATATGGTTCCATTTATGCTCTAATACAGCCAACGTGTGCAGAAAATGAAGACATCATTAAAACTGCAAAGAAGCAACATATTCACTGCTCTACCATTCCACAGGCTCAGCAAATGTGTACATATAGAGCCTAAATAACACCACACTCATTTTCTATACTGTGTTTCTTCAGACTCCCACTTAACAAGCTCGTCATTCCTGATGATAGTTTGACAACTTCTTATTTGTAGAACAAAATTTCCATTCTGTGTGATGCTGTTTTCAACAGTATTATGCCAGGAAATAGGCCTCTTCCCCCATCCCTCCAAATGTTAGTCTGTACCCTTTATTTTGTATTTATATGTAGACCATGTACATGTCAGAATTTAAGGCAGCTATTGCCATTTATAATGTATTTCACCAGCTGACAATGGGGACTCTGTAGATGCCAGAGTGCTTGCTTTTGTTTTGTTTTGTTTTTCTTTTTGGAGGGTAGCACCATCCGAAATATGCTTTCTGGTGGTATGCTGCTCAAAACAATGCTTTGCCAGCACTCCTGACTGTGCTGTGGAGTCATTCAGACGAGGGCTCGGTTACTACGCGAAAGTCTTGAAAGCCGCCACAGAGGAAAACACTGTCACAATTCATAGTAAATGTCCTCGTGGGCTCTGGAATGTTAATGTGCTGCATACTGCAGTGAGGACAGGGCATCCAAATACTTTCAAACTATTATGACAAGTTAAAAATTGCCCACTGGTAACTATTTAAAGGTCATTAGTTACTTTATATATATATATAGCGCATGTATTCAGCTAGCAGAAATCTGGTACTACGTTGTTGGCCATAAAGGGAAAAGTTGAACAAGTTCTAAAAAGAGATCAAAGCCTGGGCCAGATCCTCAATTGAAGTCAAATGAGTTTTATTCATGCACATCAGCACAGGATATTTTACAGAGTGCAAAAGTCTTTGTGTCAGAACAAGAGTTAAGTGACAAACCACTACTGGTGTGACTGCAATTTTAACTGTGCTTGTGCAAAAATATTCAAGAAATGAGTTGAACAAAACACAAAAAAACCCCCATGACATGTTGATTTCATGTGTCTTCTCACTTCCTTACAAAATTTATACTCTTCTCAGCTACAGGAAAAAAAGGAAACTTAACAAATAATAGATGATAACAGCAATGTATACCCTTCTTCCACCCTTAAAAATAATTTATATATTCTCAAAAGTAACTTCACTCACAAGCAGAAAAATAAAAGTGTGGGTGAGAGTATTCTAATACACAGTGTTTGTGGTTAGGAATTTCTATGATTTTAGGATATTTGAGGATCTTCAAAAATTATTTTTTTTTCTTAAAGCTAAAAAAAGAAAAACAGCTAAGTGGTGCTTTTACTGAGGTCACAACCTTTAAGAGTATTTTATTTCCCTAACAATTAAAAAAATTCTATTATTCTTCCTGCTGCCATCATTAATTTGGTAATGCTTTGGATTTCATATACATGTGCTGCACAGTAATAAGTTCCTTTCTAAACAAATGGGCTTAAACAGTGGAAAAAGACAACAAAAAAACTTTCAGGTTTTAAGTCTGAAGTCTGTAAGTGAGATGAATGAATAATAGGTTGCCCAAGGCAGTAGAAAACTGAAAATATCTTATCAATTTTACATGGATGTCTTATTGTTGTTTACAGGTATTTGGGGTATTTTTTTTTATTTGTAGTTTGTTTTGGTTTGGTTTTTCTTTATTTATTTATTTTTGGATAAATGGTCTCATATTATACCAAAAAAAAAAAAAAGGAAAAAAAATCTTCTGGTCTGTTTAGTCACAGGTAGATAAAAAACTGAAAAAGAAGAACTAAGAACAAAGGAGGATACTGGATGAAAGGGAACAGAGAAAATCTATCAAAATACAACAAAAAGGAATAAAACAGGCTTTATACAGACCAAATGGATTAAGACCCACATATTTTTAATTCTGAAAAACAGGAATTAATGCTGGAAACATTTGCTGAACCGTATTTGCACTTCTTCTTTTAAAGGTCAAAGAGGTGTATAATGGTTTTGCAAAGAGAAAAAAGTAACTGTAATAAGGTCTGTTACTTACTATACTTGTTCTGTAACACTAAACCAAAGAGCAATGAACTGTACCTTTGAAAACTCTAAGGAATTGCCTTTTATAGCAGAAAGGTCAAATGAAAATTTGGAAGAGCAGCTATTAAGTTACATGGTCTTTATGAATCGATGTATCGTTCACAGTTCATCAGTGAATTTACAGGAAATTCTATGCTGGATAACAGAGGCCTTGTTCCCTTTTAGTATTTAAGTAGGAGAACCCAATCCCTTCAGCATATTTCTCCCTCCCCAACACACACAGCCTTTCCAGTCTTTCCAGCATATTTCCTTGCTTTTGTATGTAGCTGTACCTATTCAAAATGAACACAAGCCTATTTCATAAGCACTTCCCTGTTCCTCTTGCAAGGCAGAAGCTGGCACAAGTGCAAGCTCACAGAGCTGGGTCCTGATATTTACATGTTTTGTGAAATCACTGTCAGTCCATGGGAAAGCTCTCTGGAATTGAATGAGATGGTGGGAGGGGTGGCATTCAAGGAGCTGCAGTGAAAATGTGATCTATTTAGGCTGCGCTCAACACGTGGACATTTTGTCTAAGGCACATCATCCAGATACTGTTTCACTGTGCTGGCTGGGCAGAGACTGGTACACTCCCTTTCTGCCCAGACAGAGGAGCCTGGAGATCAGATATACCCACAAAGAAAGCTTTTCTACGCTTGGACACTGAACTGTTGGGATCTTCAATGTTGCATTCTACAAATTATTTCCTGACATGCACCCAAGAGCAGTTTCTCTGACCTTTGCCCGCTTCCTGCGCAAGGGATGTGAATGAAATAAAATGCTCCATACTTTCTATTTAAGTCAAAGTGTTATGGCAATGTTCTTCTTTAGATGTTTTACCCAGCTCAGGGCTAGCTGGCAGATATTGTCTGCAGTCAGAGTCACAAGGAGAAACCTCATTAGCCATTCCAGCTTTGGATCCTCCCCGGGAAATTCATAATGACGTAAGATAAGGTTTTTACAAAGGAAATGCCTCACAGCAGTCACTGCTTAACCACTCCAGACCAAGATTATTAAAATAGTTTATTTTATTGAGGAGAAAACCAAGGCAACTGCTGGGTTATTGTGGCAAACACTGTAACTATCATTTCTGCTGAACAGGAATGTTGATCCATCTGGCTCATTAGGAGTCTATGCTCCACTTAATCCAGGTCAAATCTGTTTTACTTCTGTGCAGTGGAAACTATTTTGAGAAGGCCTCTGCAATGCCTACAGATAGAGACAAACAGCTATGCAGAGCTTGGAGCACAATTACTGTGCAACAACAAAAATAAAGAGCCTTCTGCCTTATGTACCTTTAAACAACATAGATCTAAACATGTCAAGGCTCATTCTGGATTACACTGCTGTATTCAGAAATTATTGTTATTTCTACATATCTTCAAGAAGGAGTTCTAAGGATTACAGGGGACTACAGTCTGAAACCTTTACACTGAGAAAATACCCAGCTAGGATGGTGGCTCACTAAAATAAAGTTAAACACAAAATAGAATGTTAGTACCAAGGTGGGTCAAGGATAAAACCCCACAGGTTGTTGGAAACAGAATAATAAAATAAATAATACTTTCCAATAATAATTTTTTTTATTCAAGTTACAGTTTTCAGTGGTTTGTTTTATTGTTTTGTTTGGGTTTTTTTTTAGCAAATCCATGCAGCTATATCTCTACTCTAAATTAAATATGATTAGAACATTCTTTGTAAAGCAAATATAGAATTACTGAATAATATGGGTTGTGAGGGAGGCTATCTAATCCAACACTGTGCTCACAACAGGTCCCACTACAGAGCTAGATCAAGAAGCTCAGGGCTGTGTCCAATTGAGTTTTGAACCCCTTCACAGGAGGAGATTCTACAACTCCTCAGACGCTTAACTCATGACACCCATGGCAAAAACCAAAATATTCCTAGTATCTTGTCAAAATTTTCATTCTGGAAAACTGTTTCATCCTTTCCTTCTACAGCCCTGCAAAGAGTCTGACAATTTTCTCCATAACTACTTATTAGGTAGCTGAAGAGAGCAATTAGATCCCTTCTTAGCCTTTTCATGGCTAAATAGTACAGTAGTTTTAATTTTCATCACTAGGCAGAATACAGTTTTGCACTCAGTAGAGTACCCTACATTTTTGTAACAACAGAAATTTAGGCCCTTCTTAATTTCTAAGTAGCTATGGATCTAGCTGTAAGTAAAAGGACGAGAGCATCTTATATTCACATAACTTCTCTCTTATACAAACTATATGCATGTCCACAGTATATTATATTCTTAAGCCTATGTGGAATTACCTAAGTTCTCTAAGGATACCTAAAACAAACTCAGAATTTGGTCAGGGAAACAACCAAGTTTTAGCCACAGAAACTGAATTATGTAGCCTGCTTATGCAATAATGAGAATAATACATTTGTGACACTGTTCTTGAAACCGGTCCCCAGATTTTGAATGGAGCCTGTCTGCATTACTAGGGAAAGGGATAACCCACAATTTGCAAGTGTATAATTGAATCAGTTGCTGATTGAGCTACATACAACCCCTGTGCAAATCTCCTGCAATCCAATGTTCTAAATCAGGAAGATTGTTAATTTTCTGAATACTTTTTGAGTCATTTGTAGGACAGTTACAAAGAAGGTGAAAGGGCTTCTATCCTAGATCCAGAATGCTCTCCATTATTGAAGTATGTAATAGAAACATAATGAATTAGTGAGAGAAAGAAAGCAAAAGGAATGATATACCGCAGATATCTTAGTGCCAAATTGCACAGAACAAGGAGAAAGCAAAAAAAGATTTTCTTTGTTGGCTAAAGATGCCTCCAGAAGCTATCTCTAAAGCCCTGAATATGAATAGTTCTTCAAGGCATGGCAAACCCTGAAGTGGGCTGGGAAGGCCTGTAAGCCTCACGCTCCAGAAGAGGTGTTGAATGGTAAAATTATTAACCAAATTATTAACTAACGAATTCCCACAACACCTTGGTCCCAGCAGACTTGAGGGCTCCCAAGAGTTTGAAGGAACTGCAGTGCAGGGTTGCAAGAACCTAATGGGAGACAAATAATAACAACTTTGAACAGACAGTGAGATCACCACTCTGAGCTCCAAGAAAAGAAGGAGAGAGAATCATCACAGACACCGTTCACAGTATGATTTAAGCCAAAGTTATCAAAAGAAATCTTTGAACACAGCATTGTTGCTCTCAACTTAGGCGTATGAATAAATCAGAGAAGCTGCACTCAGTGAAGTTTAATGGTAAATGGCTGAGGGAAAAGGCTTGTAAGTTTATAAATATTTCATAGTATTTTAACACTAAAGGTGATATACATTAAATATGAAAGCAGTACTGAATTTCCCACTTCCTTTAGTAATATACACCACACAATGTTTTCAAAACACTGGAAAATACAAGCATTTTTTTTCCTAATATCATTGAAAGACTTTTTTCTCCTGGTTGAGAATGTGCATTAGGTACCCAGGAGAAATTTCTATTTTTCTCTATTACCTGTTTCCTAAATATCCAAGTAAATAGAAAAAAAGAAAGACTGAAAACATAGCAAAAGAAATTGAAGATCCCTAAGGAAAAGAGATAGGAGTTTTTGTCAAGGATCAAAAGGGGATTAAATATATACAGTCAGTTAAGGAATCACTCTGGGAGAAGAGATTTACTGTAAAACAGAATTGCCTCACAGTTGAAGACACTGGAAAGTCTGCAAACCTAATACTGAGGAGCCATCAGACTTTCCCACCCTGTCAGTGGGAGAACTTAGCTTATTTTTCTTGGCTCAAAGAATTTACACCACACAATGAGACTTAAGTTCTTTGGAGATAAATGGTAAAGTACTACAGCTGACAACAGCCATTTTCACAGATCAAGAGACAATATATCGATACCATGGAAATAAAATCCACAGTAACTGCTGCTTGTTTCCTTATGACTAAGGGTCCAGAGAGGAATTTTTTTTTTTTTTCCAGTTGTGGTGTTAGTTTTCTAAAGCAGTAAGGGAATAAGATCCTTTCAGACAGGGTGAAGGGATTAGTGTATCTCGCTGGTGATTTGGGATCAAGACTGGCATTGAAACTGTGAGGATGGTTCTTAGCAGTAATGAGGAGGCTGTCTGAAAAATGGAAAAGAGGGATTCAATATCACTGGCCACAGCAAACCATGTTACTACTTCAAAAGCTTCAGGTTCCTTTCAATAAAGAAAGAGAATGAAGAAAAAGACTGAGCAGGACATTTACCACAGGTCCCCTTACATGTGGGCTAAGGCAACCAAGCCCAGTTCAACTTGACTACTTTTTTGTGCCAAGCTGTAACAGGCCCTAAAACATCTTTTAATCAAACTACATAAAAACTGAATCTATTTTTTCTGGGGAAGTGGGAGGATGAGGGCAAAGCGACAACAATGACAAATAAACTAACCCAAGAGGGCCAGTGCCATGCAGTTGATGGAGCAGTTTGACATGGTCACTGCTGCCAAAACAGTGGATAACAGGAGAAGCCCTGGAGGACCTCCAGCAGCCCCAGCCCCGCAAAAATGCAGCATTCCTCTTCCCTCCCTCAAGCCTCCAGTGAATACATCTTTGTTTCAAAAGTATGTGGGACTGTCAGGCTGTGGCCTCAGCTCTAATCTGAGCAGCAGTTTTCAGCCTCTGGTACACGAGGTGGACATGTCCTATCCCACACAGCCACCTCTGGCACAGAGACCTGAAGGAAGCAAGTGGAAGAACACTGGTGTTGGTGTCTGAGCTTTAGTGGGAACAAACAAGCAAGCTCATAACAAGTCCTTCCTATCCACAAATGAGGCTAAAGTTGAAGACGTGTAATAGAGATATCCCAATGTGAGGTCTAAATTAACTTAGTCTGTGATTAATTGGACCCATCACAATTTATGCATAATCTGTAATTTATGCCATGATGCATCAACCAAGCATGTGGTTTATTGTACACACAGAACAAGATGATTTAGATTATATAGAGACATGCTGAAATGACATACAGCAGACCTGTCAAGAAGGGAAAGAGAGGAGAACTGGAAAGGGCTCTGAGTGAGAAACCTGTGTTTACTCATCGTTGCTATCACACTCCGTTCGTGAAAGCTGTAACTCCAGCAGCAAGGTCTTGCAAACCTACTTGCCAACCAATGTGAGAAGGCATGGTGACACAAAGATGCAGATTAGAAGTTAAGAGGGTTAAAATGAATTCCTATCTCTGCTACTCCTACTCAGATTTCTTTTGAGTTTTCTTCACCTTACATTCTCAGGAAAGCTCTTTGCAGTCATGCATTATGATGGCAGAGCTCTATGTCTGCCATGTGTCTCAGATCTTTTGTTGAATCCTCTCCAGCTGTGTTCTGGCTGACTTCTTCCCTCCCTTTGCCCCACATCCCGGTGCAGCTTCTAACAGCTTTCCCATTTCTAGTTCCTGCTGTCTCCAACATCCCCTCCTCTTCAGCCAGGCACTAGTTACCATGAAATTTGTATCACCAGAATAAATTCTTGCAATTGTTCTGCAAATACATAGGTTATGTTTCTTTTATTGTAAACATGAGGAGATCTGAATGCACGAATCATACAAACTGGAGGTCTAAGTGCAGGTAGTTGCCCTGCCAGTGTTTGAACTGCATTGCCAACGAGCTCCTGTCCTGTCAGTCTCCGTAAAGAAATCTTGTGGCAGAAAGGCTCTGTGCATAATGAGACCTGAGTTACTTTCTGTTCCAGAAACAAGAGATTCACTGATTTGCTGGTGCAATTCTGACTGGCTTACAGCACTGACATTTTTGTCTGTTAGAAATGATGATATTGTTAACAGGGCTCCATGAGAAGGTTTCTCTGCATGAAGTCAGGATTGAGTGTTACACTTAATCTGCAGTTACATTTTAAATTGCATTTATATTATAGCTTAATTGAAGTGTGCATATGATTTCCCACAAATAGTACTTTCAGCTGTTATACTATATCAATAATAATTATAACAATTTATACATTCATTCCACTCAGATCATGTGTGATATGCTTCAGAATAACTAGATCTTTTGACTACAGCTGTAGTAGCTAATAACTGTCACTACCATCACATGAGGTGCTTGAAGCTTCATAAACTCACCTCTAAGGACTCTTCTATTTGTAGCAACATATTTGATCATTTCCAGCTGTGAGTTCAGCCCTGGCCACACCATAACAACTTCTCTCTTCATAAAAAAAGATATGTTCTTGCTCTCTTCTGCCAACTTAATTTCTGTATTCAAATTCATTGACTAAAAAATAATGAGGTTTTTGTTTACAGTGATTACAAATTCATAATCCCATCTTGACCCTCGAATTTTGCTCTACATATTGGCAATTAATGTCCAATTAACGCTTGTAGACCCATTGATTGTGTTACATATTTACAAAGCAAACTGTTGACACATTTATTTATATTTCAAACTGCATGCTGTAAACTATATGGTATAGGGAGACATTGAAGACTCTTAGCATTTTCCAAACTCAGGTTCAACAGGAACATATTCTCACAAAATAAAACTCAACAAAAAAACCAACCAACCAACCAACCAACAAGAACAACAAAACAACAGAAAACCTCAACAACTTTGAAAATGAAAAAAAAAAATCCAGGGATTTTACTGTGTAGAAAATAAAGAATTAAATCACCATAGATTAAAAAAAAAAATAATTCCTGGTATTTATTAGGAAAAGGACTCAGGCAATTGCATAGGCTTGTGCTGCTTCTGTGTGAGAAAGAAATAGGGGATTTCTAAAAGTAACATCCCATGACTGGCCACAGCTACGGGTACAGCTGTAGACCAAGAAATTGGCTGCAGTGGATGCAAATTAGAATAGAAAGCATTGTAACAAAACAAAATAGAGAGGATGCAAATATATATGCTGTAAAACTGAAATAGGATATATCTGTCAAAGAAGTGAGATTAACTTAAGGAATCCTGGAAGCTGTGACACACACCATGCCTTTTCTTTCTGGCTCAAAAATACTCTCTGTCTTAATGAAAAGCTGTTATATAGAAGTACTTCTTATATGTTTCCAAAAAGAGTCTTCAGGTTTCCAATAGGTTCCCAACTGGTAGCCCTTTCCATTAGAATGGAACCAAATACCTTCTAAGTCAATATTTCAAATATCTAACTTCAAACATTTTATGTTAAACTTTAGCATTTAATTGAGCTACAAATTCACAAAATCGCATGATATGCTATTTAACAGTTTAAAAAGCAGCTAATTCTTTCTTTGCTGCACTTTAACAAGTGGAAACACAATTAAAAATAGAGCTTATAACTTAGGTAACATAAACAAATATGGTCTGGAAAAATAACTAACATCTCTTATTACAAACACTGATTGTTTGTGGTTGCTAGAAAATAATCAAAAAGCATACTAAAATTACTATAATAAGCAAAGATGAAAACTAAAATTACCAAAACATAAGACAGATAAAAAGAAAGATGGAACAAACAGAATTTATCTACATATAAATGATTAAAGTGGCAAAATTAACTAGAATTCTTCTATGAGAGAGACACACTGACTGTATACTCAATAACAGTATTCATTTGGAAGGGATTACTTTTTAAAGGGCTTACTTTTATTTCTTTGATTTTAAATTAAGACATCCAAACTAAAATCTCAACATACTTAAAACTAATTAAACTAAATTTTATTAATTTTATCAATCAGAATAAATTTGCAACAAGTCTTCAAAATAATAAGCATGTTTTCATAGAATATGGATCAAATAATTTACACTATCACATTAGACCCTTTGTTAACTTCTAATTTTTAAACAACTTTCAAAAAATGTGTTGATACTACTGCAGGTTTAGTCTTGTATATTTAATGGGTTTTGAACTTGCGTAGACTTTAAAAAAATAATGGACATTTTACACTACATATTAATTTAATTAGATGGGCTTTACAGTAAAAGGATGTTCAGATAAGCTAGAGTTCAAATGAATACATCCTGAATTACTAGCTTTAAATTGATTTGTAGGTAACTTATAATATGGGCACACAGCAAATATGGACAGTTTTGGTATTTGTGTGCATGCCCCTGCCAAAAACTGGCATCAACAGAGATATGAGAGACCCCAAATCTCTCTTTAAAGTCACCTTCTGCACTAGTCAGAAAGGCTGCTGGCAAACAAAAGCACCGAGAGAGCTGGTCGAAGTCACTGCAAGGTGACTATTGATTACTTGAGAAAGGCCTTTGTGATTGTGGGAGATTCTGGGGGAATGAGAAGAAAGTAAATGATGCTCACTTTCAAGAGGAACAAGGAATAACTGGATAACCTAGGAAAGTGATGCAGCAAATCCTCTTAGAAACCTGCAAATCACTCTTTCTCAATGTGTGAAAGACATGCCAGTGACTGGGAATAGATGGCAGAGCTTTACAAAGGAAAATGGTGCCTGACAGCCTTTCATGAAGATGTGATGGAGGGGGAAGAGCAGTTGATACTGTTTATCCTGACTTTCAACACTGTCTCCCATAACACTCTCATTAAAAAAAAAAAGCCCTGCAGGGACTAAGTGGCTAGTGGGGTTTACTGAAAACTAACTGAACTGCTGTGAGATCTGACAGGAGTCTCCTGAAGTTCAGGAAGTACAAAGCCCTGAGCAGGGGGAAAAACCACCACATGAACCAGTATAATCTAGGGATTTGATAGCTAGAAAACAGTTTTCCAAAAGTGGATTTGGTGGACACCAAGCTGGGCATGAGCCACCAACGTGCCCTTGCAGCAGAGAAGGCTAATGTCATCCTGGGCTGCATTAGGCAGACTGTTGCCAGTAGGATGATCCTTCGTCTCTGCTGAACCTTGGTCAGGCAAAGCTGGAATACTGAATCCAGTGCCCCCAGTATGAGAAAGGCATGGACATACTGGAGTGGGCCTATCAAGAGGCCACAAAGAGGTGATTAAGTGATTGGATCATCTTTCAGATGAGCAGAGGTTGAGCAAGCTGAAACTGCTCAGCCTGGAGCTGAGAAGGCTCAGGGAGATTTTATCAATAGCTATAAATATTTGATGGGAGGGAGTAGGGAACACAGTCAGACTCCTCTTTGGTGCCCACTGGTGGGATGAGAGACAATAAATTGAAACAGAGGAAATTCCATAGAGACTTAAGAAGAAAAATAGATTACTGTGAGGATGGTTAGTTGCTGGAACATGCTGTGGAGTCTCCATCCTTGGAGATATTTAAAACTCGAGTTGACATTACCCTGAGCAACCTGCTCTCACTGACCCTGCTCTGAGCAGAGAGTTAGAGTAGATGATCTCCAGAGGCATCTTCCAGCCTCAGCTGGTCTGTGAGTCTGTGAAATTTCATCTGTTTATAGGCTGAGCAACAGTTTCTGGAAGCACTCCAAGACACACAGAACACCTCTTAGGAACTCATAGCCCCATCAAAAAAAGCCTCCATAGACTGACTTATTACACCAGGAAAAATGAATTTCTTGGTTACTATTTAGGGCTAAGACATTTTTCACTTTCTAGATAAGAATTTACCAGATAAGAAGCTAATAAATTTGGTGTCTACAGTAGGCAGATTTAGGGGAAAAACTCTGTCCACATTTTGAACAAGTTCTTGTTCAAATCACATCCTTCCTTCAGTTAAGGGGAGGATTATTGGTCAAGTAAACTTTGCTTCACATTTGCCTGCAACATCTCAAGAGTAAAATGAATCAATTCAGCAGTAGCAGCAGCTGGGAAGAGTTGGGAAACAACTGTTAAATCAGCTTAAGATAACATGCAAAAATTAGCAAGCCTTCCTGGAGGAGGAAAGGGCTTATTTAAAGTAGTATAAGCAGTACAGCAATGGATGTGCATGACTCAGAGAAATTGTAAAATGGCAAAAGGACTAAAGAGAAAATAAGAGAGCTGACAACAGTATTGTTAAAAAGAGTCTGGGCTTCACAATTCAGCTGCTATTCCCTAAGAAAAATAGGCTTGTCCTTACAAGATGAAAGGGTGAATGTTCACTGTCATTCAGTTCCTTTCAAAATATAAAATGTTTCCAATTTTGGTTTCCAGCTGTAACAGTTGAAAAACATTATTAAGTTAACGCCTGTGCTAAAACCAGCAGTAATTCTGAATTGATTCTGTAAAGACATGCCTTGTTTTGAACAGGAAATAGAGATGGACAACATAATTCAATAGATTCCTTTCCCAAGGCAAAAATGTGCCCCAACTTACATTCTCTAAAGCTTTACATCAATCGGATAATCAGAAATACCATTTCACTGAGGATAACTTTTACTTTTAATAGAGGAATTTGATATAACTAAGTACAGGTTCTACTTATCTGCTTTCTAGAAAGCATCTTGATTCAAGCATCATCTTTCAAAGCTACACTACTATCAGTGAGCCATACTGTATGCAAGGATACAAGGTACCATGGAACTTTAAACAGTTATGGAAAAAATAGATTTGTGATAATTTCTTACATTTATAAAGCTTTTTGTTTACAGTAAGTGTCATACATTCTAGTGTTAGATAACTGCTCCTGGAATCCACCATTTATTTCACAGTTTTAAGTTTCCCTCCATGCTCTTGGTAGAGCTTTCAGAACTGATATATTTAATTATTAGGAAAAACAGAAAGGTCAGAATCAAGCTTACAACATGCTTGTCCTTTAGAGACTACTATAAAAGGAACTGTTCTCATGCTGGCGAGAAAACAAGAATTCCTTTTTGTGAAAAGTTACTTGGCTTCACCTTTGGTTTGCATTCAACATTCAATGCAACTGAAACTTTCTCCTCTGTAAACAGAGTATAAGCAGAGCAAACACTTTAATCTGGATCTTCTGCATTTTTGGAGAGTGAGTAACCATCTGTCAATCAAGCATTTATAACTGTGATCTTTGAGTTTGGTGTAAAAATATACTGATCTCTATTTTCAGCATTGTTTGCTAGGCTTGGAAGGGTGGGGCAGGGAGTAAATATAAAATATGTACTAGATCACATGATAGGAAAAGGTCCACAGTAAATATAGTCAAATGAATAAAAGAAAATTCCTGAAATCTAGTGGAAAATAATTTGGGGTTTCTAACCATCTTCATTAAAAGCAGCACAAAAACCCACTAAAGTGAGTTTTTTTGAATTAATAAGCCTGTACACACCACATCCACAAGCTCTCCATCAGACCATCACAGATTGGTAACTTCTCAGTTTCCTCTTCCCCATTAATTTTTATGAGCAATTCCCCTTTTCAGCTGGGCAGAATCATAGGGTAGTCCCACCTGGATCTCTCTGCAGCAAGGAGTATCTCTGTCCTCACTTCCCTCAGGCCCAAACAGACTTTCTTATCACTCTCTACAACTTCCTGAAAGGAGGTTGTAGCCAGGTGGGGTTGGTCTCTTTTCCCAGGCAGCTATCAGTAAGACAAGAGGGCACAGTCTCAAGCTCTGCCAGGGGAGGTTTAGGTTGGATATTAGGACTAAATTTTTTACAGAGAGAGTACAGGCACTGGAATGGGCTGCCCAGGGAAATGGTGGATTCTCCGTCCCTGGAAGTTTTTAAGGTGAGACTGGATGTGACACTTAGTGCCGTGGTCTGGTAACCACAGTGGTAGTGGATCAAAGGTTGGACTTGATCTCAGAGGTCCTTTCCAACCTGGCTGATTCTATGACTCTATGTTTTCCTTTCTTATGAGTTCATCAGCTTTGGGATGAGTTAGACAGCCAGGAAGGGTTGGGGACTCATACCTTCTAAGCACAGGAATGTGACAGGATGGCTTTATGTCTAACAGCATTTTTCCCTGTATTGAAGAAATGAGCACAAATGTTCTCAGTTATTCCTATCAGTAATGCTACCTATATAATGTTTAAACTTTTTAGAAAATACAGTGCCTGCATTAATGTTGCATAGGCTCAGCTATGAAGATTTGAGGTTTGTTCAGAGAGAAATAATTCATAAACAGTCTTTTCCAAATAATTTAAAATACTGGGGGAAAAAAAACAAACATTGAGAGAACAAGGTGAAGGGAATCATTGAAGTATTTGTGTGTGATGAGCACGGAGATGCTTAGAAGAGAGAAGGACCTTTTTGTTATACACACCATCAGCAGAATGCAAGCTGTGTCAAAGCAGTAAGAGGTCTCACTGCAGAAATGTTTCTCATGAGAAGCTCATACCTGGTTAAGACCAATAAAGAAACCTTTTTTTCTTTCATTCTTTTCTTTCTTCTCCAACCCCCTCCCACCCCTTGGTTTTTCTCCCCCTCTCCTGCCACTGCAGTTCATGACCTTCACAAGAAAGCACTTCTTCTTTGACAACAGGCTACGAGCCTTCAAGGACTAGCACTGGTTTCTGAGAGAGAAAACTGTTGCCTCATTCAGAATCCAATCAAAACCTAAATGTACCAAGTGAAAAATAAACCAAGGACATCATTATTCTGTTTCACTGTGATTTGGCTTGCCTTCAAATCTCATACCCTGTATATCTGAAATAGCAGCAACGCCTCCATTAGCTGGGCCTTCCAACACTTTAATCAAAGTATCTTTCAGAATAAAAAGGCAGAGATGTCAAATTCCAATCACCCCTTAAATTCCTTCAATCCCCTGTGCTACACAACATTAAAACCCATGGATAATTTCCCGTACAAACCAGTGTGCACGTGTGCAGACACTCAGCCACGCAGGCGGGTGCCAATTTTAGAACATGGCAAGCACCAAGGGGGTGAGACAGGGAGGCTCCACATGGACATCCTGTGCTCATGGCCATGCTCCTGCAGCCAGTGTGGCTGATTTTCACAAGTGACAGCAACTTCTACACTTTATAAGAAATACAGGTTATTGCGCATCCAGCAGAACAATGCCGTGTGCCTAGTCCAGTGTACATTACTAAATTTTTGCCCCTCTTCTCTCTAAGTTTATATTAAAAATATCAGATGCTGGTGTTTCTTTTTTTACTGGGACACTTCTGCAGGGCAAGAGACACACGGTTTTCTCAGACTTTACTGACAGCTAGAGGAATTAAGTGGTTAAAAGAAATAGGCACAAAAGGTTTAATTAGCCTGACTAAAACTCTCTCTTTCTCTCTTATTCTGGGGTGCTTATAATACCACTAGTTCCCCCAGGACCTTTAAGAATCTTTTAGCAAAGGCAAGGTAAGCAAAATGTGATATTCTGGATTCACATTTAGGTCATCTCTACACACTGAACATTATTTAGCTTTTTTTTTTTTTTTTTTCCAAAGCAATCCTCAAAACATTATGTTACTTCACGGAAAAATACTGTAGGGGAAGAAAAAAACAAAAAAACCACCCTTGGGTCTAACATACTTCTGTAATGTTTTCTAGGAGGCAATTTTTACAACTGTATCATTTTTTATTATTAAACTATGCTACTTTGTTCCTGCTGAAGATTATTATCTTTTTAAAGTGTTTCAAGAAAGAAATTCAATATAAATGTGACAACTGTTATCTTGTATGAACATATGCAAAATTACAAGAACATAGGCTTTTGCTCACATAATACTATTTTTCTCCTACATGTGCCTGTGATACTTAAAAACTATATTTTTGCCTTTCAGAATAAAAGTCTGCATACAACTGAAAAAATTTAATCATATAGGTGCACATTATTTTAAAAATACAGAATTGGAGACAGAAAGGACCAGAAAACCTGCCAAATATCAGCCTCGTGCTCTAAATAATGACCCAAAATTAAAATATGTTTTGCAAGAAGAACCAAGAAAGCTTATGACTTTCTTAAAATGCAGCCTATCTCTGCCTCAAAACACATTATTTAGAATGTTCTGATTTGTTACACATGTGGCAAGTAACCTGGAAGGGAAGTTCTGTGGTCCCTGCAGCAAAGAGCAACTCCTTTTCTCCACATGTGTTCTTCTGGGAAGATGAAGGAGCTTGTTCCCTTGCGTGGCTCAGTTGGCAAGACATTCTGCAAAGCCACACTCCACTAACCATTATTTCTGCTTTCCACAAAGCTCAGTCTTTGATAAGGCACAATAATTTAAAATTCCCAATGCTGTTCTGTTTCCCCTGACAGTGATACAGTATTATCACAAGTGCATCCTCCTCGACAGCAATGTGATGCCATAAAGTGCCGCTAAATTTATCGAGGAGCCTTTTTCCAGCGGTTAGCTATAACACAGTACAATGGTTATCCTCCTAAATGATAATTAAGCTTTGGGGTAACATTTAATTGAAAATGTGCTGTGAAAATCAACAAGTCAGCTTTTTTAAGTCAAGGCTGCTTAGTTCACAATACCGTTCAATGTGATTTTGTTTAACAGTAATCCATGACAAAAATATATGAATCTAATCCTGTTTCCTCTGGAGATCATTTGAAATCACTTAACCCCCTGGACAGTTCTGTGGTTTGAATAATTTCACAGTATTAGTCAAGGGTTAACCTTTTTTACAAATATTTTACCTTTTCAGTAACAAATAACATGATCTGATCAGTAACTGTGTTCTATTAGTAACATAATTGATTTGTTTCCTTAAAACAAAAAACAAACAAACAAACAAACAAAAAAAAGCAAGAGGGTTAATTTTCACAGGATCACCAATTTTGTATGTAGCATGCCCTGTTCCTTGAATATAGTCCCTTGATCAATAATCATGTTGGAAAGAGCCATGGGCAGCCTGGGGATGAGGGTTGATGGAGCAAACACTACACAGGAGCAGACAGGATGAAGCACCCACCTTGCTCTATCTAGGGAATAACTTTCCAAGCAGTTCTGTCCCCACGTCCAAGATCCAAAGAAATTTGTTGCCATCTTTTTCCTATCTCACTGAGTTGTCTTGAGCATCAGCAAATCATACAGCCCAACAGGAGCAGGCTGCCAACCCAGTGCTCCCCCCCAAGGTGTGTGTGTGTCACTGAGCTCATTTTGGAGGAGCTCCAGTGTGACCCCAGTGCACCACACACCTACTGAGAGTTTGTGACCAACAGGCGAACCCAGAATGTACCTCTGAGTTGCTTCCTCCCAAAGGGATGCAGGGCACATCCTCTGGCACATGCACTGATATATATACAGTCATAAGCAAGGAATCTGACATCTGAGAATTCGCCTCAGAAATGCACTTCTGATCTGAGTTAAACAAGAACCTGGATGGAGGACCTCTGCTACAGTGCACACATGACATCCTGTAAGAGACCCCTTGTGGCCACCAACTTTCAGGCAGGATTAGTTTCTTTTCCATGCTGGATGATTAATTCTATTTTTAGTCACTACTTTGTGCAAATCCAAGCAGAGAAAGAGGATGCCTGTGTGTGACTGCAAGCAGAATTTGGTTCCATGTCAAAATAAGGACGCAGAAAGAGGATTATATCTGCTAGAAGGAAGAAATACAGCATATGATACTGAATCCCCTAGGGAGACTGGTTTCTGAGATGAAGTTCAGAGTAATCTCATCATAATTAAAACAAAATGAAATTTATGATATCTCATTTCCCTGCCACTTTATTGTTTAGGTGTCATTGTCAAAGACTCTGCAGAAATCTAGGAAGAGACAGCCTCTGCCCCAAGGAGTTTCCAGTCTAACTCAGGAAGAAGTAAACACTGAATAGCTCAGGAAAGAAAGTAAAGCCCTCGGCAATGAATAAATACCTTTATGTTTTCACAAAGGTCATTTTCAGCAAAAGTAAGACAAAGCAGGGAATGGAGAACATGTCTTTACTGCTGTGGCATGGAAGAGAACAGAACAGAAAAGAGGTGAATGCAGAGGTGGATTAAGGGTTGAAGAGGGGACTTGAAGAAAAGAGAAAGGATGTATTTGAAGAACAATGCAAAGGTGTAAGTGACCACCGTCATCTCCAAGAGCAAAAAGTTTTCATCCAATATAGAGAAAGAAGGAAAGGAAGCACAGGCAACAAATAGGAGAAGTGACACATACTGAATGAAGGCTGTGGATAAATTTGAAAGCATTATTTTGGGCACACTTTGTCACAAAGTGCAGATGTAGGTTTTCCTTTTTTATTGAAATACAACTATAAAAAAAATCTTGACAATGTTATACAAAATTATATAAAGAAAAATGTCATGCTCTTTAGAAGAGTGAGGAGACAGGTGAAGAAATCAATTCAAATAAATAATTCCAAAAAGTGCTAGGACATCACCCTTTTATATTAGATATGAACGTAGTTACATAACATGTAACTATGCAAGTGATAGCAAGTTACCATAACATGTAACATAGCAAGTGATTTAATGGCTCTTGTCATGAATGCTAATCATCTGCTAGATGCAACTCTGGTTTTCCGTTCATATTTTACAGAAGCTCTAACACAACTATTTTTTTTTTCTTTCTTTCACCTGCTACATCTTCAAAGTGCAATTACAACTTTTATACTACGCAGCAAATATCTTTCCCCCTTACTTAGTAAGCACCTGCCCAGCTTTCCTTGCAGCACTGTCTCTTCCTCAAGGCTGAGGACTAGAAATCTGGGCTGACATTGTGATTTCCTTGGAAATGGAGTATATAGAAAAATGAAGAAAACAAATTCTCCTTATTTCTCTCCAAAGAGGACTTGTGAAAAAGGCTGGGCACCATGGGTTGCTCTAGAGCACGTGATCCTCCTCTTGCCAACCAGGAGTAAAACCCCTTAGGAGAAATGCACAACATTTCTTCTTCCCAACCTCATCCCCAATATTTTCAGAAGTCTAGCAAACTGACTCATAATTATTTAATATGTGATAATGGTGATCTAATCATTCCATACTACTTGAACTGCCATACTGTGTCCAATAAGTAAAGGGTGCTATCACTGAAGGAGCTCTGTTAGGAGGACAAAACTGTCTAGAAAATTTTTAGCTTATCTAAGTCTTATTTATCGTATAAGAGAACACAATTTGAGTTCATCTTGCAAAAAGGGAAAGCAAATATGGCAAAAGGCCACACCTGCACCTTGAAATTTTCTGGTTTAAGATTCTTTCCTGGCAAACCTAACAAAATCTAACATTATTTTTAGACTGTCTTCACTGCATGTTAGTGACCATGCAGTCCATTATATGTTATGGGGGTAAATGACAGCATGTGTGTATTTCCCTGCCTCTTATGACCAGAAAAGAGAGAAAAACAGACATTCTATTATTATAAAGACACAAGACTAAGCTGAAAGTGGAAAAGCCAAAATAGATTATAAAGCAGGGGGCAGGGACCATAGATTATGTCCAGACAACACTGACACTTCTTTTTTCACCAGCACAGTCTGTTCTGAGAGCCTGAGTGGGGAAGGAAGAAAGATCATCTGTGAGCATGGTAGATGGATTTTAGAGCTCTCTGTCATTCTTTCATTCTTGGCTCTCTTCATTCTCCTATTCTTGTCATCCTCTGTTTTATTTCTTATTGCCCAGAAAGGGTAGTTCTAAACCAACAAACAAGTGCAAGTCTGGAAAAGGTGCTTGGTTTTTTTTTTTTTCTGGGAAGTTCATGGGAGAGCTCAGCTGCTGCTCCCTTCGAACAAAACTGACACCCCCTCAATCGGTTGATACCAGACAGTTCAGCGGCCAGAGAAGAACTCTCTTACTCTGTAAGTTAATATTAGGCAATGAAACTGCGTATGCCATTACAGTTCAAAGAAACTGATTACTCCTTTGATGTGTTGCCAAATTATTAGAATAATGAACACTATTTGTTTTCAAGTGTATTGGTGTGCCTTTTCAATTCTTTCTTTTTTAACCCCATGCTTTAATAACTGGTGAACTTCAGACAGAAATGTATTATCTTTATTCAAAGGAGAGCTGGGTGCTGTTTCAGGACTTCTTTTATAGATATATAATGCACAGGATATTAGCCCCCTAACAGAGACAAAATAAAATCTCTTTATTTCCCCCCTCTGGTGTTATCCTCCTTTAGACTGGGAAAGTAAACATTTAAAAATGCATGCTGTTAGTGGGCTGTGTAGCACTACACCGCTCTGTCAAAGTGAATATTGTGATAAATTATGTCAGTCTGTTCATACTTACAATCATCTTCCACTTCCTCATACCAAAGCATGTGAGCAGACATGAAATCTCTCCACAAATCAGAGGAAAAAGAAAACAACAGCAAAATATTTCTTGGCAAAGTGTATCCCAACTTTGCTGCTCCAGTGGCTTTTGCTGAATTAGGCTCGTCCCTGCATAATGCCAGATGTGTCTCCGCACAAGCCCCAGCAGCTCTGCAGAGGAGAGGGCAGGAATCCCCTGGGTGGGACGCCGCTCTGGGTTGGCTGCCGGCAGGGTCTGCAGCGTCCTGGGCAGGGAGAGGGATCCTCACTTCCACCCGGCCGGCATGGTAACTAATGCCAGTGCTCTTTGGAGGCCCCTAAATGTTTCAAATTCCAGGACCTGCGCAGAAGCAACGCTCTGTGCTTCCCTCAAAACAAAGTTGATTTCCCATAATAGGACAGCCCATGCACTCGACATATAAGGCTCTGCTTCCAGGGTGGCATGTGCAATGGATTTAAATTATGTGTTGCTGCTTCCCAAGGAACATTTAGGCTACAAAGCAGGGGTGAAGAACAGGAAAATTTTACTGCTCCCTTTGAGCAGTTCCCCTGAGATCCCTATGAGGCAGATTTGTTTCCTTCCCAGCAAATGACCCCCAGCCTATCCCCAGACAGGATCCTCCCTTTTTGGGAGAAGAGCAGTAACCCTCCCCGACTTTTGGGATTTCGACATCGCTCCCAAGCAGAGGAAAAAATAAACAAACTCAAAAATAGTGTTGTCACCAAATTGAGTGTGTAAACGCTAAAACAATCTGTGATAAGTCGGTAGCTGCTTTAAAAAAGAAAGAAAAAAATAGGCAAAAACTATTGACTTACAATTGACCTTTCCACTCCCAACAAAACCATGCAGTAGTGCTGCTATACGCAGCCCAGAAGCTGCAGAGGAAGCAGAGGAGGGAGTGTACTCAAGCTGCCTGTCCCTTTCTCTTTAACAGTGGCAACATCCCTTCACTCCCAAATCCCAAAAGCTGCTGGACCCAAACGGGTGGGACCTGGGCTGATGCTCTCTGTGTGCATTCAGTCCCAGGCCTCTTTAGTTTACACAGGAAGGAAAAATAGGCCTCCACACAATACTTGGGAACAAAACCGTGGCATCCTCCACCCAAACCCAGATTTTATAGGGCTGCTTTCTACAATATATACTTTGTACAGTATTTATGGCTTTTAGAGACAGGCCATATTAAATCATGGTTTCATTTGAAAAGTCATTTGAAAAAATACTCTTACACTGTTCATTACTTTTAAAAATCTATCCCTAAAAGCCTGAAAAGTGCTATTTTTCAATTTTAAAGCTTTAAGTGTCTAGTCATGGTGATTACAGGTTTATAAGTAAATTTCTGTATTATACAGAAAAAGAAACACAAATATGAAATATGTAATATAACTTTACAGCCAGTGGCATTTTCTACACTGATAGTCAAATTAATACACTGGATGTACAGTACACACCAACAGACTCCTAAGGATTAATTTGAAGCCCTCAGGAACTGCAAGTCATGAACTGATGTAGAAAATAATCTGAAGCAGAGCAGAGCACACTGTGACAGCAGCAGCATTTTGATTATTTGAGGGAAAAGGAGACTGAGAAAATTCAGGAAAGGAACTGCTTATTGTGCAAAATTTTGTTTTAAAATACCTAAGGTCACCCTTAACAGCACATGCTGTCAATAACTGAGACTCAGTAATGTACTTATAGTCTACAAGTGAAAGTTATCTGGAAGGTAGGTATCTGATGCTAGAACTGTGATCCTCCTGGCTTCCATTCATTCCAAGGTGACAAACTTTTTTCTTCAAAACTTTTCAGGTGCCTGAATCTCTGTTTCTAAATATGACCAGAGGGCCTTCATCTCAACAGAGATCTGCAGTCTGTTTTTACACCTAACTCTAGTCATAATCCACAAGAATTCATGTGGATTATCCACCCTCTTGGATAATGGCTTTGAGACCATCTGAGAATATTTGGACCAGGCTCTGCAAGACATACAGTGCTACTCAATACTTTCTTCTAAAACGTGGCCCAAATAAGTGCCTAGTGGTAATATTTACAATAAATTACAAATTAAACAATCTTCCAGATGCAGAAAATCCTGATTTGCTTCCTCTCTTCTTGATGAGGGAGTTCAAAACTCTGCTTCCTGAAAAGAACACCTGGGTCATTCACAGGAGGGCAGAAACCTTCAGCCTAGAGAAAATTTCCTTCCTCCTATTGATGCTCCTCCAGTTAATGGGGAAAGAGTCAAGATTTGTTGGGCCATAGAGAAATAACAAAAGTGAGTGTTCATATCTACTGGGTATTTAGTTGGGTTTGAATTTCTAGGTTTGTTGGTTTTTTGGGAAGGACTGTAACAAAATTGAGAGGCTCTCAAAAACTTAATACTATCTTCAGCAGCTATGAATGCTGTGACTGGCTAACACTGAGAAACATCAAGTCAACTGAAAAGAGGTTTAATATGCATCTCTTAGTCCCTACCAGCCAGCATCGTGTGCACTTTTATTTAATGGGTAATGTGGAACAGGTTTATCATTTTGACACACCAGGTTTTCTTATTTATAGGGGGCTTTTTTTTTCTGAACTAGCGTTGAAAGCTCTCTCTGTCTATCTTCAAAAACAGAGAGCAAGTCACACCCCACTTTAGCTTTATGTCAATCAATTGGTAGTCAGAGACTGCCTGCCTCACCCTTCCTTCTAGATGCTGTAAGTAGCAGGCTCTGACCTGCAGCAGCTCTGCTCAGTGCTCTGAGACTACAGTGCCTGTACTACAAGGCAGGAAAGAAACAAGCTTCAAAGTCACAGATAGTTTGGAAAAGATAGCAAATCTGGAATTATAAAAATGAAATTTTTTTTAATTATTTTTGTCAGCTTTAATGTTGCTTTACTCTTTCACAATCAGTAATGGGTTAAATGAAAGAAAATTCTCATCTTCACAGAAATGGTTCGTGTGACTTCCAGCTTCCCATTAACAAATGCTTTATACAGAGGCTGTTTATTTCCCTCCTTGAGAAACCCTTTCAAAGCCCAAGTGTTGATAAAGATGAAAATATCTCCTTTCTGACGGCATGAGCGTGACAGCAATGCAGAGTTGGAGAAAATGCCGAAGAGGCCAGCAGCTATCTGAAAACAAGGCCCAACAATAAACTGCCTGTTCAGGCACCATGTAAGGGATTGGGTTCAGCATATGTCAGCATGGCTATAGAAAAGAAATGGATTTCAACATCCAAATTTGGCAGCCATGTATATTGTCTCTGTAAGCTAAACCAGAGGAAGGTTATGGACTTGAGGATAAATCTCAGGCTGGATGTTCTCTAACTCTTCTTCTCCTGCACTTTAATAAAGGGCTACATTGAAATTCAGGACTTCTCTGTCAGAGGAAAAAAAAAAGACACAATTGGAAAATTACGTTTTTGACATAATTGATAAGGGAGGAGAGGTCCCCAGTTCAACATAAATAAATCAAGTAACTTCATGTTAACAACCTCCACAGAGTAACAAATCTTCCATCACACTGTAATTTACTATAATACAAGCACCTAACAAACCCCCAACAGAGCAAAGCACACCATATTGCCATTTGTAGCGTCTATCTCCTTTTCTGTTGACAGATAAAACAAGAAAATAACAAATAGGTAGAATGCTGCACAGAACTGATTTACAAACCTCTTATGACTTTTTAAACATCCCAGTGGCACATGTTGTTTGCCAATACAACTTAACATCAAGCAGAGTGCTTACAGCATAAACTTAAGACAGATGATATTTTGATTATAATTTCAGAAAGCATTTCAACCTTTATTCCACCCTGTTTTTAACTCCCTGCCAATGTTGACCTAAAAAAAATAAAGGCAATCCAAGCCTGTCGCTCAGTTCAGCCATTAAGCTCATAACAAGATGTCTCTGTGCTCTTGCCAGTATTTGCAAATCTATCACATCTATCTGTGTGGGAAGTGCTGAGCTGTAGGGACTATTGGACTGATGTAAAGGGGGAACTAGGATGGGATTCTTTAAAGCACTAACGTGCCAAGTGGGGTTTTGCCCTGGTGGTATATTGGCTCTGAGCCTTTTTATTATTCACTTCCTGTTATGAAAAAAAGACAACCACGTGCATGTCAGCAACAGAGGAAAAACAAATATTTGACAGCTTTAGCACAACTAGAGTAAAAAAGCAGCTTCTGATTTTCCTGTGAAATAGGCAAGAAAAGAAAAAAAAGAAAATCTTTCCAATGCAAGTCACTGAAGGATTTTTTTTCTTTTGTTTCTTAGCATATTTTTACTTCAAAAAGTAATATATTGTAGAGGGTTTTAGTACAAGGGGGTTCCTTTTTCCTCTATGTGCTTATTTGATCTGCAGACCAGAAAATAAAATGTGGCGGGGAGTGGGGTGTGGGAGGGGGGGTGTGGGAGAGAAGCCCACCAAAAACTTGCTCTTAATTCTGAAGGGAAGTAGTAAGGGAAGTAGTAGGTTTTGGCTTCCAAAGTGGAGTATATAAATATAAGTTCATAGTCAGAATATTAGTAGTCAATACAATGATAAAGACAAAGCCCTCTCATAGGCAAGGTATGTTACAATAATTCACTATATTTCTGTATCATGAAACACTTCTGTTTGAAAACGTGCTCTAGCATACAAACCAGCATATTGTTTCATTACTGTGTTTGTGCTATCCCCAGGAAAGCTATCTCCTTCATGTCATGGTCACTGTGAAATAGAGGTTACTCTTTTTTGGAGATCATCTAGCAAAAAGAAGGGCTGGGCTCACTTGTTGCTAGTTCAACATAACAAGTAACTCTCAGAAAACACTATCAATTTGGAAAGCTTTGGGTAAAGAACAACCAATCCTTTTAACCTAGTAGAACTCTCCTCAGTGAGAGATCCCAAGCAGATTTAGAAGGAAAGCATGTCCATGCTTTGTAGATCCTTATTCTCAAACCCTGTCAATTCTCCAACTTTCAGAAACTTTCACCTCAGCAGAAATGAAATCATTCTTTACTGGAGTTGGTTAGACCTGACTACTCAGGAGATATACTGAGCCATCAAAAGGAAAGTGTAAAAAAGGATAGCAAATTATTTAAAAACTAATATTAAGAGTACAAAGAAGAGAAGAGGAAGAAGATTTTAATTACTGATATATACATGGTAGGAACCAAAGTAATAAAGAGGAATTAGAATTACTCATTTATGCTTATACAATGTCTGGTCTTGATCACTCTAGAGAGGCTGATACGACCAGAAGAGTGAACATCTTATTAACTAATATTCCTTTCTCTAAATTTAGGCATGTAACTCAGTCCAATCACCATAAGCATCCCACATAATCTACAGAAAGGATTCTTCTCTGGAGAGTGCCTGTCTATCTAAAATAGGGTCCTGCCCCAAAATGCCCTTTAGTGGAGCAGGGTGGTGTCTTTCTCTGGCTTTCTGTTGTGTTGGTCCACTCTCGGGTTTGTGTCCAGACCATGAACGGCCAAGGTCAGGCTGTCCCTCTCTTTCCTGTCTTCTCAACATCCACAGGAAGAAAATCAGAGCCCACAGACCAGAATTGAGAAACATCACATGAGGTCCTCCAGTTTAACAGAAAACTCATTGGTGCAGTTATTTTCTCAGGTTGGGTACAAACCACGTGGGAAATTCATCCAAATCTGAAAGCCACTGCAACTCACCCAAGGCAAGTCTGTATACAGCGTCACCAACATCACAGAGGAACTCATCCCAGACTCCACAATACTTAAACAAAATTGATAATAACTTGATAACTTGCATCACATCTAAATGGTGAAATACTAACCAGCTTTTATGCACTCACACACATTCACACAGTCACAGAGAGACTGAGTGCACTCACAGGGAAGTTACTGGCGATGGTAATGTGTGCATGTGCATATTTAACACTTCTTTTAAGAGGACCCAATTTCACAAAGTTCAAGACAATTATAAAACCTCATCAGTGAGGAGAAAGAAGTTAAACAGAGAAATGTGAACAATAATTGGAAGGTGTTTGAAAACACTGTTCAGGCCTACAATGTCATTACTAAGAAAATAAGTTTCTCTGGTTCAAAACAAACAACTGCAAACAAAAACAAATTTAGTCTAGAAGACACGGAGGTATTTAAAAAACAAAAGCAAACACAATATGTAAGGAGCAGAGGAAAAATGCCAAGCTGATTGCAAAGAATATCAATAGGGAACTAAGAGGTAATTATGAATCAGAGTAAACAATCCATACATACGATACAGAGAATTCACCTATGTCTGCAGGCAAGCTGCATCAGCGCTGCCAAAGACAACTCAAGGTCACTTGGCATGGCAGAAGTGCTAGCTGCTCACATAAACACAATTTTCTTTAGGGAAACACAACTTGAACGCCAGCTGCCTACGCAGTATCCCAGTCACCCCATCATGCAATCCCTTAGCTTTATTCTACTTCAGTCAATGTTTCAGCTGTGTCCAGTTTTGACACAACATTTAATGAAAGCCATAGATAAATTGGAGAGCATTTCAGATCACAAATATCCAAACAGCTTTCTTTGTAAAGCAAGACTGAGAGAATACTACATGTTTAGTCTGGAAAGAAAAGGCAAAGAAGTACATAGCTGCTGCCTTTCAGCATCTAAAGATCACAACATTCCATTATTTTCCATATGTGCCAAGGAAAGGGACATAATTGGGGTAAAATCAACTTAGATTTGATATTATGAGAAAACTCTGGAAGTACTAAATTACTTGCATATATGAGAATATACACATAGAGGTCAAAAAAACTTTTACACTGAAGCTTGTAAGGAAAAGTTTAACAAATTCTTTAAGGGTAACGAAGTCTATTTGATCTACCTCAACCCTTACAGTAGATGAAATCGAATGCCTTTCAGCTCTGTATTTCTGTAACTCTCTGAAACAAGAACTGCAGAATAGCTAGTATGACCAGTCATATACAGTTCAAGTTTGTATTCGTCTCATAAACAAAATAATTGTGTTGTGAAAGGAGAGCAGCCCAATGGATACAGGAATATACACTGACAATCTGGAGATCTAAATTTTATTAGCAGTTCTGCCAGTCACTCTTTGTTCAACTTCTGCCTTTTTTCCCCCTTTCCCATATAGGAAACAAACACTTACAAGCTAAATGTGTGCTAAGCATTAGCCTGATTAATTATTGTTTAAGATAAGTGACAAACTGTTTAATGTATAGGACTATTAAAGGTCTATGTTTTAATTACATTGATTTCACCCTAAGTCTCCCTAGATGACAACTGCTCAAAGCCTTAGTTACAGTAGCAAAAGACTGTCACATTAAATCTGTGAAGACTGGGCTATTATGACAGCAAATTATGATGACAAAATTCTGTTAGTTCAAGTCTAATGAGACATCACTGGATACACTAGGATGAATGTTAAATTATTTCTGTGTGGGTCTATTTGCAGGTTAGTACATCAAGATGATGGCAAACTGAAGTTAATGCAAGTCTGCAGAGCTCACATTACAAATGTCAAGATGATTGCAAATTGATGCCACTGCAAGTGAACTATGATTAAAAAATAGGCTCTTAAACACAAAAATGTATTAGAAGAATGTAAAAAAAACCCACAGAAAATAAAACAAAATAAAATTTTACTTAAAGTAAAAAACATACTGGATACCACTAGTGCTGCAAATCAATTCCTTGCCAAACTGGCCAACGTTGATCAGGAGGGCACAAAGCCAGGATGAGACTGCCTTACAACCAACTGCCAATAAATTCTGAGTAATGGCACCACTAAGACATTTTTTCCACTAAAAAGAGGTAATAGACTCTGTAGAAATATAAATAATTTTTGAAAACGTGCTTAAGATTATCGTCCTATGACAGAATCCGGTTTGGTCAGGAAATTCTTTCCTAAATTTAATCATATTGATGTTTTTCCTTCTGGTATTCTGGCAGGGTTAGTAGGACATGTCTAGTATGAGATCATTCATTAGGCCCAAAAGAAATTAATCCAGTCTCAGGTAAATTCAAATACATAAGATCCATAGTATTATAAGATTAGGAAGATGTTCATATTTTAATGATTGCAAAAGTGTTCATATTTTAATGATTAAAAAATGAAAAAGTCCTTTTTTTTTTTTCCCTTCATTTGAAGTCCTTCCTTCTTAGTGTAATGTTTCTATCTACTGCTAAATATAAGAGGTACACTTCATTTCCAGTTTGGCAACATCAGGTACTTTGTGTCTTTTCCAAAGACTGGCACATCTATCTATCTGTCTGACTCTCTATCTGTAATGTTTTCCATCTTCTTATTACCCAAAATATGTGATACTCAGTTCCTGATGAATTACACTGGTGAACTGAAGTGCTTTGGTTAAATAATAGCCTTTGTCAAGTAGTTTAGGTTGTGTATGACCTTTAGATGGAAAGCATGCATAATTTTCTCCCATATAGTAGAGAATAAAATGAAAAATTTGATTTTATTGAAAATGTGTAAGTTTTTATTGGGCAAATTGCATATCCTATTCAGCAAAATAACAGAATGGCAAAATCTCACTTAAAACCCCCCAAATCTTAAAAAGGTAACTTATTTCAGAGAAAAGTACAGAGTGACTTGTGCATCTGTCAGAATTTTCAAAATAGTTCCATGGTTGATAAATTAGTAGTTGGAGTACATAAAAGGAGATCAAAATGATGGGTCCAGGGCTCCAAGTAACCCAGATTACAGACTGAAATTTGTAAGAGTCATTATCACTGCATACATTACATTAAAATTCATGTTGTTTTTCTGGAGACACACACACATACCACCCGAAGGCATGGATTTGCAGAAGACTGGGAAATCATTACATCCAGCTACTCACTAAGTTGTCTGTTGGCATGGAACCTCTGCCAGCTGAAGCTACCTGTGAATCTGAACATTGGAAAGAAAACACAGACTGAAAGCTATAAAGGATGAACCATACTGTGCTCCCTCATTCTGCCTGCTGATTTTAAACTTACTAAATATGTTCCAGTGAAGATATACTCTCTGATGGCAATGATATAAGATCTGTAGAATTCACTGACTTCAGTGATGTTATATAACACAGACAAAGAACAGATGATGGGAAAAATTACTAATTTTTTTTTAAATCATTAATGATAAAAAAAGGCACTTAATTATTATAATGACATAGAGGAAGTCCAGCTAAGGAGTTTTGAAACTTAAGAAGCCTCTTCTCTAAGGAATTATTTCAAATCATATTTGGTTTAGAATATTTAATTCCATCAGTGCAACTTAAATTATAGGACGGTTGTTTTGAGGTTTTGTAGCTTGTTAGTTGCTTATGCAATATGTATACAAATGCTTACCATATTCAACCTGTGGGGTGACAAAAGTCCAAAGGGTCCCTGCCTTCTGTGTAAAACAAATGCTTCCTTTAAAAACACTTCATGTAAGTTTAAAAATTTAATGTAGATCAGAACTAGAGCAGCTTTCCTACTAATATGGAAAGCGGGAATTTTTGCAGTCTTTCCTGTTACATATCCACTAACATATAGCCTGAGTGCCTACCTTCATATGAGTAAAATGCACCTCAAACTATTTTAATGCAATGAATTTTGGCTTATGCATGTTACATAAGTAAAACTAGATGATATATTAACATTGGAGACAGTGGTGTACATTTAAAATTCTCTAAAATTAATCAGTCCATGGAAGATAGAGCAATATGTTCTCTATGGAGGACAGCAGCAGCCCAGGGATTTAGAGAAAAAAGTATTGGTCACAACCTCTGTAGACTTTATGAGAGCAACAGATGACTAAATTTATTCAATATTATTTTAGATGCTTAATGGTAATTTGCCTGGCCTACACTCACTTCTCCTGAAAGACACAGATCTTCTATGTACTTTGCTTGAGAACCACCAGCCCCAGCCAGAAATTCCAGTCACTGTCAAACATTTTAAATGGCCTGTGCATAACCACCTGATTTATTCCCTACCAATGCAGCACAAGTATGACTTCATCTTTCTTTTTCACAAACAGAAAAATTACTTCAGATCAAAGTACTCTGTCACTCTTCAATCATTTCAATTACTTATTTTCCCTGTTTGATAAATATATCCATATAAAACTTCTCATAAGGGTATGCTTGACCAGAATACAGATGCATTAAAGACTACTATTACAGTTGAAAGAAGTATTTTTAAGCCAAAATATACAAATAGACTTGAAATGATTTAATGTTGATATATCTTTCAAGTACAAAATTCAACAAAACCTGCAATAAGCTACTGTGCAAAGCTGTTTTAACATCAGCTGGATAAAAACTGCCAAATGCAATGCTCATTTTTTTAAAATCTCTTCTGGAACTAAAAACCAGTGTATCTAATCATGGTACTGGTCTAATTTGGAGAAATTGCAATAAGAATAGAACTAACAGATACAGGCATGAATTAGTAGGGAAATGCAGTTTACAGGGGAAAAACACACTTCATGTGTCTGCTAGGCTTCTTTGAAGAAGTCAGTGAGCGCACCGTCAAGAGAAACCTAGTTTATACAATTTAAAGAACTCTCAATACTGCCTCATTAAGGACCTTAAAGAAACAAAGATATCATGGAATAAGAGATCCACTTTCTCTCATGAACAAATGAATCATTGAAACACAAAAGTGCCAAAAGCATTCAGCTTTCTCAAATGTTTATGTCACTAGATGTGTATCACAGATCAGTGCCAGAACTGGTCAACATTTAAGGTACAGTGATTATCACTACATAGATCTCAAAAAAGAATGCAACTTCCAAGTTTCCTGATAGTGCTAGGGTATTCAGGGAAATAAAATGAAAGTTGGCTCCAGAGAGATGCAGAAGAGTCTCAGAGTGTCAACTGGGCAATAAAAAAGACATATGAAATTCAATATTGAGAATACATGGAGAAAAAGAAATCTCAAATTTACGTACTCAGCATGGGCTCTGAACTAGTTATTACCACTCAAGAAAGAGATCTTGGAGTTATAAAAGGTCTGTGAAAATATCAACTCCATCTTAGAGGCTGTCAAAAAGCAAATCAAATGCTGGCCATTACTGTGATAGAAATGGAGAGCACCATACAAAATATCATTATGGTATTATTTAAAGTCTTCAGGTGTTCATACTCTGAATACTGTGGGCTGTTTTACTTCTCCTATCACTACAAAGATATAGGAGGAATAGTAAGGACAACAGAAATGATTGAAAACTAGGGAGAAATGGCTTCCATATAAAACATGACTAAAGAAGAGTCTTCAAGGTAATGTGAGGGGAGTGTGGATGAGCATGGAAGTCAGGTCCTCTGAGCCTGACAAGGAGGACGAGATCTCCCAGGGGATGCACACCAACTAAAGGAGCACAGAATTATGTATTGAGGGACTAATCATCTAAACCATGCTAAAAAGGGGCTGAGGCCCAAACAGGCAGGTACAAGTCCAGGAAGAGGTCCTGGCACCATCGCTGACAGTTCTCCAAAATCATCTGCTTAATGTGCAGAGTGGACAAAAAGAGCAGACCCAACACTGGGCTTCCCCACAAGTGCTGGGAGCAAATCAGAAGGGTTGGCTTTCCTGCTACAGAAGCCTGTGGTGTGTCTATACCTGAAGGGCTGTGTGCAGTGCTGGGCTCCAGGAGGATTCAGTGGAGTTAGAGAAGAGCAACTGGAAACAATCAAGGTCCTGTCTTAGGAGCAGACTCAAAGAGCTGGGAGGCTTCGGTTTCTAGAGGAGAAGGCTCAGAGGAGATAGGACAGATAGGACTGTGGTTTGAAAACCTTGAAGGGGGCAAACAAGCTGTACAAGTTATTTACTGAATCTTCTAATACAACAATGAGAGGTATGTGATGCTCAATTGATTTAAAAGACAAAAAAGAAAGTATTTCTTCAGCCATTGGGCTATCAGCTTCTGGATGTTGATGCACAAGGAGGTTATGGAAGCAGATATTCATCACCTGGTTTAAAAAAGTTAGATAAATTCATGGTCAACAGGTCTGTAAGCAGACACTAAAAGGAATGGGGCTAGAATGCAACCTCTAGCATTTTCAATACTGTAATTGCAGGTGCTGGGGGAAGATGAGAAAATGGACCTCAGGAAGTTTCCAGGTTCCTGTGCTCTCCCAGACTATCTCCTATTGCCATTTTCTGGAGAAATAGCCCTGGGCTCGATGCACTATTGTTCTGACCCAGCAGAACATTTTGTATGAACTTAAGTTACACGGAAAAGTAAACTGCAACTAAACATAACTGAGGTGCACTAAATCATGAGTCTTTAGACAAGATGAAGAGAGAACAATTTTTCAGTGTCTCTCTTAGCACAAGAGCTGGATACAAGAGAGAATAAAAGAAAGAAAACCAGCAGGTGGTTGGTTTAAAACAAGCAAAAAAAAGTACCTCTTCACACAGGATACTGGATGTTGTGGATGTCAAGGGTTCAAGTCACTCAACTACCCTGGGAGCTCAGCCTTCCCCCTGGCACCAGCAGAAACAGTGTGAAAATCAGGTCTCCTTGAACACTGCTCTCAGGTGCTCAGTCATTTCTTAAAGCAAAAAAGGAACTGAACACATCACCTACCCATGCCCCACTTCAAGTACGAAACAACACTCTGCAGACAACATTATACCAGCTTTCTTCACCCCCACAGATGCAGTCATTTCTTTATTTCCTCTGCCCCAGTGCCTCTCAGGCAAAATGCTGCTGGTAAGCTTTGATGGGAACAGTGCAACACAGATTAAATCACTGGTATTCTCATTTTTTGTACTTACAACCACCTCTGGATTTAATAAAGCTGCGTGTTTTAGTACAACAGTGTTTGCATGACAAAATATTAAAAGGCTCTCCACCTTTTTACCATATATCCTGCTTTCAAGGGTTTATAATTTAGCTGGGAAAACACTCACAGCTGAAGATCAGCATTCGAAGTCTCAGTGTGGAGGCAGCATTTCATCTCAGTTGTGAGAGGGAAAACAGTATGTCACTTTTATAAATATCAATAGAAGGATTCTGCAGGGTTTTAACTTTCTGGATTTTTTGCCTAAGACATTTTCCTGTTTCAAGTTAAGCAACTGGATGTATTAATAAGTGACAACCATTGATGACAGCAAGAATAAGAAAAGATGACTGTGTTAAAAAAAAAATGCTACAAAATTAGTGTACTTTTTCCATGGTTTTCCATGAAACACAAAGATCCAGTTCTGTAAGGCAATGTAGTCATCACTAAAGGATGCAGCGTTGACAAAACTGTAACAGATTTTAAATACTGCGTTCATACCTTCACATTCAGAAGAAAAGAGAGAGATTAACAGTAGGGACATCTGTAAAACAGAGCAACTCTTAGTTTATTATTTCTAAAATCTTTCAAGGAACCAAAAAACTGGTTTTTACTTTAGAAAGTGCATGGATTAAAAGAGAATACCAGCCTTTGCTTCCCAATTGTCAAGTTGTATTGGTTGTTTCCACTGATATTACTTCAGAAATATTTACTAATTATGTATTTATTATATCAAAGTAACTTGTTTATTAATAAAGCATTTTAATTTCTTCACCTATCTTCTTATGTGCAAACATACAGAGAATTGGATTTATCTGCAGTCCCAAAACATGTATCACATATATATACATCTTTGTGGAATTCGATACATGGCATGGGACAATTAGAGGTTAATTCATTTCCAATATCCATCACCAGCAGAACTGAAATAATAAAATATTCTACTTTATTTAAGGCTGTGTGCCACTCCCTTCTCTCAAGAGCTTCATTAGAAACAGAGAAAATGTCAGAAAGCAGAAGGAAGTAACTATACATTAGGAACAATTATCCCTAGACATTGAAAAAGTCATATTGAACAGAAAAAAACCCAAAAAAATACATGTGGGTGTATATATACACAATATATACATATACACATATATACATATACACAAAACCAAATATATACACCCGTGCAAAAATACACAGCTATAGTATTATTTTAGAGTAGATATATGGATATGGAATATGGAAGGAAAGGGTAAAGTTCCAGGACTCTTTGTAATAGGCAGTTTGACAGAAATAGGATAATTGCTACATGTGATGCTAAGATGGGCATGTAGGCACCTCAGTTTAAATGTATCTGGAAATAAGGGAAAGCTTAAGACCACTGAAGTCTTCCATGTAGTCACAGTGCACAAAAATACTCCAGTGCTTATTCCACCAAAGGGTAAACATGTCTCCTTCGTGGTTGACAAACTGCATGAAGCAGTGCAGAGCTTCTTAATGCACAGCCATCAGCCCAGGCAGGAGTCAGTGATGGATAATGAACCACTGTATGTGCTCCTTGTGACAGTTCTTAATTTCATTTCTAGGGAAACTCCTCACCTATCAATCTTTGAATTGTCTATGTCTAATCCTTGCACAGGAAATATGTCTTGACATAATCAACTTTATCAATTATTGCACAATAGCTAATCTCTTCCTACAGAGGAAAACATTGAGAAGGCGTAATGGCATTACTATGAGAATACCTCACCTGTCCCCTAAATCATTCCTAGATTATTAAGCCTCAGAGCTCAATATAGTTCAGAAAATTTCACTGATGGGTTCCTCCAGGGCGTTACTACCAGATTACTCCCATGATTTGATGACAGGATATGTTATAAACATACAAAATTGCTTGAAAGATATTAATTGCAATGTATGCTCTTTGCTAAGCTCTTGCCGGCAGCAATATCAAAATTAAATCCCTTCAATGTTGTTTTCATATGCATGGATATCATTAGAATATTCTCATGGCAGCCTGCATCAATGGCTGTGTGCTCATCTTCCAAGGGAATCTCGTGGTCTGTTCCAGTTATCTTGGTGGTTGCCTAGATGAGGGAGTTTGTGCAAAGTAAAGCTGTGTTTGAATGTGCTGCTCAGTAACTACTTTAAACAACTCTGCATGTGGACCACTTAGTGCAAGGAAGCTTTTCTGCCTTAACTCCAAAAATGTTGTTATCTTATACAAGGGCACTTTTGGGGCTCAATTAAAAATATCAGATGAGGATTAAGCTGTTTTCTCATTGCAGAAATCACACTAGCGTTCTGTTTGTCTTTTTTCCACTTGTGGATATACCCTTATAGATTACCTTTCTTTCTATGTCCTTAAACTGCTTTTTCCTTCAGCCTCACCTCCACTATTTAAAAATAAATAGCCTGCCATTGTAAGGTAAAGATTTATTGGCTCCACCAAAAATATCCTAAGTTTCAAGTTCAAGAGAGGCCGAGGTTGTGATGCATGAAGCTTGGTTTCGCTTGCCTGATCCATTCTGCAAAAAGTCTATCCTAACAATTTCTTTTCATAACAACATTCTCAGAAAACAGCTGTAAGCCTTCAGTGTGTTAAAGGCATTGGTTTAAAAATATTTCCCTCAAAAAGTAAAGCATTGCCAAAAATACATCCTCTTATGTACTAATAGCAGTCAGTTCATTCAAATGCAGTTTAAGAACTTCTAAGAAAAAGACGCATCCTTGAGACAAACAGGACATGAGATTCTGGAACTCTGAAAAAGCATACTTTTGGGGTATTTTTAACAAAGGTACCTCTATTTAAGCAGGCTTTCTTTTATTAACTGAGAGTTAAAAAAATTATCCAAGCTCCAGAGTGAATAAAAAGGATTTGAATTTTTATTACATATGTGTCTTTGATAGGATGTGGAGGTACTAAAAAAAGGGGGACCTCTCTGCTAATGCACACACACACAGAGACTGGAATACCAGTTTTCATGTATATAGAGAGACCCTGGAGAGTCAACATTAATAGAACTTAAAATAGCATGTAAAAACACAACGGAGAACACCAAAAACATTAAAAACCATGCCCAGGGGTTGAGAGAAAAATAATAAGAGACTCTACGCTCAGTTATGCTGTCAGAAACACTCTTCTCAGACGGGGTGATTTAATCATGCAGAGACTGAATGCAGCAGAGGTGGAGGTGTGCATGCCCAGCTGCCCACCAGCCTCATTACACATCCAGGCTCACTCTCCTCTGTAATAAGGACTCCTGGAACACTTTGGAGGCTTTGGGAAAGCAGAATGGGGAATAAATGCTGCATGGTGGGTGTTTGGGACTGGGTATTATTAAGAGCATTCCTCTGGGGGGCCCTCCAGCGTCTAAACCTCTTGTTATATGCACTTCTGTAAAACCAACGTGTTACTATGTGTGAAAAGAACCATTTTTGGCCCAGGAGCAGGGTGTTCCCCATAGTCCCTGGGCTATAAATCCCTCAGGAGCAGCAGCCCTTCTCATCAGACTTGTGCAGTTTGGGCAAAACCAATTTTAAGGGTAATAATGAGCCATCAGACAGCATATTTATAAAACCATGCTACTTAGGGCAAATTCATGTGTGATTAAGGATTACAGAATAAGGTATAGAACGAGGCAGCACACATGCCAAAGTGACCCCACTCGCTCCATCCTGGAGCAAGGTAGAAGAAACCATTAACAGCAACCTCACCCTCCCTGGAGCAAAGGACTTAAGGGTGACTCCCTGAATTCACTCTCTCCAGGCTGAAACCTTCCACCTTGAGACACAGAGGGGTAACAGGAAAGTGAGCTCACACCAGAGAAAAGGGTGCATACTAGGAAGTTGGTCTATAAGTAATAACTGAACTTATGACAATAAAGTATCCATAGCATTGTAACTGGGCAAAAGATTCTTTGATTGGACTGAAAAAAAATTAATTAGACTAAGAAAATATTGTAGATTTGCCCAGCAGCTCTGCTCCTTCCACCCATAGAAACAATTTGAGTGTGTCAAAATGGTGAGAATTCAATATGCATCTTGGGTGCAACAAAGCTGTAATGGACTTACTACAGACCAAACCAGTCAGAAGTTCTACACATAAATCTGAAACAAGATCCTTTAAGAATAATGCATCACAAAAATGAAAAAAAAATAAATTCTGGGCTCCTAAGTGCAACTGATTTCATCCAATGTTTTGCCATAAAGATTGGACTGGTTCCTCTTAGGAATGGAAACTTGAATTTTATTGTATGCTTAAGCACACTTATGACACTGTGCAGAGAAATATAAATTGTCATTAACAATATTGATAGGACCAGAGCCACAGAAAAACAGTGACTTCCCCACTGTCTGGAACAGAGCTCCAATGACTATTCTGGTATTCTGAAAAAATGCTACATGGACAAAATAAATTATCTCTAGAAAAATGTAAGGGCAAGCTGCAGGAAACAGGGATTTAACTGGAGGGAAAGATAATAGGGCATTAACACCTACTGGGCTACCTGCCCATGAGTGGGAGAGGCTTATCAGAGACACACCAAAACTTAAACCAGTAACTTCTGGTCAAGAATATGCAAGATCATTCTTAAAACAAAAGTGACCCAATACAAAGCAACAGTGAAAGAAATAAGAAATAAGACTCTTTCAAAAAATAATGTTCCCCTGATTCCTCTTAATTATGCAAAAATGAAGACAGGGCTCATTTTCATTATCTAACCAATAGCAAACTGGGATTCAAAAAAGATTTTATTTCTTTTTTCCCAAACCACAAAGAGCCGTGCATTGTAAATATCCTCCCTCTTCTTCCAACCCCATAATTGGAAGGTTATTTGCATTTTTTATAAAGTACCTGGTATGCATTACAGTAATTGGGCAGAGATTTATTCAGAGAGGAGGAAGCACACTAGAGCTTGCAGTACCAGATGATGAACCTCTGTCACGTGTTGTGGCTCAGGCGTCCCTATCGGGTCAGAGCTGCACTTTGCCATATAATGAAGCAACTTAGAACTACTTATTCAAAGCCTTGAACTTAATTAGCGGTAGAGTGAGGCAACTAACTTGCAGTGAATAAATTGTCAACTTTGCTTCTTTCTATTCATGAACCTTCTATGATTAGCACAAATTATTCTTATAATTATTCAAATTTAATTCACCATATTATTAAAATAATATTTAGTCTACAGCTCATTCACCAGGAGCACGAATGTTATAAATGAGTTTATTAATTTTGAATATCTGAGTAGATCACATGGTTCAAGGTGTAAAGCTCAGAATCACAGTGTCCGGGCAATTACCTGCAGCGCTGAGTTTTACATTAACTTCCCTGCATTATACTCTGGACACTGAATAAATGTTGGAAAAATTAATTGTCATTGGTTCACTTATTCACTAAGCACTTTTGGAAGAAAAATATAAGTGAGGTAAGAGTATTTCACGCAAGGATTTGTAAGGGGAACGGAAATACAGGCCAAAAGTTATGAACGGACAACACTGGCAGTTTTCACAAGTTCAAATGTGGAGATTTTTGGACTGAAGCTGTTAGCAAGATCTCAGTTAGTAACACACCTGTTGATACAAAGAAAGCTCACGAGAGGATGCTTCACTGAAAAATGTATTTGGAAGAATGTTGATAAATCTGAGCTGGCCTTTATTAACCCAGCCCATCCAGTGCAACTCTTGCATGGCTACATTCATAGTCCCTAAAGTACCTAAACCAAGAGCTTGATGCTTTGCTTCTTGTGCAGCCCTTAATCCCTTCCAAGCCCTCTGTCCTTAAATTTTTTCCTCTTTTGTCTGAAGGTTTAGATTGGACAAGAGGAAGAAATTTTTCACAGTAAGAGTGGTGAGACACTGGAATGTGGAGAAGTTGTGGATGCTCCATCCATGAAAGTGTTCAAGGCAAGGCTGGATGGAAATTTTATCTGGAGATTTTTAAAGGCCCCTTCCAAGCCAAACCATTCTGTGATTCTGTTAAAAAAGCACAGAGGTGAGAGAGAAAGATGAGTAAAGGTATGAAACAATTTGCATACTAAGGGAGAAAAAAAGGAAACTGGGAGTCTTTATGCCAAGGAAAAGAAAAAAAGAAAAATTGTTTGCAAGCAACTAAGCAGGACACTTTTAGCAGAGGGGAGGGAGATATGTCCTGTCCACACACCAAAGCCCTGGCCCCCTGGGGAAGCCAGTGGCCTGAACCACTCTTCTGCAGCAACTGTCCTTGGAAAAACCTGCAAGCATAGGGTGCTCACACAGCTTGAATTTGGCCATAAGGACTGTGGGACCCAGCAAATATCCACTACATGGCAAGAGCGCTTTAAGCTCAGCCACAGATGTTGAAAAAATCAATGAAGAGCACAGAGTAGTGAACAGGGTTTATCAGCTGAAACAGTGGAAATGAGAAATTATTGACCAGTAGATCTGTAACAAGGGGAATTTGGGGCTTGTTTTCTCTGTGATCTTTTTACCTGTGAAAGCAAAGCAAAGATGTCATTTAAGGCACAAAAGAGTACCTCCTGCTTAGTCCTTGATAACCAGGTGCCTGAACAGTGCACCAGACCAGCCCTGGTGCAGCTCCCATCCCAGTGCACTCCTCTCTGAGCACAGGTAGGGTAAACATGGGGATACCCCCATGTCATGATGGTGCTTACTGCCCACAGTGATTGATTTGAAATTAAATATTTTCTACAGATAATTGTCAAACAGACAGCACTGTAAAACAAAAAAGCTTCTGGTCTGACTCAGTAAGTAGTGCCTGGAGTCTTTGTTAATTCCTATAAATTTTTATGCTATATATTTACATGTTGTAGATACCATTTGCAGTGTTTTTCTAGCTCAAAACTAACTAATGGAAGCACCATAGGATGTCTTAAAGGAGATTTCCTCTAGCTGGAAATTGAAACATTTTTTGCAAAAGCATGAACACACTTGGACATATTCTCTTTTAAAAATCCAGACAGTAGGCAGAGCACGTATGAGATTATTTAACAAGAAGTGAAAGGAATAAATGTCTTCTTGTTTTTAAATGGAAACCATATCTTTCCCCCTGTTCGAAGTATAGAATAGGTCAGAAGAATGAAAAGGTGCTTCTGTTATGATGGACTCAATCTAGAGGACAGGCCCTTTTGTTTGAAGAGACAGGTGCACAGACAGGTAGCCCATCCTCACACTGCCACTGTGGTCTGGAGGGCATCTGCCTCTAAAACCTTTGCAACATCTCTTGACAACAATATGTTACCATCACTTTAATAATCTATTATGATCAGTCCACCCCAAAATTCAATGTCAAGCTGAAGCTTTAGCACCACCACCCTGTGAAAATTCCCCATAATTTGAGTAAGATTTCAGTTAGCACAGTTAGCACTTGTCAAAGTTCAGATTTCTGTGAGCTCAAGGCAAGCTCTTTTCCAACCAACCAGCTGCACATATTGAACAGTATCTAGTTATTTATGCTCAAACGTACCATAAAAATACTGTTTCTGCTAATATAATTATGCAGGATGGCTGTTCAGATGCCTTTGCAAAATGAGCTGATGATTGTGATTTAATTTATAGAGGGCAAGAGACAATACTGTAAGGAACCTTAATTGTTCCTTTTTATTAGTATAACCTGAATAGAAATGAAAAGTAATGTGCTCTACACTTCTATGGTTCAGGAAATAATCCACAAGAAAGCCTACTTTAAAAACAAAAAAAATATCAAAAAAGGAAGGAGAAAGGAGGGTGTCAGCTATAGATGAATAATACACAGTCATGTCCACAGTGATCTGAATAATTCAGCACACAAAATTAAAGCATGTTTCACATCTGCCACCATAAAAGATAAAGCTATCCAGTCTGTTTTAAAAGTATAATGATTACAAGAGAACACTTCTGATTCATGCTCAGGTCTAGTTTGAGTGCCAACCTCGTGGTACCCACAAAAGAACATCTCAGAGCTCTGGGCTGAAAGAGATCCAGCTACAAAGTTTTAGTTAACTTCAAACAAGCATCAAACTTTTAAAAGTGCCACCTGTTACCAATAAACCCCAGTGGTGGTGAGGAATTGGTCATGACCCCTGCACCCCTGGGACACCTTCACCGAGATGCACAGAACTGACCAGTGCAGTGGCCTCTCCAGCTGCTTGACAGTGAGAACAGCCCCAGCCTCACCCACCCTCCCTACCCCCCATCCTACTGCACTGCCAAGTCTTCTTCTGCACGTGAGTTTGGGATGCCAGCCCAAAAAGCATCCAGACTCCTTGACTTTCTATATGCAAAGTTGCAACAACACACAATCCGAGGCACCAACTGGTTCCAAATGCACTGATTTTCCAACAAATGCTTCTCTTCCAAGTGGAGAATGACCAGTGGATAAACACCAAATGGTTCCAGTAGGTCCATATGTCCTTCAAATTTTCACCAAGATGCAATGAGAAAGAAAATACACTAAGCAGAAAATTCCCTCCTACCATGTGGGTGATAAGTGACAGCCATGGCTTTATTCTACCATGACTCCTTATGTTTACATCCACCTGATGTAAACGTGGGTCTGTCTCTTTTGCAGAGCCAAGGAGGGAATGTGGGGAATTGCAGCTACTGCTACAAGGTGACACTTTGATCCCAGTCACAGTGAAACAGCCCCTCACTCCCACTGCTGAGAGGTGCCAGCCCGTGGCACTGGCAGGGACCCGCTTGCTGTGGGCCAGGCGCCGCCTCTGTGCCAGCCACCCACGAGCCAGCTGGGGACAAATGGCTCAGCACCTCTCTCTGGATGAGCACCAGGAGTGCTTCCTGGAACCTCTGAAACACTTCTCATAAAGTAACAGTACGGTTATACATGTCACTGCCTTGGTATTTTGTGTTAAGAGACCCCTTGCAAACAATACTTTTTAATTAAATTATTGTTTTTAAAAATGCAGCAAGGTGCATATTTCTTCAATAGGGAAGTGTTGCTGCAGCTAGTTTTTCAACGTAAATTCTCTAAAGCCTTAAATGGGCCTTTGGGAAAAACAACTCAGATTTCCTCTAAATAAACCTCCACAAAATCTGCTGCATTGTTTTCATTTTAGAATGTTACGTATATTGAAAAAAAAAAAAACCACCAAAAAAATCCCACCAACCTCCCACTTTAATCAGAATACGGAGGTCACTGTGTTTTTCATCAGTGAACAACCAAATCCTTTCTTCTCTGGTCCTCTGGAGTATTAACAGGTGGCCATAGCCCCTAGCTGCATGAAACTACCATATGCTACAGAGATCAAAATTAATAAACTAACAGTACAATGTGCCAGTTTATTGTGCTTGCATTTAATTTTATTCTTGGTGGCTTTATTACTAAAAACACATGTTTGATGGTTTTTTAGCTTTAATATCAGTATCTTGAATTTTGAATTGCTTTTTTAGCCTCATACGAGGTAAGCAGGTGCACAGAAATATATTTCTGACACTACATTTCAGAATACTACTTCATTTTTACTCCATGTCTCTCTATGCTAAAACATTAGCAGTTCCATACACTTTAAATGCTTTAACAGAGGAAAAGTTAACAAATTTCCTCTGACATATGATTATGTGCACAATAAAACATGATCTGAATCTCATTTAACTGTACAAATTCAGTTCTTGTTAAATACTAATAAGCCAGAACAAAGCATCACATACAACCTTCTGCTCCCTTCTCCACCTGGCAACTTTAATGGTTCTTTAAAAAAATTCTCTTTTTTTCCTCCATAAAAACTGTTAATAATTACAAAGAAACCCATTGATGTAAACACTAGATGAATATGGAAATCACAAAGCATATCTGCATGTGGAGCAAATGAGCAGAGGTGTCTCCAAATACAAATAGGCAATTCTTATCCTACTCTTCAGTGAGCCTCAGTGTTGGCTCCTATATTGCAGCGTATGCCAAAAACTACACAAAATTCTGTGTCCAAGACCAGGAGGAAAACATTGTCCATATTGTAAACCACTTGCATGACAATTACAGTTTTGAATTAGTAACCATCTCTTCATGTGAGTAATCAGTACTCCAGTGAGTAGTTTCACTGGCTCCTCAGCCACTGCTTGTATACAAATGATGAACTATAGAAGGATTTTGTCCTACTGAGTGGGGTAACTGCCAAGATTTACAAGTTTTATGTTAAGTTACACCAGCTCTTGAGCCCTTTATTTAGAGCATTTCCCTAGAGCAGCCCGAGCTGTCTTGTCTCCAGACATTTCTGGGAGGACCTGTGCTTTGTTGTCTAACTGCCTTTCAGCTGTTCCTGGGCTATGCTGCTTTTAGCAAGAAGTTCTGGAAACGTTGTGTACGTCCTTTTTGTCTCACCCTCAGGGCTGGTGCACATGGGTGCTGGGAAGATCAGCCCGTTCTGGGTTGGGGACAGGTTACACACAACTGCACGGTAGTAGCAGGGAGAGCTAAGGTTTATCCTGTGGGTCCAGGCCCATTCCCTCTTGTGTACAGCACTGAAACAATGGAAGAAAACAGCAGAGTTCATTGATTTTTTTTCTTCCTACCTTACTCCTACAACTTCCCAACCACTAAGAAGAACAAAGAGCCCTTTTTGACAAACTTCTTCCCCCAAACCTTTTCAGTTTTTCTCCCCATTTTCAAAGGCTAGGAGACAAGGACCAGAGATGTTAATCCTTCCTTGAAGTACTAACTCAAACCCACTGAAATTGATGGAAAAAATTCCAGTGATTTTAATAGACTCAGATCACAGCCCTCAGCAGCCATGAGCTGTCTCCAGCACACCATTCTGGAGAAAAAAAGATAGGCAGACATGCCTTCTGCTTCCCTCTCAGGTAGGGTTGGTGTCAGCTGAGTCAAAACTGCTCAGCAGCAGGGACCCCAGGACACACTGGCAACTTCAAAGACACAACAGAAAACAAAGGAAAAAAGACCACATACTAATCTGGTTTGTCAATATGCATGGACCTCATTGAATTTTGTGATTCATGCCTCCAAACACAGGAATTAGTTTTTTTTTTTCCCCTGAAAGAGATTGTTTTGATGTTTCCTAAATAAAGCATCTTCATGTTTAATTTCCAAATGACACTTCAAAGCTAGATGAATTATATCACTGGAAAGCTTTTCCATAAGGAGCTTTTCAAAGGATGCCAATTCTTGATTTTTGCAGGAAGACAAAAAAAAAATTGACCTTGTTTTTCACTTCTTTTTTTTTTTTTTTAATTTCATGTTGCAGCCAGCATATAGTTTTGAGTAAATTTTTTTTGTTAAAAGGATGGAAAGACATCTTTTTACCTATGACACACCGAAACTTTTAAGATAACACTAAAATAGGAATCTAATCCCCTAATCATTACTCAGGAAAAAGTCTATGAAAATCAAACACAAGTTTTACCCGAGAGAAGGCAGAAGAATGAGACTATAAACTATATATGACTTTTCCTCCATCAAGGCAGTCTTTTAATTTTTATTCCTTGTTTTCATTTTGCTTTATTCTTACTTCCATAGTAGCTCAGTGTAAGCTTTATTATCACTGATATACACCAGAATGCTCTTATGAATTTATAAGATCATATAATTCTGCTAATCTAAACATTTCTTATTTAAAACCAAGTTAACGCTCAGTCTGTAAAATAATACAGGTACTAATGGTTAATACAATCCTAATAGACAAAATACAGTAAAGAAACCCAAATCAAAATAATATGTTCCAGAGAAAGCATCTTCCAATACCTCAGCCTTGCTGATCCTCCAGATCTATTTCAATTAATGTTTAAGGAGATCTGAAACATCATAAAATAAATGTAAGTACTAAGTTTCCCAGAAACATAAACTGCACTGTAATTCCATTGCACGCAAACATATTCCATCTTCTAAAAGAGCTGAACTGTGGTTTCCAGTATTGGCAGAAGGCCCTCTTATAATAACATTACACGTATACTGCAGTTCCCTTGATGTCTTTCATATTTTTTCATAAACAAAATTACAGTGACAGTGCAGTTCATTACAGGAGGTTTCATTAAAGAACTGGTTTATTTTAAGAGAACACCAGCAGAGAACTGTCTTCAGGGATGGAACCGAGTAAAAAGTCTGATTATGCCTCCATGAAAATCAGGCAGAAATTATGCAGGATTTTGACACTGTAACACAGGAAAATCCGCTTAACAGACACAAGGAACAAACTGTTCCACTGTGACAATGCATTAATAAGCAGGTGCAGCCCTGTTAAGTAGCTGCAAGGTGACAAGTTTGGCCCTCATGAGGCCTGGCCTCTCGTTCTTTCCCAGGGCAGGCAGTGCCCTGGCTCCAGTTCCCAGTGCTGGAGGAGGGACCCCAGGGGGGATCACAGAGTCATAGAATGGTTTGGGTTGGAAAGGATTTTAAAGATCATCCAGTTCCAAATACCCTGCCGTGAGTAGGGATGCCATTCACTAGATCAGGTTGCTCAAAGCCCCGTCCGGCCTGGCCTTGAACACTTCCAGGGATGGGGCACAGCTTCTCTATGCAACCTGTTCAGTGCCTTACTACACTCAGTAAAGAATTTCTTCCTCATATCTAACCTAAATCAACCCTCTTTCCATTTAAAGCCATTCCCCCTTGTTCTATCACTACATGCTCTTGCAGAAAGTCCCTCTCCATCTCTCCTGTAGGCCCTTTTTAGGTTCTGGAAGGGACTCTACGGTCTCCCTGGAACTTTTGCTTCTCCAAGCTGAACAACCTCAGCCCTCTCATCCTGTCTCCATAGCAAAGTGGCTCCAGCCCTATGACCTGCTTCAAGACCTTCCTCTGGACTCACTCCAATAGGTCCATGTCCTTCTTATGGTTGGGAGCCCCAGAGCTGGACACAGTACTCCAGATGGGGTCTCATGAGAACAAAATAGAGGGGGAGAAGTTGTGTCAAGGTGCAGCAACTGGGAAACATAAGCTTTTCCCTTGCTACTGCCAAGTACCCTGTTGGGTGAAAACCATGCAACTCATCCATCTTTTGCTATTAGGGCTGAACCTGGCTCTGCAAAGAGCAGTAAAGTGGGGTTTCTCAGCAATTTCTTTTGTTTCTTTTTCCCTTGCCAGTAAAGCCAGCCAGCTCCTAAAAATACCACTGACTTCTGAGTGACTGGCTATTTTTTTTTATTTATTTATTTTTATTATTTTTTTTTTTAAATCTGCTCCTTCTCTTTCACCAAAAAAATAATCTCCAGTTTGGGATTAATCACCGAAAAGGTCACCTCACTGCTCAGAGTTTTCAAAAACTTAATCCGAGTAAATGTGATACGGTAGTTTTTTTAACTGTGTTTCTCAGTTGAATCAGATATGTTGTCTCCTATTGTTACTGCAATTTACCTGCCTAGTATATGTTGCTAAGACAAGACACAATCAACAGCATCTATGACTTCAGGCAACGGGTTTGATGGAAGAGTAATTTCTCATTTTATTTTGTTGTTGACACTATTTTCACTCTGCTCTCTGGCATGACAGCTTTGAGGTATCTGTGATAAAGATATGCAGCCAAGAGCATTACTGGTTCAAAAATACTCTCCTCCCAGAAAAATTGGTTCCAGGATTGCTAAAATCCTATTTTTAATCTTCCTTCAGAAGGCAAACGTAATTGCCCTCTTCTATCTGGGTCCCGACAAAGTACTCAAAGTCACACACAAAGAAAAGCATTTCCTTGCTATCATTTCCCCTTATGAGAGGGGCAGTGGTTGAGTACAGTGACCTATCTTCTTGCACACTGAAATTCAGACACTGTGGGCTATGTCTGTAACCCAGCCTGCAGCACAGAGCGTCAAGCTATTACTCTGACTTACGACCACAACACTTTTTAAATGTGAGGTCCTTCCAGGTTAGTATGTTTCCTTTTAACAACTTTCATGAAAAATATGAATAGAGAGGGCCTGTAGGATAGATTTTCATCACTCCATGTGGTTGTCAGACTGCTTTTCTTTAATGACACTATGAATACATAACTCTCTGTGGTTTCCGCAACATGTTTAATGCATGATATATTAAGAGTTGCAGAAAACACAATATTAAAATTCTAACATGAAAAATAATAGCATTATGGCTCATTACATTCTCTGTCACAGCCATCTGAACTGTGAGTAACATACTGTCATCCTGTCATCTAATTCTATGAGATCTGTGATCATGTTGTACGTGATGTCATTTATTTCACAGAGGATAAAGTCTTCAAATTCTGAAGTAGATCATAAGTGTTTGCTACTGGTCACCTGAAAAGTACACTCAAATCTAGATCTGCAAAATCAAAAGAAACCAAAGAAAATCAAGTGAAAAGTGGAAAACAACCTAATCAAAGCCTTACGTATATAGTGAGATTTCTGTTTCAAATAACAATAGCAAATCTTGTTCATTTACTCAAAATACTTACACATTCACATCATCTTTTTAAAAAGTGTGTTTTGTTTTGGTTTTTTTTTCTTGGCTCCAAACAGTTCTGGTTGCTAGCATTTTTAACATGGCTTTGAAAACACTGGTTTCATCAAAACCCTACCAAGTATGTCTTCAGAGCACATCAGAACTTCTCTTTCAGTGTTGTTTTTTTGCTGCTGCTACCTTTGCCTACCCTTTGATTAAGAGAAGTTCACATATTGCTGGGGCTTTACCACAGATACAGCCTTTTCTTAAAAATGTTCATTGAAAACACCTGTTAGGTATTATAATGATCCAGCACAATCTGTCAGAAAAGCACAAGTCCTCATTGAAAGCACATGCAAAAATACCTGGAAATGCCATGGGCTTTCAATGGTTCTGTAAATCATACAAATTTACATCTCCTACTTTTTAAAAATTTTCTGATTTAAAAAACATTTATTTTCTCTGACCACTTCTACAAAAGCAGTAAAATGCCATGTATTTTAGGCATGATGAAAGTGAGACAGACCTTCCCATTAAATTAAAATTCTGTAATAAAAATTCCGAGTTTTGCCATGATGACTCTCAGAAAACAAGCTGGCACTTTGGTATCTGCACTATTGCTGCCATTTATTTTGCATCACTGTTTTGTTTTACAGAACTAAAATGAACTCAGACCCCTAATGGAACTGCCTGAAATCTGTCATCTTCTCAAGTCCAATACATAATATTAATAAAAGTCAATCACTGCAATCAGCTTGAAATATCTGACTGAAAAAGCTGTAGTGAACTGCACATCTGTGCAGACCCTCCACCTCTCTGGGCATCTCAGAGGGGGCTGGCTTAGATACAGAATAAATAGTGGTAGTCCTCAAGTACATCTTCCCTCTTTTGTGCAACACTGAGATCTAGCAAGACAGAAGGCTGTCAGGTCAGAAATTTATCTACAGTTAGTGTTCGCTTTATAAAAAACAAACAAAACCCACCCTTTCAGGACCATAACATACATATTCCAACCCATAAGGAAGGAGCCATAGGTGAAGAAGAGGCTCTGGGGAGACCTCATTATGACCTTCCAGAATGTAAAAGGGGCTTATAAAAAGGAGAGAGAGGGATTTTTCATATGTATAGATAGTGACAGGACAAAGGGCAATGGTTTTAAAGTGAAAGAGGGCAGATATTAGGAATAAATATTTTACTCAGAGGGTGGTGAAGCACTGGCACATGTTGCACAGAGAGGCTGTGGATGCCCCATCCCTAGAAGTGTTCCAGGCCAGGCTGGATGGAGCCCTGAGTAACCTCATCTAGCAACTTACATCCCTACTCAGGCAGGGGGCTTGGAATGAGGTGATCTTTAAAGTCCCTTCCAACCCAAGCCACTCTATGATTCAGCAGGTAATTACTAGTTTTTAGGGTTCACAAAAAAACCCCCAAAACATAAAACTCTTTCTAAAATAGCAAGTTCTGTAGATAATGCTTTTTCTAGCTCCTACGGTGGATACAACAAGGAAAATCAGCAGCACCACGCTTATTTTGGTTTTGCACTACTTTTGCCATCTGTTGAATTTGTTTGTGGAGGGTGAGCGATTTTCAGGTAAACTCACGAGCATTTATGAGGGCACATGGCCAGAGCTTCCAGTGGACAACCCTAGGCAGGACACAGAAGCCCATAACAGCCAGGGAAAGGCAGTGACTCAGGACCAATTCTGCACATCTGGGCTTCCAGGCTGCCAGTCCTGGCTCCTTTCTTCACTGTCCTATCTGCCAGCACCCTGCCCCAGATGCAGGCAGGTAGGATTTATTTTCCCAAAGGTATCTCTAGCAAATGTGACAGGAGTTATTTATTAGACCAGACTATACAAAGCAGTTCCCTGTAATTTTGCTCTTTTCATGCACTCCTTGAGCTTTCCTGGGGGTGGGAAGAGGGAAGTGAGCTGCTTCAGACACAACAATACTTTGAATACATTTTTTTTAATGACTTATAAGCAGTATCTTCTCTTAAAACATCACAACCTTTGAAAACAGTTAAAATTAAATTCCAAATCGAGTTTCTTTAAGTTATTCTTTCCCTGAAACCAACAAATGTTTCAGGTCTGGAGGGCAAACACACAGCACCAGTACATTTCTGACTCATTAGTTTGCTTTTCTCCATAGGATTTAGATTGACATCTATTGGCCTAACTTGTGACACAACGGCCCAGTTCTTCAAATGTCAGCTCCATCGTCCCTGCTCTGTAAAGCTTCCCCTGGTATAGCAGCTTCAGACTCAGTGTTTTAAAGCAAAATAGCCCAGTCTAGCTTCTACGGTAGAGCCTATGGGTGTGAAAGCAACGTTCACATCATTTCTCACTTTTTATTCATAACACAAAAAAAAATCAAAGCCGAGGATTAGAATGTCAATCTTTAAAAAAGAAAACGAAAAACAAAGAGCATTAAACATGCATTGTTGGTCAACTGATTCAGTTCAAAGAATTACTGTCACAGGCACTAAAACCACATTTATTTACAGCAAGTTATTCAGAACATGTTTTTAATGCAAGTGAAATTAAATGAAATTTGCTTATGCTTAGATGTGTACAGATTATGTCCATGTACACAGAATACAGCTGTATGTATTTATTCAACCACCTTTTCTTCCTTTTTTTTTTTCCCCATAAAATTCCTGTATGCAAACTGCAAAGATTAAAGCTCCAGGCAATCATAATTACAGGAACGTACACATCCCTTCAATCTCTGGATAAGAGGTGGCTATCTCAAAATGACTTTTGGGTAAAATCATGAACACAGGGGTATGAGGTTTGGTGGGGGGTTTTATTGGGTGTTTTAGGATATAAAATGCAAATAAACAGTCCCCAAGACTGCCAGAGGTTTGGAACAGACTAATTTAATTATTCAAGGCTTAACGTTCAGGAAGAGGCTGTAGATAGATCAATAGTTTATTTATTAGAATAGGCCAATAGGCATAGAAGACATATTCATATAGTTTGCCTTTTCTCAGACAGTATAAAATGTACATCTCAAAAAGCTTTGATACTACTAAAATTAGTTGTTCCTTTTCCTAAAGCTCAGGGACACTCAAATTTCATTTGGGTCATGTGAAAGGAGCAAAAGGAAATTCAGAAGATTTATACAGAAACAGAGATCTTCCTTCTTAGCCACTAGCAAACTAGTGGCAAATGCGTTTTCGGGCTTTGTTTCATTTCTGGACAAGACAGAAGTAATTCTTCTTTAACCTGACCAGGTTCATTTAGATTCTGAATTCATCTTAAACAAAACAAAACAAACCTTTAAATGTTAAGGTAAACAAAACAATACGTTATTAGTTCACACTATTTTACAGCTTCTTATGGATGAAAAACTTTGCTCCTTTCGTTTTGCGCACATGCTTGCAGTAAAATGAGCTTCAGATAAGATCAGGTTCATAAAATAAAAATTGCTTCAAAATACATTAACTTTCTCCTATAACACCAACTACTTCAATCCTCTAACTGTTGCCAGAAAACAAAGGTTTTATTATTGCTGTATTTTGCTCCCTTCATGGGCATCCATTGTGTCACGCTGTCAAAGGCTGAGGTGTTGTACTAAAAATCTTACAGCCCTTCAAATTAAGGTGACTCAATGGGGCTTTCACAACCTCTGAGCAGAATATGGCAGCTCCTAATTCAACAACTTTGGACCTCACTAATTCTAGAATCAGAGATATCCCAGAACAGGTTGACCTCATTAATGCAATTGACTCAGTCAATTTGTCACAAACCAGGGAGTACAGCTACAAGAAGTGGTTCTTTGTTCAATTTAAATTAATTAATTGCTTTCAGGTGCAAGTAACACTTTGCAAACTTGTCTTTGTGCTCTTAAAACTGTAGAGTCCAAGTTATGCTCATGTTCCTGCCATTTATGATTTAAATTTTTGTCAGTTTAAGTACAGGTAAGCAGGTTTCATCTCATTTTTCTATAAAAGATAAGTGGAAGTTGCTACTGTGTCTTGAAATAAATTTATAAACCCCAGATATTTTTTTTTTTAAAAAAAAAACAAGCATGAGCCATGCAAAGTGAGAGTGTCATGCCGAGACCTAACATGTGCCACCTATAAAACTGTAACAAGCAACAGGCTGAGTTCTCCTTCTTATTAACATGAGGCCTGAACTTGAGGAAGCTTACATTCAAGTTGGTTAGGCATGGTGCTAGTAGTGTCAAGGTTACAGATTTGATCCCTGTATGGGCCATTCACTGAAGAGTTGGACTCAATGATCCTCGTGAGTCCCTTCCAATTAAAATATTCTGTGTGATTCTGTGAATCAAGTCAACAAACCCAGATAAAATCAGGACCCAAAAAGCTCCAGTCAGACCTGTCAAATGTGAAACCCTTCTAGCAGCGACCTTCTTGGCCATCCGAAATTATTTCTCAATAGACTGCTTGTTCTGTACATCTGCACAGCTCAACATTTTAAGCCAACACCTCAAACATCTGAAAATCAACATGCAGGTGCCACATTGCCCTCACTCCTGATTGACCAACCACGTTTGCCTCAGGTGCCAGGGATAGCCATAGGTCAGCTGGGTCTTCCTAGATGGGATGGACAGAAGGATCTCAAGGGGAAAGGACTGACTGACTCTCTTGTCCCCAAGTTAAATCTCCTGAGGACCTTGGATGAGATGTCAGTTCTCTCCTGACTTCACTTTGTCTGAAAATCTTATTTACATCAGCCTTAACAGGTGTTTAAAACCCACAATACATATAAACAAAAAGCACTGATAAATGTTTTCAAGTAGCAGTACAAAACTGGAGGCTTTTTTTTTTCCCCAACAATATTGTTGTTTCATATGTAAAAATGTACTTTAACAAAAGGCTTTTGTTTGCTTGCTTTTTGTTGTTATTTAATCTTCCTCCTACATCTGTTGCATCTCACTATCTTTGATGAAAATAAATACATCTAAACACAGGCCTAACCACCCAGAATAAAACAACTGTAGCAGTGCAAACTGTAACTACTTTTATCAAAGATGTAGTAACTAAGGGGTTTTTTTTACCTCTCATTAGCAAGAAACACGGTTCTGCTTTTTTACCCCAGTATTGCCATATGATACTTTCTATTCTTAAGATCAAAGTCAAGTATGTTGAACTGGTGGTGAGTGGTGGGAGAGCTAGAAACTGGGGGCATAAACAGACACGGTGGAGGCTCAGGCTGGATCTCAGGAGGAGCATCCCTGGGAGCTGCCCCACAAGGCTCCAGGCTCCCAGGGTGCAAGCCCCCCCAGCACCCAGCCCTGGGCAGCCCCTGACCCCTTCTGTGAGGCCCAAACTACCCCAGTTACCCTTCTGGGCTATGATCTTGCCACCCATGACCTCACTTCTCAAAGTGAAATAACCTTGAGTTGTGAAGCTGTCACATCCATGCTAAAACCCTGTGGTATCCTGCTCCCTGAAGACACAAGTGAGATTGATTGCACTTGTGATTTGTTCATTTCCACAACTATCTTACCATTAATATCCCTCTCTCATCCATTTGCAACACCTGATAAGCACAGAAAATTGATTATAATGTCCAATTCATCAGGTAAAATCTTCTGGGATAGTTGGTTTGTTTTTGTTGGCTTCTCCTTTTTTCCTTTCAGACCGTATATGGAGGGGGAAAAACAATAAAAACCAGCAACAAATGAGGTTTCAAAAATTAATTAGCTTAACAAGAGGTAGAAAAATGTCTAACCTCATCAGGGCTGCCTTTTGCCAGTGTAAGAAATTACATGGTTTCCTTAGTGCAGATTTTAATTTATGTATCCAAAAGCACTATATCTCAGAGTAGATTAAGATAGCTACATGTTTCAGCTTTAAGTGCTCATCAAGCTGAGAGATAACAGAACTGATGAATGGGACATTTCACATCCTTAGAGAAATGAACACTATTACATAAAAAGTGTGATTTGAATTTGTCTTTCTGCTTAGGCTGTGCCTTCCTAACAGAATTTATAAATAGAAACAGAACTTTAAAAATCAAGAGCTGCCAGAGTGCTTTTTTCCTTCATCATCTGATCACTGAAATATAGGACTCACACAAATCCATATACTTGCATTGAAATAATCTGTGTGTTGCATCCTCTCCTCCCCAAATCAATTTATTACTAAATAGCAAATGGTAAATGAAGTTATTATTTCAATCTGACAAAAGTGAGTCTCATGGTCATTACCCTATAAAAACTGAGAGAAACCAAATTCCTTTAACTGTTGAGAAGCTTGAACATAAAATAACTGTGCTCTGGAAAATGGGTATGATATGCCATTAATTTTTAATAAAGCAGTTTCCATAGTCTTGCTAGATTTACAGGCTCAGAAATCAACTACTGATGAATCAATCTGTTTTCCCCTGCCGAGATGTCAGAACAGACAGGGCCACTGTAATTGTAAAACCAGGCAGCAGTGGCTCTGTTAAAGCAAAGGCTGTATAGGACATTAGAGAATATGCCTTCATTCAGTCCTGCATTAAGTTCTGTGGAACAGATGTCGACAATTCAGTTTAAAAGTGCATCCTGAGTCTATAAAAGGCAAGAGGGAATAAAAGGCAGGTCTGCGTAAAGTTTTGGGATTGCAGAAAATGACCACTGAAAACATGAGAACTGCTCATGGATTTTTTTTTCCTTTTGCAAAATACTACTCTACTGCATGGGACAGCCCTGATAAATGAGGATAGCAAGGTGATACCTGGCAAGTCCTTCCCCCTGCACTTTTAGTCCTGTACTTTGGTTCACCTGTGCCTGTGCAACAACCATAGGGCCCCACACTGGTCCAATTGCTGGCCAGTGTGCAAAACAATGAGGCAGAAGAGTGTGTTGATCCTCTCATTGCGCCTGATGGCTGGCTCGGTTTACAGGGACAAATGCCTGCTCCCCTCATTGTGTTACTGCACAGCAAATTGTTTTATTAATAGTCTGTAAAATACTGTTCTTGTTTAGACATTGCCTAGTCACAAGCAAGGTGACAAACCTATGTTTCTATTTCTTGCACCGGGATCTCAGCTTTGACACCTGGAGGACCTTCTCCCCCTCCTTCTGCACTGACCTTGGTGTCTGCAGGGCCGTTGCTCTCACATATCCTCACTCCTCTCTTCTCTGGTTTCAATTGCTTCAGCACAATAACTTTTTTTACCTCTTAACTATTTTATCCCCAGGATGCTACCACTGTCCCTTAGACGGTGGCAGGTCCATCTCAGAGCTAGCTGGGTTTGGCTTTGTTGGATACGGGGAGCTTCTGGCAGCTTCTCACACAAGCCACCCCTGCAGCTCAAATGCTACCAAAACTGCCACACAAACCCAGTGCAAGAGACAAGGAGAAACCTGGAGTGAGTCCAGGGCAGCTCCAGGATGGTCAAGCCAGGAATAGTAGCCCTGTGAGGAACTGTTGGGGAATCCAGACTTGCTTAGTCCAGAGAAGGAACCAAAACCATCAAGAAACATTAAAAATGGCAAAGTAAACAGAATCATGTCCATTGCGTGAGGTCTGAATATTACTATGTTGAAACATGTATGGCAGACACATTATGCATAACTACTGCAAAATCACTCACAAACTCAAACACTAATCTCTCAAATCCTATTTCAGCTCAAAAGGTATGGAAATTATCTGCTATTTTAAGTATGCTTGTCATAAGCAATTATAACAACTTCTCAAGGCCAGTGTTTTCAGAGTTTATGAAAGGTTCTCAGGTACAGCTTGTTGAAGAAAACGTATCCTACAACTGTTTCTCTGAATGACCTTTAACTACCCTGGTTTGTAGAATCTATTCTGCACAGAAATAGTTTTAGACAACGTATTTGTGTAGTCCAAATAGAAAAGATAACACTTCCATCTACAAAATTAATCTTACAGGTAAAAAAGGTTCTGATCTCAGATAAACCACAGGGGCCGTGTTGTTTGTGTCCCATTATCCAGAATGCTGGCTAAGTTTTACTTGAAGTTTTAGCTCTCATTACCAAGATGAAAAAGGTCTTTCAGAAAAACAAACAAACAAACAAACAAAACAAAAGCAAATCAAAACCTAACAATATGAAAACCAAACAAAACCCCATAAACCCAACCAACTAAAAGAACCCAAACAAAACCACACACCCAATCTCCCCCCACCCCCACAAAATTACAAAACAAGAAAAACCTCAATATATGACCTCTCCCAAGAATAAAAAAAAAAGCCCACACCACCAAAACTTTTCCTTTACTACTCCTTAGTACTTCCATGGTTAAAAATACTGCAAGCTTAGTCTTATGTGGTACTTGGCCATGTGGAATTTCAGGTCTGCCAAAAGTGAAAAATGTTTCAAGACCTCAAGAGCTGAACTTGATTTCAGTTCTAAAAATAAGGAATTCTTCCAGGTTCAGAATAGATGTAATACAGATCCTTATCAAGTCTGCTCAGCACTAAAATGAACTAATATGAAAGCTTCAGTTTACTATCATATTTGTCTAGAAAGCACTCTATAAATTTGCCTGGAATTCTGCCAGAGAGAGTACGGAATTTCTGAATGACAGATTGATGGTGCTTCTTCATTATATGAACTTTTTAGGACCATAAATACAAGCAGAAACCTTTGTTTTCAACCTAATAAATTCACTGACTTAGTGCTTACTAGAGCGGCCAGATTTTATGATCGAAAGCAAATTATTTTCTTTCACTCAATTTACCTCAGCATAATTAAAAGACCTTAAATAGTTACAAGTGATGATAGGGAATTATTTCCTTGGAAGACACTTGGGCTTAAAGTTTGAATGTTTCTCCATATAAATAGCTACCTAGAAAATCCACTCAACCTAGAAGGGATGTTTCTGAGACCTGTTCTCAGGGTGCAGAACACCAGCACTGCAGCAGCTACTAACAGGAAAAGGCAATATACTATTCAGCCCTAATGGAACTAACTAAAAGGATAAATAAAGCCAGGAGCAGTGCCTTAGACAGGAATGTGAGTCAAATTAAATCTCTCATGATAACTCAATGAAACTTTAATACTTCATTCTTACTGTTCCACTGAAACTAATTCTTCTGTGTTTAGGAATTAGTCAGAAATTGCAGAAAAACAAATACAGTACCCACAGCATATAAACTTACTGTAAAAAGAATATCCAACAGTCAGTAATGCACAAATAAATCTTTTTAATTAAATTTTTTCATAGAGAGCTCAGTGTGGGTACTGCTGTGGTTTTGTTGCAAACATTATTTTTCATATATTTATTGTTAGCCCACGCATTTTAAATATCACTTTTAAAGCATCTGTCCTAAATTGACTTCTATTTTTAACATTTTGCTTTTAGTTTGCTTTTTTATTGCCTGCTCCCCAGACAGTGTAACACCTTCCTCAAAGCATTTATAAAGTACTCAATTGAAGGCTGGGAGAAAAACCAACAGAGCAAAAGAGTCAAAAGTTTTTACATTTTTGGATTCACTTCTAAACACTGCCAGTTCCAACCAGCTATGGAGATATTTACTCACAAAAAGGATCAAAACCAAGTTACAAGTCCTTTATCACTCAGTGAATATTTCACATTTATGCAAAAGTAAATAACCCTCTATTGCTTTTTTGAGATTCATTGGTTGTTTCAGACATCCAAATCCCCTGTTATCCCCTAGATACATGTCTGAAAATCCATTTTAGATATTTTACAAAACCTGCTATTTAGTAGTTAGGTTGTGTTTTTTTTTTCATTTAGATGAACTGAATTCTCAAAATAGTTGCTTGGCAAAATATTCTTTCAATTTAGCTATAGCTTCAGAAATAATGGTTGCTTTATTCTGGGAACACTTGGGGCAGCATTCCAGGAATAAGAAAATTAGGTGCACATATTGGAAGCTTGTTCATTTTTACTGCATTTACAAGTCTTTTCTTCTCTCTCTGCAATTACAGTAATCCAGTGCAACAGTCTTACCAGATATTTATTCAAAGCACACTAAATTAGCTCAGTTTACACAGAAGTCAAGTCTAAAGTTTCAATCTCACTTACAAAAAATGTAAAGAAGAAGATTCAGTAAACTGCCTTTGTTCTGAATTTCGGTACCTCTGCCGTGAATGCCACTGGAGGGAGAGGTGGTGATATCGCTGCTGCAGCTCTCAGCCTTCATCCTCCCCTTCTCCGTTTTTCCTTCACCTTCACAAACCCAGCCCTAATTACCTAGTGAGAAACTGCATGTGTTTACACAGGGGGAATGATGCTGTTGTCTCAGGCAGATTTATATGCAGGTCAAGCAATAACTGCACACATGGCTCCTTCTGGGACTCAGGCTTGGTCTGCTGCCTTACAGCACAGAGAGCATCTTCACACGTTCTTTAGAACTGATGCTTAAAATGAGACTACACTCTGTTATGTTCCTTTACACCACAGTAAATTTGCAGGGAAGAAAAGGCTCAATACTCCTTGAAAGTGCTGAGAATGACAGTGATTCAGGTTGGAAGGGACCTCTTCAAAGCAGCATAAAGGACAGCAGATTACACAGGGCCAAGGATCCCACAACCTCTCTGGGCTTCTGTTCCACTGACTGGCCACCTTCACAGTGAAAAGCATTCTCTTTACAACTGATCTGGATCTCCTGAATTGCAGCTCATGTCTGTTGCCTCTCCTCCTTTCGCTGTATAGCTCTGGGAAGAGCCTGTCTCAGTCTGTTCTACACCTACCCACCAGGCATGGCAACGGGTTGTCCCCCAATCCCTTTTGGCAATTTCTCACCCATCTGTTAATCCAGCTCATGTTTCATTGATCTCTCTGGATAGAAACCATGGAAGACAAGGTCAGAGGCCTTGCTAAAGTCAGAGGTAGGGAACATCACCTGCTCTCCCCTTACCCACACAGCCAGCCAACCCATCAGAGAAGGCAGCCCAGAAGGTCAGGCTCATCTTGCCCACGGTAACTCCATGCTGGCTGTTCACAATCACCTTCCTGATCTTTATGTATTTGGACACGGTCTCTAGGAGGATCTGCTGTATAACCTTCCCTAGATCCTCCTCCTTGTCCCTCTTGAGGCTGGGAGCAATGTTTGCCTCTTTCCTGTCATTGTGAACCTCTTTGAAGATGACAGAGAGTAGCCTCACAGTGACCTCTGTCAGCCTCTCCCCCAGGACTCTCTGGTGCAGCCTGCCTGGTCCATCAGATTTGTGTATGTTCAATTGGCATAAAAGCCTTCAGTCTTGATCTTTCTCTGCTCTAGCTAACTCTTCACTCCCCTGAACAATGCCACATGGCTCAGAGGCTGAGCTAACGGCAGAATTTACCAGGAGAAAAACCAGGAAGACACAGAAAAAGCTGTGGTAACCTATCAGTCAGTACTCCTTTGCGGAGTGGGCTCCCATTTTTCTTAGCCTTTCTTTTGCTGAAAGGTATGTAAAGAAACTTTTACTTTTGGCCCTCTCATCCTTCCCAGTTTCAGCTTCAGCTAATTTGTGGCTTTCCTGCAAGCTTGGACAATCTGCCTGTGTTCCTACTGGGTAGCCACCCCTGCCACCCCCTTTGGTGCACTTAGTTTCATGTGTGAGCTCTGCATGTGCTGATCTCTTGCCACACCTGCTTGATTTCCTGCAGCCTGGAAAGGACTGTCCTTGTGCTCTGAGCCCCTCTGCACTCCAGGGCAGCCTCCCATGCGATCCTGCCAAGCTGAAATCTGCCCTCCTAGATATCTTTTAACTATTAACTGGATTTTACAGAATTCTTTACGTTAAACTACTGCAGTACTAATTTAAGAAAAATGTTGTTTATCGTTAAAAACCCAAACCTCTACAAATAGATTAACTACATTACCCAAGTGTTTTTGGTCCATGTATTACACTGCCTTGACTTTCTCAGAACCTCAAACAAACCATGAATCTGTATTTGGTAGTAACTCAGTAAACAGTACAGTCTCAAGCAATGAGTGCAAAAGGACAGATCTGTGGAAAACAAAAATGAGAAAAAACAATATTATCCTAAGGCTGCTATTTTTGTACCAACAATGTGGACATGTCAGTTTATTCTAAACCTTTGACCAGTTAATATAAAATCAATTATATGAGACTCTACCAAAGTCATTAGTGAGGCTAGGTTCTAAAGTCAGGATGAAATACAAGTTTGTCTGGGAAGAAAATCCAAATCTTTAAGTCATTCTATTGCTTAGAAACTAGTCAATATTTTTGTTGGTTTTTCTTTGACCAATCTTCAGTGACTGATATCCAATTACAAAATTTTGTCTCTATAAACATTATATTGTACTAAATAGGTGCTTTTTTAAAACTTGACTGGAAGTACGGAAGGAAAATAAGTCAATTTACATACTGGTGTTGTCTCTTACGGTGTAATTTTTACATGTATCACACAAGCAGATACAGTTTATATTAAATATAGTCACAGAAAATAGTATCTTATAAAGGATATAAAAGAGGCCAGAAGACTTGTCACCACTTTCTAGTTAACTATCTGCTTTTAAAGATAAACTTGTGTTTTTAAAGATAAACTTCTGGACAGAGGCTGCAGGTGGCAAACTAAGGACTGCCAGAGAGTCAGGAGTATGACAGGGACACTGTGGCACTGCATGCTAAGGCAATTTTGTTGTTATCAATATCACTTGTTGTTACTATTATTAAGGACGATAACTTGCACAACTGGAAGCAAAGTGGGAAACTTTTTCTGGGTAATTTAATTCATTATTTTTGTTTCAAAGTTCTACACCTACAGATAGAATCACAGTACATAAACTGATGATGCCCTGAATTTTAGTGTCTCTGAAAATTAAGGTTCCCTTTTCAGTACTTCCTGCATCCTCTGTAACGGGAAGTTCTGAAGGATTCAGTGCTCAATCTTTCAGATAGATTTTACATGGCTTCCTTTGAGTTGTACAGAGATACAGTTGGAGCCCTGTAATCTTCCTATCACACCCAGCTGGAAGCTGCCTGATACATCAATCTAATGCAGTTGGAGCCCACTGCTTCCAGCCCTTCCTTATATCCATCTATCAGTTATATGTCCAGATCAATGAGAAAGTGATTACTCTGCTGGAAAAAAAAAAAAGTGATAAAATAATTATAATAGGGTTCTGATGACTAAAACTCACTGATCTACTCTAATGGAAATGCCAGTTTTACAAGAGAACTTCAGTACATAACAAAATGCTGTGGATGGCACATAATATCGTGCTAAGTATCCTGAGTACAGCTGTTACTTAAAAAGAGAAAACATACAACACTGTCTAATTTTTACAGAAATATCCAGAGGAAAGGGAATATAAGAAACATGAAACTCTTGTTTTGTCAATAAAAAAGTCAAGTCTCATTGAAAGAATCTACTATTAACTAATGTTTAAAATAATGTCTTTAATATAAAACATTATTATTTTTTAATAGCACATTAAAACTTAATATCTAATTTTACTCAATGTAACCTGAAAGCACTCTTAAAAATAATTAAGCTGAAGAAGAATAAAATATCTCAGATAATCTGCACATCTAAGTTAAAAAGTTGTATGAGTCATAGGGAAGAATGACAAAGGCACAGAATATCAGGAGGAAAATTGAGCCAAAATTGAGAGCAGCTTCAGAACCAGAGGACAGAGGAAGAATTACAAGGAGAGCCAAGTCACAGGATATGCATGAAGGAACAGTTTGCTGTTCTGTCCACAAGCCTAGAGCAAGCAGGTAAAGAAAAATTATTTACAGACATAACTAAAAGGTTAATTACAATGTGTTAGGGTAATCACCCAAAACACAGTAACGGGTTAATCTCATAAAGCATCGTAGAATTAGACAAATAAGGAACTAAAGTTATATTTATTCCTACTTATCCTAGGGTTTCTATGGAGTCAGTTTATTTTGCACTTCCTGGGTATTAAACTGTTTGTTAATGTGCATGTTTTCTTCGTGTTGCCCTGTAGGGCTTCTATAAATACTACACTCATTAGCTCATATGTACTCTTCTCCTGTCATGATTTATCCATTACAGAACTAAACCACATCAGCAATTTATTAATTACTTCAATGATATCTGTAGTGCAAAAAACTCAAAACACAGATTTGTCAGATGTCAAGTATGGTCATTGTCAGATATTTTGGGTATAGGAAGAGAAAAAGTAGCAGTTTTTCTGACTAACTTCTTTAAGTTTGTGTTAGTTGTGTGCTAGTTGTATATGTTCTACCCAGTACCTGCGAATTAATTGTTTTAAATGCTGGTGCTTCTTTAAGCCACTTTCTCTGAATCCTTTGATGATCCCATTTTCTCAATACAGGCAGAGTGTTTGAGTGGCACAATTTTTTTTCCTCTAATTACAAATTAGCTTTGGTGTGCACTAGACCAATTTCTATTCTTCTTTTTAATGCCACCTTTTTCCTTCATGCTATTTAAAAGGGTAAACAAGGTTACAGAATTACTTAATCATCACACCTAATTGCCCATCCATCCCTTGCCTTTATGTAGGAAAATTCATTAACTATTCTGTGAACTGTGTCAGACGCAGCAATGCAAGGCTTTGCCTTCTGTCTGCATATGGGCTACTGGTGATAATGTCTGGGATTGTTTGCCTTAGAAGCAAAGTCTACACCAAGATGATGCAGAAACCACGTGTAACTTGGGTGCTTGTGCTGCGTGGCCATGGCACAGCACCGTCCCTTCACCACACACCGTACCCGCCTTTGCAGTGTGACAGCACCGGTGCCACTGGTGTCACCGGCTTCACGAGCTGTTACAACTTGCATGACAAATGGTCTCTTAAACATCCTCATGTCCTTCCTGTCTGTGGTTCAGTTGAACAATTCCAAAAAGGAATTTCAGGTGAGAGCAGTAAATCTATACTATAAACATGGATTCTTGGGAAGAGGGAGACTTGTGTCAGCTGTCAAATTAAAATCAACTTGAGCACAGCAAATGACGTGCACCCCTTTGACAGAGCTACTCATAACAACTTAGACAATAAGACTTTGATTCTGTGTTGCTGGAGGATTCAGAAGTGTTCATTAAAGAGCAGAGAGGTGTTCACAGAGCATCAGAGCCTCCAGCGTCTTCTAAATAGAACTAATCAAACAGTTGGGTTTCAGATAAAAGAACATCTAAAGAAGTGGCGGCTGGATGTTTGTGTTCTCAGCTAATAATGCAAAAGAGGTTTATTTCTAAACATCTTTGACACATGGCAAGAAAAAATGTATTATTTATAATGATGCTTATGTGGCAAGAAAATAAAAATTGGGAGAAAAAAATCACTTAGTTAATATTTAAGCATCCGGATACAGCTGGAAAAAGGCAACAAATCATGAATAAGCAAATCATCACAAATTACACAACACATGTATTAGGTATGTATGCTGCTTATATTTGGAATATTCAGGATAAAGAGTATCATTGGAACACAAGTAAACAACATGTTGCCCTTCATCACGAGGCCTTCTGTAATCGCATGTAAAAGCATAGTGATATTTTTTAATATTTATTTATTCTTTTATGAAAACTATTCTGCTGCCTGTAAATTAGTAATATCTGCAAGATATCCATAATTCATGATTTGGTAAATATTTTATTTTTTCTGTTTATATTAACAATTCTTATACAAACTGTATAGTTTGCTATGCATTTTGGCCCTACTGCAACTGTAACTTAAAAAATGTCCTTCTGGGCAGCCTCTGTGCTCTGCAGGTCCTCTGGAAGCAGACATGCAATGAGTGACAGTGACATGGGCTCAGATGTAACATCCTCGGCCACATGCTCAGTGACAGTGACCAACTACCTGGTTGATTTGGGGACTTAGGTGGCGTGGGAGATGTTTTTTCAAAATAAACGTGACTGACTAAATTGTTTCATGTATTGGAGGCTAAGTGAGCTCCCAATGAACTTATATTCTTCAGCAACAAGCTGTCGGTGCCAAAACTGCTTAAACTCATCAGCATCACAGGTATCTTAAAACACTTTCTTTGATCACAAGACACTGCACTAGCCAAGTGAAATGCTGCTCAAGCCAAAAGTCCTCTTCTATACAAGCAACTACAAACCTTCAGGGGAAATGGATACCCCACCTTGCTGCCAGCAGAGAACAATCTCATCTCACAACAACAGGAAAGATAAAGAGAAAATCAAGTTTCAATAATTCCAGTTCACATCAGTTCTGGCTCTCACTCATCAGACTCTACAGTTTTCCTAAATACAAACTAAATGTCTAATAAAAAAAATTAAATGTATAATTATTTGCAGAAGATAAGCTACATGCACACATATATATCTAAAGAGTGTAAAAGTGTGTTATATACAGATAAACATATAAGAGAAAAGCATGAGATTACCTCAACTACTCAAATAATAACCTCTTATGCCCCCCCCCTGCATAAATAGTAATGGTTCAAAATCTGTAACACATGTCAGTTTTTAGGTCACTGGACAACAGCCCACATAGAGCAGAAGGGATTGAAAATTAATGCTGTTGCTGGAGAGAAAAAATATGAATAAAGCCAAGAAATTATAACGCTATAAAGACATGTAATACTATTAAAGAACATTTCTTACCAGTTTTTTTTATTTATTCATTTTTTTGACTGAACATGTCAATTTTCTCAAATGTACAATATGCAAAAAGAAAATTAAATAGCTTGTCATTTGAAAAAAAAACCCTCAAACCGTTTCTATGGTGTTTTTTTTGAAGGCAGCATATGCTAAGTAAAACTAATGCTAGCTTGTATCGCAATCATTATCACTCATTCCCTGTTGCAGGGGAGGGGCATTTATATTAATGAAAACTGAGAACTACCAGCCTTAGCTGGTAGAGCGTAGCTGTTCAATGCAATAGTTGTGAATTGCTGTTTTGGGGATGGATTTTTTGCTTCTTGTCTCAAGCAGCTATTGAAAGATTATGCCTGGAAAAAAAACCAGCTGTTACTAGATTCAATGTTTGTTTTCATTCTGGTTATTTTTGGTTTGGTGGTTTGTTGTTTGTTTTTTGGGGGTTTTTTTGGGGGGGTGGGGTGGTGCTCATCATGCCTAGAATAACTTTCAACCTCCAGTTAAATATTTCTCTCTCTGCTCATGAGCTTCTAAGTAGTTCTTTGAAAACAGAGGCCCTAAACAATATGCCATTTAAATGCTTAACTTGTAATTACCTACTAAAACATTTTGATTTCCCCACACAGACACAATGCTTGTGTGAACACATACATTTTCCCCAAAGCCATTCTCACTGCCACATCATCCGCTCTCCCTCTTTTTCTCTCATTTTCCCCCTCTTCTGCAGTACTGAGATTTTGAGAGACACAAAATAATACAGTGGATGATTTTATAGTTCAGAAGGTAAGCAGAAACTTCTCTGGGAAAGCCATTTGTCCTGACTCATCCTGTCCCAAGGAGTTTGCTGTCAGGCAGTGGCAGTGCTCCTGCTGCTGAGCCCAGGGGAGAGAGGAATGAGCTCCCTGAGGTGGTCCTGGTGGAACCTCCTGCTCCTGACTGCTGTTTGGAAGTACCAAAGCCAAGAGAGATCCGTCTCTCACTCTGGTATTAGCACACCTTTTCTGTGCTGCTGTGGCAGTACTCCCTTTCCTCCCCCCTGAGCAGAGGGTGGTCTAAGCTCCACTAAAGAAATATCCTCATGGACCTCAGCCCCATTTTTCCAGATGTGATGAGCTCCTGTAGCACTTGGTCACCAGGCTGAGAGGAAGTCATGACCAGAGAGAACTGCAATACTCCCCCAAGACAAGAGGTTCATGAGTTCTCCCTCATAGACACACCACAGCTCACACAGTCAGCTAAAACGAGGTACTGCAGCCCCCCACTCTCTCCCCTCCAGGCACTGCAATGGGTGCAGTAGCCAAACACACCAGGTAAATGTGGGGCTTCAGTGCTGCCACAGTCACCTGCATCCTAGAAGATAAAATGGTGGGAAAGGGCAGAAATGAGGCAGTTGCTGCTTGCAGGCCTAGTATTAAACTAAAAGTCAACATCTCATTGGTAGCACTTTTAGACTAGTGTTCAGGATCTCTGCAGGGTGCCATTTTCATCTCTTCTTTGATGTGAGAGAGGTGGTGCATTAGAAACAGGAATGAAAGGCGCAGGTTTGGAATCATTAAGTAAACTCCCTGTCTCTTAAAAAGGAAATGTTCTTGAATTTATTCAGTCGTTCATCTCATCTGGACAAGTTAAAGCAAAGTATCTAGGAAGAGAAAGAAGTCTCACTTTACTTCCAGATATACACCTAGTATTTCAGTAGCCTCCAGGTTTGACCAACTGCAGTAAGAGCTATAGTTTAATTAACCATTACAGCTTTTACAGGCTGTAATTGGCTTCACGTCTAGTTCATTAAAGCCACAGCAGAATCATTGTGACAGTCCAGCCATGAGCAAGTTCATACAGAGCATCAGCACTTCAGCTTCCCACCCATTAAGTTGGTGAATGTTTTCTGAACAGAGGAGATGAAATGGTGCCAGCTAGACCCTCTCAAGTGTGTATCCAGAAAAATATTCTAAAGACAGATGACCAGGAGCAAATAGACAGTCTCCAACCTCATTACTCCCTATGCAGCTCAACATATGTCAAGTGTTTGCACTAGGCAAACTGACATTTTAGCGTACTGTTGGGTCTACCCTGGAAACCTGATATTTATAATGTAATAATTCTATATCTGGCCCCTGGAGCAGCTGCAGTTAAAGGAATATGAGTTATTAAAGAGAAAGTCTCCATTTGGTGGCATTTTGTAGGTGGAAGTCTTTTGAGACATTCCTATTACCTGAAATATTCACTGAGTGGTTTTAGTCTGCTGTAACTTTGCGGTAATCTGAAATAGAATACTTTTCCCTCTGTCTTACAAGTGCTTGCAATTCACAGACTTTACCAAGGTGTAGGCTTCTACATGGATCTCAACATTCCCAGAAGCAGATTTTTCAGAAGCATGTTCTGCCTATGGCTGGAAAAATAACCCTTGGCTGTGGCCATCTTTCTACCACTGTCACCTTCTTCTCTGTATTTTTAGCTTTTCTTCACCCACCTTTACCTCTCCATCTTTTATCTTTAGGCCATTTTCTCTCTTTAAGTCATTTTCATCAGGAGAAATATCCAGTTCTCTTCTCCAACAAGAACTAATTTTCAGGAGTAACCTCCAAAGGCCTTTGCAGTCAGTGGACCATCATTGTATTAATCCACTTTTTCCTTAGTGCTAACAGGCAGAGCTCAAAGAAATTCACTTCCTTGAGGTATATTGGCATGGTCTTCCCAAGGCGAACACAAACCCCTGCCACCTGCTCTCCAGGTGCATGAAAACTTGCTCTGCCAGTAGCCTCAGCTAAATACAACTTGTAGGGCCCTGGTGGGTAGCTGAGCTACCAAACTACAAAGCCAGTTTAAAAAAAAAAAAAAAAGTTGTTAAAGCCAAGCTACTAAGCCTAGTAAGACCTATTTATCACAGTGTTAGCATGCCCAGGTTTTAGTGTACCTGGAGCTTGGTCAGAGTAAACAAATATTCACTCAGAGTACTGACAAAAGGAGCTTGTGTCTGCCTGCAAAAGACAACACAGGAAGAGGCTGATGTTATTGGCAATAACCATGCTGAAGCTCAACAGGGCCCTCAAAAGGCTATGGGGAACTGAGAGGCTTGATGGCATATTAACAGTTTTTTTCCTAAGTTCCTCCCAAATAATATTTGTCTTCAGCAGTGTCTTCAGCAGCAGAGGCTTAAGTCCAGAAAAATTTCCAAGCTTTTGCAAAGGTTGCTGCATAACAGCACTCCTTTCTCCAAAAATAAAACAATTCAAAAAACCCCACTTGATTAGTCTTGCTAAAAGCGGATAACCTGTCAGCTTCAATATCACACAATACCTGCACTAATAGGATTTAAATCGCTTCTAGGAACTTGATGAGCTGTTTCTGTGTTAATGTGGCCCGACTCTGCACTGAGTTTCACAGCTGAAACCTTGCTGAGGTGACACTCTCATTAACAAGAACATAATTTAAACAAGTATTTTTAAAACAGAAGGACTTCCCACACACATACTGTAGGAGATGCACAAAGGGCTCTGTTAACACTTTCAAACATCTTGAATGCTTAAATAATTATTGAGCACATTTTGACCATTTTATCAAATATAAAAGGCATGAAAATTATTTGGATAATCGAGAGCATGAATAAAAAATGATTGCTAAATTGGATGCCATACAGCTTATTGCTGAGAATAAAGCCTCTGTTGTGTCAGTTTTACAAACTCCATGAGACTAACTTCCTCAGCACAAGGATTTCTTCTAAAAAAAAAACAACCGTGCACTTAAAGCTCAGGGTACACATCAAGTTTTCATATACTCAGGAGTTTTACTGAATCAAGATTCAACATGAACTCTGAGCAGCAGCAAGTAAATTTGGTCTCCAAAATCTGTTCAAGGCAGTATCCAGCATCAAAACACATTCTAGGAGAAGGAAAACAAACAATAGTGCAATCTAGAGCAAACACTATTGGTCCCTAAGCTCTCAAAAATCAGTGAAATGATTTGCCAGTCTTTTTCTTAAATTAAGTGCCCAATCATTAGAATAAGGACTAGGCAAAAAAGCTGTATATTATAGCAACAGTAAGGGAGGCTTTAAATTGTTGATAAAATATTTGTTAATCACTAATAAAATTCTGTTAATACATTTACCTATTTGACGCATGTATGCTAGGATGCTAAAATAAGCTTAAAGATTCACGACTCAAATCTATGTCCAAAACAGACCACCCACACACCTCTCATCTTTCACTTACCATTGTGATGTGGGAGAAGCAATGAACTGAAAGAAAAATGCAGAGCACGCAGTGGCCATCAGTAGTGAATGAACACACAGATCATCTTCTAGATCTGAAGGAAACTATTTCAAAAAGCCATCCATCTACAATGAGTTGTAGCAGTAAGAAATTAAATAAGCAATGTGCAATGCATAGAATGATGAAAAATCCCAATATAAGAGACTTGTAAGATTTGTCTGTGTGTGCATGAATAGAAATCAAAAGCATAATAACTTGGTTATACCTCAAAAGGTGGAGGAAGCCTTAAGTTGACATGCAGACAGTTTGAAGAGGCCAGGAACACAACTGGGATGTTAATCTAAGACCCACACCTCAAATATAACTTTCTGAAAATAACATTTGGTTTTGTTTGTCCTTTTAGGAATTTTAACCCTCATTAAGGAATAGGATGATTTACATTTTCTGTCATCATAAATCCTTCTCTTCTCTCTTCAAAAGAAAATACAGCCATTGAAAGGAGTTGTTTCTAATCACTTCAATCAGTTACAGGTCACAGTTTCTTGATGAAAAATTATTTTCAAGTACCAGTTACAAAAGCATGTCTCAAATACGAGGTCTTTAATTTTATTATAATTAGAAGTGTTGGTATGCCACCACAGGACCAAGTTCAAGAGCAGCAAAGTAGTGCATTTACGCACAGCTGAAGAGGAAGTGTAAGGCACTACTCATTGTGTGGCTAATACACAGTGAATGCAAGAGGAGGAGAAGCAATTCACTGTAAATGGATGGAAACCAGGGAAATACACATTTATAAAGTGAAGACACTTGGGAAACGTACCCATGGAGAGATCACAGAAAAATGTTGGCCAAGAACCTGCAGAAATCACAGTCCTCAACCAACACATCAATTCACAAAGTCAATGAACGGATGAAGCCAAGCAAAGTCAAGCTAAAATTAAGAATGAGAAGTTTTGCAGTGACAGTGTGCCAGCTGACTGAGCTGAATGACTGAGGCGAGTTTTCAGCTACAAAAGACGGATTTGTTTAGAAAGGGTGATTAACCAGTGCAACCACACTGCCAAGAGCAGTAAAGCACACTGTGTGTGCCGCTGTCTTCCTGGGTGTCTTTCCGAGAGCTACACTTTAGCCAAACAGAAGTTACTGGGATCAACAAAGTGGTACCGATGTAAAACGTAATGATCTGGTTTTTACAGGAGGTCAGGCAGAATGATAATGGTTCTCCCTGGTCTTAAATTCTCTGCCTTACACAGAAAGAGGCTGACAGAGCTCAGGAAAAGAACACAGTGTTGCTGTGAGCCCCCTTCTTGCTCTTGTAATTGGGATCTGTGTGCCTCAACTCAGAAGGAAAATGAAGAGTGTACTACAGAACACAATTTCAGCACCAGAGATTCTCTGCAAATGTTGGTGGCTGGACACTGATGACTCAAAGCAAAGAGTCCAGAACTTACTGAAATTACTGAAGGTGTCCCTTGAAGGGGAACCTGTTGAAAGGCTTTTTTTTAGTTAAGAAAATGAATAGACATCACTGTGAAACTTCTCTCCACGTATAGAGGAAATCACTGGAAACTAACAGAGAGCAGATATTTGTCAATAATACTTTGGTGACACAGAGAACCCAGACCAGCAAATATTTAGTAACTGTTCTGTCTTCTCCACCATCGTATCATCTTACTTCACCCACAATTTAGGGAGAAGATAACAGTATTTTTCTTCACAAATTATATACTTCCAGCCTGTATTTTTGGTAGTCAACTACTGCTCAGAAAAATCTGAACTTCCCCCTTAGAAGAACTGTATGTACTCTTTTTCTAAAACAGAGCATGTTATACAGTACCACTGCAACTCAATTATTTAGACAGGCAGATGTGGAATACATGGCCTTTGTGAAAGAGCTAATTCACACTTAAGACAAAAAATGTGTTCTACGGCTCAAGAAAGTCTCTTTCTCTTTTTCAGCATCTTTCAAAGATTTTTACCGATTTTCACCATTAAAATATAGCCTTTTCCCGTCAAATATTATAAGAGAATAACTACCCATGCTACAAAGACAACACAAGGTTCTCAGGACATTTAGACTCAACAAATATTACAGAGGCCTGTTGTGAGCTATGTATAGCTAGAAAAATCAAATTTAATCTGCCACTCTGTCAGGCTGCATTCCAAAGCCATTTTATCACTGCAACGAATACCAAGATATTTATCTTTCCTGGCTAGGTTAATCTTGTGTTCCATAATTATCATGACTGCCATAAACACATTCAGTTCTGTTCCCGCGCTTGTGAATGTTGCCAATTTGAGGAGAATCTGAGCTTAAAGGGAGTCACTTTTATTTACTTTCAACTTAAAGGCAACGGCAGAAATTAAGAAATATATTGCATTGGAGATTGTGTTTATTACCAGACCTGTGATGATAGCTTTCCAGTTAATTTTTTACCCTCAAACTAATTTGAAATCATTACAAGGCTACCACATTTACAGAATTCTAGAGAGGAAATGTCTAGAGAGTACTATGAATATAGTTGCTTGGCAATATCTGTATGTTTGTGAGTCTGCGGTGCGCAAACACACACACATACACACAAGTTTTGATGAGTTTCCCAGAACACTTTCTTGGGATTACACACACACATCCCATTTCCTTTGATCATATGACAAATCCCTAAGATGCAGCATGTTTCAGGAGTCTGCAGGCCTGGCAACTTCACCATCCTCCTGTGCAACACAGCCATAAACAGTTTCCAGTTCCAGATTTGGCTCATTTGGAGTTGGCATGGCTCTCTTCACTGCACACTGTGGTTGTGCCCTAAAGCAGTGGAAAACATGGTCAGCCAGGGATCTTTCCTGCTAGACATACTGCCATTCCTATTGCAGATTATTAGCACCATTCCTACTAACATCTGCTCTCCTGCTGTTTTGAGTAGGAGAAGACAAATAGCACCTTTGTCCCTGCTTTCAATGACAACAACCATGCAAAATTCAAGACTCAGAAAGACTGGGAAGAGAGAGAAAACAGGGAAAGAACATGACTATGCCTGGGGACCCTGAAGGCTTCTGTGTACTTGCAAAAAGCCAGTCAAGATTAAACCTTACACTGTTCCTCGTCAAAACCCAGAGTATGATGTGTGGAGCTCTAATAAAATATTGAAAGGTTTTACTTAGAGGGTTGAGCATATCCTTTAATTCAAAGGATGCAAAAGTTCGAGCAAAAGCCAGAGTGCAAAAAACCTTAGGTTTTGATTGTCTTTAGCTTGTAGGAATTTGGCATCTCTCACTGCATCACTTTAGAAGAATGGAACTAAAGAGAATGGGCTTTATCTAAACTTAGCAGAAATGAGCTACATTAATGCAACCCAAGGACAGGCAAAAGCTAAAAAGATTAGTAAGGCTCTAGCCAGTTTGTATTCACAGGGTCAGCAAAGGCATATGGAGTAGCAGAGAAGCAGCAGTTTCCAGATCTTTCCCCTCTCCCTCTAGAACTCAGTATTCTAGAAAGACATGAGAAGATATAAAACCAAACAAATTCTGTTTCTCTGGCTTTCTTCTACAATCACGGGCTTACTAGACTTCTTTGTCCTCTTTCCATTTCTAGAACAGGGATAATAACATTCCTACTAATCTCTGTATTTTTAGGTTCAAAATTCACCCATGATTGCAAATCACCAATAGTCCTTCAGAGATGAAATTCTGACATAATATGAAATAAAATTATCTCATTAGAAGAGGGAATACATGTGCATATAATAGCTTCATACATATCAATGTTTCTTTATTTCAGTTCCCCCATACCTCCAAAATCTCCATAAAAGTCTACACATTCCTGGAAGTGTTTAAGGCCGTGTTGTATTGGGCTTTGAGCAACCTGATCTAGTGGAAGGTGTCTCTGTCCATGGTAGGACAGCTGGAACTAGATGATCTTCAAGGTCCCTTCCAACCCGAAGCATTCTATGATTCTATAAAAGAGAAATTTCTACTCTTCTAGCAAGTTTAGACAAAATTCACGGAACTTCATGTGAGGAGAATAAATTGAAGGCTGTAAATCCATGTTCTAGGAGGAGATTGAGGCAGTCTAACTCACAGATTTCTGGGGCTACATCACTGCAAAAGCAAAACGTACTTAAAGAGCATCACAGGTGAAGTGGATAAAGTTGCTTTTTGGTTCTACTGCAGCAGTGACAAAGTGAAGCAAAAATCCAGAGCCCCAAGCTTCATTAGCATAAGTAACAGCAGATTAAGCTGGGAAAATATGCCACAATGACCCACAAGTTCCCCAGCTGTACTAAAAATATCTACACAGAAGTAGACAAGGTATCCTCCAAATGTAGAAAAAAACCCCAAACCACTAGGTCTTAGGGAATCTAAATCCAAGGAAATCTTCTTTCTCTTTTTAAAACCTTCTCTTTGTAACTTGAGAATTCATAATCAAATGACTACTGTTATATGAGACAACATTCAAGAAAGCTAAAATATTGGAGGGCCAAAGAATATGCTGAGGTAGAGCTGTCTGTCTTTGCTGGAGAGCCCTCTTGGAGGGGTAATTCTAGCCAGGTTTCCAGCAACTGGTGAGGGCTGATGAGCAGGAGAAGGTGGTTCAGTATGTAACAGAAATTACACAAACCTGAAATAAATCCGAGATCTAAGGAATGACTAATTTTCAACAATTTTATTAATAAGGAAGTGGGTGGGCTGTAGAGACTGGTCAATTTTACATAATGTTAAACACTACCACAGCTATTGAGTAAGGCTGGGAGGTGACTGAGACCACATCCACTGGTTATTTTTCAGTTTAAGCATATCTGACAGAAGAGTCAATGTGATACACACAGTTCAAAGTGGCAGCAACATACCTGTCCTGTTTGTTTTGCATGGTTTGAATGTGATCTTGCACAACTTCAGGCAGGATGTCAGTGGCATGCAAAACAGGTTGATGTGATGCATGAAATAGGTATGTCACTTTAGTTTTTATCTGAGAGCTTCAACTGCCAAACTATTTCTTTTACATCTCTGGAGAATGATATGCATTAAATTTAACATAATTATTAACTACTGGCACCTTCAATCTTGAATATTACCTACAAGCATCATAAAATACAAGGCATAAAACAAATAAAAAAGGAGTCAAAGTACATTGGAAGATGTAGTAAATTGTAAATAATAAAAATTAAAAATAAGAGGAGAAAAGAAAATAACAAGGAAGACAAGAACAAAACAAATATATTACTTTAAAAACGTTAAGCATTGATTAATAAAATTAAAACATAAGATGATTGTACCAAACTAAAAAAAATTGATTTAATTTAGTAATTTTATAAAGACCATGGGACCATTCAATAACTATGTTAGACAAGTCCTAGAAAGAAAGTGTTCCTAAGGTTAAGAATGGTTCTCTTTTCTCTAGGAACTGCTTTTCAGTTTCCATGGATATATTCTTTTTTTTGTATTTCTGGAGAATTGATAAAGGAAGAAACATACTTGCCCTGTCATACTCATTATGATGTTAGTTCATAGGAAAAAAGCCAAGTATTCAACCAGTCATCCATAAATCTTTGAGACAGAGGATGTAGGAAGAGAACTTAACAGTTCTACCACTAAGTTAGGTTACAGCTAAGCAAGGTTACAACTTGGGATGAAATTTGGGATGGGGGCTCTTACCCTGTAAACCCCAATCTTTTTATGCTCCCAAACAGACCTGAGCAGAGAGCAGATTTCCAGTGATTCACCTTGTGACCTTCAGACACTAAACATGAGAGGCAAGGCTGCTTCATATAGTGCTCTGTATATAGTGTTCTGTGATGCTTTCAGCAATCACAGGCACGTGTTTCTGTGTGTGCAGCATTCCCTGTCTAGGAATGGCTTCCTGTCAATATTCTTTCTCAGTTCAACTCCACACATGTAATTATGCAGTGTTTCCCAACACTACAAATTCTGAATTCTGAGGACTGTTCCCCTGGAGGACATGTAATGCTCAGTGTTCAGAAACACAGAATAAAATACTTGAGTAGGTAAAAAGGAAACAATTAGTTCTCTTAATTATTTTATTCAAGGTTTTTCTCTCTCTTCTTATCCACTCTCTGGAGGGGGAAAAGCTCAATTACTCTCATGCTGTTTACTTTCCAGGGTTAACAACATTTACTTTAATATTAAACTTCAGACTTGATCTTAAATGACTGTAAATAGGATTACAAAGGAGCAAACCTTTGAGGGCTCAAATCTTCATTTTTTTTTCTCGGAGCTGAACGCATGCACCGTGGAGCACCATTCTGTGAATCACTTGAAATGCATGGAGAAAAACAGACATTTTCTAAAAATACACAGAAAGTGTTCTTTGATGTGTTATTTAGACTCAAGTAACTTTTCTCTCCCTCTGTGCTCTTAAGGGGCTCGTTGTTTTTCAAGCACTGATTACAAAAAGAAATATAACCTTTTTATTTTTAGGCGTGTCTACCCCACCCTTACTTCTCCTGCCAGGAAAAAAATATGTCACTGCTTCAGACCTGTTCTGGCTTAATCAAGAAGGTCTTTAAAGCCCTAGTCTACTCTTGAAATAGTAGTAGTATCAATATTAGCAATCAAAGTGTTCAATACCACAACCTGGTAAGCAATGCAGTATCAAAAAACCTGAAAGAACAAGCTAGAGTTTTAGAACTACAATAATGGGAGAATGTAATTAATGAAATTAATCCTACTTCATGTATAGATGAGCTTTCTCTTACTGAATTTTTAAGTTTGCAATAATTCACTACATATCTCTCACATTGTTCTTGAACAATGGAGCTTATTACATACTACAAGGATTTGAACTATTTCAGACTACTTGCAAGCACTATTAGCAAGATAAATTACTTACAGGTGCAAAGCAACATGCCAGAATGTAGAAAGAAACATCACAGATCTAATCTAAAAATGCATCTGCGATGAAGATGAACATTTTATTCCAGTAATGGGTTGGGTAATTTCATTTTTTTGGTTACAAGGAGGGAAAGTACTGCCAGGCTTCCACAAATATGCTTTGACTGACCTCCAGAAGTAAGAGATGAAGACATGAGCCTCGTCCTTTTTAACCAGTTTGCTACATCCTTCCCAACTCCATTTTACTAAAGATAGGAGAGATATTCAAGAAAAGCCAGATTTCCGTGGGTGTCTCCACTCAACCCTAACATTCACCTTGACATCTAACCCTGTTCTTTAAGATATACATAAAGAACCCAGAAATGATATCCCCCTCACAAATTTTGACAAGAAGTGGACCAAAACCCCTAATGACCTGCTCTACAATCCAGAGACCAACAAATAAATAAAAATAAATAACAAAAATTGCCTTGCTCCCAACAAAAGATTTGTTGCTCCTTACCTTTCCCAAGTCCTTTACATTTCCACTGAGTTAGAATTCCTTTTGAAGGTCTACAACTCCAACGATTAAAATAAGGTTTTTTTCCTATTTTTCAGTCAAATCTTGGAAGAGGAAGTCCAGAAGTTTTCCACACAGAAAGGAGACTGGTGCTGTTAGATTGTCAATGTCTGAAGCTCAGATGGCCAATAGCTTTTTAATTCTAAGTCACAGGGTTGAAATCAATAATGAATGAGATGGTGTCAGGGCAGTGCCCCCTGTATAATTTTCATATTCTTTTCGAGTTCAAATAAGTTTGTCTTGAGATGTCATTGACACAAGACTCCAGCTGGGTGCTCCAAAGTGGCTCCCGAACATAACATACCTCTGAGCAGACTCCAACCCACCTCCACTCACTCTTCAACCTTACAACTTTCCTTTTACAAATAGCACTTTTACTGAACAACTGCACTGGTTCAAATATGAACCATGTTAGCAATGGCAGAAGAGGAATCCAGCCCGCAGAACACAACCTGTTACTGCAGACAGCTTCAACATCCTGGAAATGACAGCTTGCTCTTCCCCCATCTGATAGCAGCCCAACATGACATTTCTTGACACTTTCTCAGCTTGAAGACACAACCTATTTTTCCTTCACTGATTATCTCAGAATGATGAAACAACTCAAATGCTGTAACAGCTTCTCTTTTTTCCCCCAAACTCCACTAGCAACAACAGATAACATCTGTACAAGCAATGTGTTGTGAAATGCCACAGACATCCATTTGAGTAGCACTTTTTTTAAGGAAAAAAACCTGTATTTTCTGTGATTATTTTTATAGTATATCTTTTTAATAAAACTTTCCTTCTCTCTTTTTTTTTTTAATCCTTTTAAATGGATAGCCTGTCACAGCACCATATCTCTTTCTTTTTTAAAGTAGTTAAAAACAAGGAAACATCCTTGGAATTGGTTAACCTAAAGTTTTGATCATATGTTATGAGGACAGCCAAGGTTAAACTCAAGTTTTGATCATATGTTATGAGGACAGCCAATCCCCCTCTATAAACAAAAACATTAGCAAAGCAAGGCACTCTTGATACTGCCCAAATATAATCTCATGCTTCTAATCTTATTGCAGGTGTGCACAACTGACAGCAGCTTTAAACTATTAATAATGCCCTTTCCATGATGTATTTTAATCTGGCTTTTTAGGGCAAGTTCAGGATAAGTACTTCTATAATGACTCATTGCTTCAAACAGAGAGAGGTTTAATTTTACTAACTCGCTTGTTTTATCAAATTTCAATTGTGGTCCACACCCATCCATTCTAATATCCATTATCCCCAAAAATGACCAAAAGTGAGTCATTATGTCCTGTCAATTTGGAAAGACCAGGTGGAATAATCCTGTCTGATCTCACTGTGGTAGGTTGACCGTGGCCAGCAGCCAGACACCCACCCAGCGCTGACAGAACAGGGGGAGAAAACAGGATGCAAATTCTTGTGCTAAGATAAAGACAGAGAGATGACTTACCAATTACTGTCATGGGCAAAACAGAGTGAACTTGGGGAAAATTTATTTAAATTATTGCAAATGAATGTAGATTTGGACAGCAAAAAAACAAAGACAAAATGAATGAAATTGCCTGCCCCCCATGGCCGTTCTTTTCCCAGGCTCTATCTCACTCCCAACTCCTTCCCCATCACTCTCAATATGCAGGACACAGGGTGATGGGCAATGGGGACTGTGCTCAGTCCATAACAACTCCTCTCTGCTGCTCCATCCTCTTCACACTTTTCCCCTGATCCAACTTGGGTCCTCCTATAGGTTGCAGCCCACTCCTGTGTGGGTTCTTCACAGGCTGCAACTTCCTTTAGGGCACATCCACCTGCTCTGACATGGTGTCCTACATGGACTGTCTTTTGGATATCTGTTCCAGCATGGTCTACTTCAAGGGCTGCAGAGGAATCTCTCCTCCAGCACCTGGAGCACCTCCTCCCCTCCTTCTCTGATCTTGGTGTCTCACAATGTTGCCCACAATTGCTGTAGGGCAGTGTTTTTTTCCTTTCTTAAACAGGCTTTTCCTGAGGCACCACCATCTGGGCTGTGGGGCTCTGCTGTGCCCTGCAGTGGATCCACTGGAGCTGGTTGGAACCAGATGTAAAGGCAGAGGACAGCCCCTGGCCTTTTCTCATGGAGGCCACCCCTACAGCCCTTCTCCTGGAGTCCATCAACCTCACCACCTATACAACCCTTCAGGAAAGAGGCATCACCACCCCCAAAACCTCTCTCCATTGTTCTTGTTCTGCCTCACCATCCAAGGGAGTGCTGATGTGGGTGAAGCTAATCCTTCCCAGTGCCATACTCATGCTGGGGGCACACAGAATTTCTTTTCCCATTTTGTCAATGCAGCTCTGTCCAGCACTATTAATATGGATTTAATTTTCCTTTAAACTAACTTGAGAGAACTGAGACCTAATAAAATCCCAGAGAAAAAACCAAAACTGACGATTTCAGCATTGATACACCTCTCCTCAATAGTTTAATTGTGTTTTCTCATATTTCTAAAACTCCTGGGGCAAGGTGCTAATCCAGAAAACTACGCTGCAACACAAACCACATACCTCGGGTTTTCTCTCTTGAATTATAATAATTCTTACAAGTGTTTTGAGATGGTTGTTCACTCAGGTAAAAACTATTATCTCTATCTATTATTGACCTGGCAGATACCAACAAGTTGCGTGAAGCAACAACAGAATAAGTTAGTCCTTTTGAACTGACACCTCTGCGTTTCCCACATCTAATTCACTAGCTCATATTTTCTGTCTTTCAATGTAGATGCATCTTCTCACTCTCTTTCAGTTTCAGTGTTTCTATTGAAATACAGGCTGTGGAGGATTCCCAATAACATACCTATCTCTGGTTCCCACACAAAGTGAAACAACTAATACGGTACCTCTGCAATTCCATGGTGTCTCAGAATCATCAATGGGTGGTTTGTCTCTGTGCAATACAATTATCATTCAGTGCAAAATCCTCAAGTTGTGTCTCAGTAAAAAGAAGGCCACAAAACTCAATTCCATTTCTGCTTGGGATATGTAACAGTTTCACAGCTGTCCAAGGCTTACAGACATCATTCTGTGTCTGGATTTCAGGATACAAAGCAGACCTTTCACATTAATTACATATTGTTCCCTAGAGCAAAGAAGTCACCTTTCTCTATGCTTTATCACTTGCCACATACACTGATATCACAAAATAAATAATAAAGCATTCACATGAAATAATAATAAATTAATAAGTGTTCTGCTCCCCAGACTTAGGCAAATTTATAGAACTGTGTGATATGTGTAGCCCGACTGAGCTGCTTGGGCTGCTGTTTATTTGATGGGTCAGCCAGGTCACACAGAATCTCATACTAAATACCAGTTTCACTAAGGACTCATTAAGGAAAAATTCATTTGCGTGTTGCCAGAGGAATAACCCTAATCGGTACTCTTCAGCAGCATACCATTTCCCTCTAGTTACAGGACTTTTATTATCTGCACTAACAACTGCCTAATGCTGGTGATTCAAAGTCACATTTAAGCTCACATAGTTTAACAAACAGTGCCTATAAGAAAAGTGTAGGATTAGATATTATGACAAACAATGAGGTATTACTACTTAAAGCATTTTTAACTTGCAAAAAGTACTTAACAGAAGACTAGGTTCTGTAAATGAAGCAAATCATATTTGACCTTGCACATTCTGAGGGCATATGATGGTGCTGGTTTTACTTAGTATATGGATCAAAGGTATGTCAGGAATTTTGAATTTCTGCCTCCTCATTACATCCTTAAATTAGTAGCCTGAGGGTCTCCTCATAACCCTAAACTGTATTAGTAGTTGTTTGATCTTGGTTCAGGTTGCATTATAACTAATTGCTTACCTAAACCTCATTATTTCTGAAGTTTTAAAAAATAACACAACCTGGGAATAAATATAATTAATTACTGGGATTTACCAAAAATCCGTAACATACTTTTTCTTCTTGACTTCTACAGAAGTATCTGAAGGGACACATGCATACAAAGATTCAATCACAGAATCAACTGGACTGGCAATTCATTTCTCTGTTTTTGAAAAGTTTTACTAAGTACCAAATCCATTCGTAACATAAAAATCCCTTGTGCCTTTCAGTAGTCTGAAACAAGGTCACTAGGAAATGAGAAGTCAGTAATTTTACCACTACTTTGAGGGTCATCACAGACATTGAACCATAAACATCCTAAATTTCTTAATTACCTTAACATCAAACTTAACTCACTAAATATTTCAATGGCACCAAAACTATTTCACCAAATCATCCATCTTGAAAGGTTCTTCCCATTACAGCTCAGAAAAATATAGATATAACATTTTTCATGTAAATGCAGTTGTTTAACACCTTTACTTTTCTGCCTTGTTACCAAACATGATTCAGTTACAATTAAGGGCCTGCAATAATTACTGAAGACAACAGGTTGCATATGATAAAGGATGCACTGATGATGATGTCCTTACCAACACTGAAAGAAAAGCAGCCTGAGACTGCAAAGTGAAAATGCAAAGTGAAAAGTCTGGTTTTTGACAAAAACCTTCATTTAAACAAATCATTGAAATTGCAGCTTGCCCTTTGAAAAAGTTGTCTTTGTACCCAAGGATATTTGTTAAATACCATTTGGGACCATTAACATCTATCATACAGGGGAATTCCCATTATTAATGGTATTTTGTACTAGGAGGAAATAAAGATGTGTTAAATATGAGCATACTGCAGGAATACATAAATATTTTTGCTATATAAAAAAAAGAGAAAATTATGAACTTTTTTCAAGTACTTGTGCTTTATTTGTTGCAAAAGCAAATGTGACCTGCATAATGGCTATAAAAAGATAGCAGTCTGCTCATAAAAAGTAAGTCTACAGAAAACAGCATGTGGTGGTTTAATTTAGTGTGGCTTTTAAATTTCAGGGAAACAGATCAATATAAGTGATCAGAAGTGAATGCTAAAAGAAGATGACCCCATAAAAGAAATTCTGCATGCTCTTTACTCCTAAGCATCAGAAAGACACAAAAAGAGGTGAAGGTGAAATTAGATACAGGTTAAGAAAACACATATAGCTTAATTTTTGTTCAAATTTTGCTTTAACTTTTTCTGATCTTCCTTTTTGCCCAGTTGTGGCAAGTCATGGTCAGGAAGGAAGAGAGTGAAAAAAAAAGAAAAAAAAAAGAGTCTTTTTAAGCATTGGTGAAAGCCAAAAGTATGTCTTTGACCATTTCAGTATCTTGAGTTTCTGTATCATCAAGCAAGTCAAAGTCCTGGTTGTGCTGTGTGCAGTATCTTCAGGGATATGTAAATGAAGGAGACACCTCGTAAAGAACGGCGTTGTAATGTAAAACACTAAGCTGGGTAACTTGAGGATACTGATGAAAAAAACTGTGCAACTAATCTTGATTTACTTCTCTGTTTTTCCTTTTTTTAAGATTCAGATACATTCTAAAGATAACAAAAGCTAAAGAAACTGCAGTGCAGATGGAGGTCCCTGATTTTTGTAAACAGGTGCATCTTGCATCCTTATTCTGATGCACAGATGCTCAGACCATAAATAAGAAGTTTAAAAAAAAGATGCAGGCAAAACTATTATTACTTCCGTTATTCCATTTCTAGTAGAGTCGTGATTTCCCTTCTTTCACCTCTCCATTTCAGCTCCCCCTCTTTTATGATTCTATAACTTGGTCTATCATGTCCAGGACATTTCTGCAAGGACTTCACAACTGCTGCACTCATGACCTCAGTGCTGCAGTGAATCTCTTGGACATTTTGAAACTAGTGGCACAGAGTAGGGAAGATGCAAGACTGGACATACTTTGCAGTTTAAGGAATCATAGAATAGTGTGAGTTGGAAGGGAGCTTTTAAGGTCATCTATTCTAACCTCCCTGCAACATCTTCAACTAGATCAGGTTGTTTAGAGTCCTGTTCAACTCAACCTTGAATGTTTCTAGGGATGGGAGATCCACCACCCTTCTGGAAAACCTGTTCCTGTGTTTTACCACCCTCGCTGTAAAAAACTTCTTTCTTAGATTTAATCTAAACATTCCCTCCTTTAGTTGAAAACCGTTCCCTCTTGTCATATCACTTACAAGAGGTCTGGAGAGAGACATTTTACAAGGCTATGTAAGTCCCCTTTAGGTACTGGAAGGCTTCTCTATGGCTTCCCTAGTGTCTTCTCCTCTCCTGGCTGAACAATCTCAACTCTCTCAGCCTGTCCTTGTAGGAAAGGTGCTTCAACCCTTGCATCATCTTCATGGACCTCCTCTGGACCTGCTCCAACAGGCCCATGTCTCTTTTATGTTGGGGGCCCCAGACTTATACCCTGTACTCCAAGTGGGGTGTCACAGGGGCAGTTTAGAGGGGGAAAATCACGTCCCTCAACCTGCTGGCCATGCTGCTTTTGTTGCGGCCCAGGAAACAATTGGCCTTCTGAGCTGTGAGTGAACATTGACGGGTTATGTCCAGCCTCTCATCCACCAGCACCCCTAAGGCCTTCTCAGCAGGGTTGCTCTCAATCTGTTCTTCCCCAAACTGGATGGACAGTGGGGGATGCCCTGACCCAGGTGCAGGACCTTGCATTTGGCTTTGCTGGACCTCACCAGGTTCCCATGGGCCCACTTCTTGGGCTTGTCCACATCCCTCTGGAAGGAATCCTGTCCTTCAGTCGTATCAACTGCACTGCTCGGCTTGATGTTGTCACCAAGGAGATGGGCTGTGAGATTCAGTGGAGCAGGAAGCTGAAGGATTTCTTGTTATTTCCAGTTCAAACACAGTAATATTCTGGTCTGATTTTTCCGGAGTGAGAAGGTGAAGAAAGAAAATATCAACCTTCAGAAAATTCTCATACATTTCTCTGGATGTCTTTCTGAGCAAAGGACAGCAAATAGTAGTGTCTGGGTAGTTCAGATAGATCATCTTTCCCCTGACCCTTACTCCTTTGAGCATTATACTGAAATTTAACACTGTACTTAGCAGCAACCAGCATCTCCTGGAAATCTCAACATTTCCTATAGAAGTTAAAATATATGATTTCAGGGACAAGCGGTTTAATATTCTGAAAAAAAACCAAAACCAACAGCCCCTATCTGGAGTGAAGAGAAAGGATAACCTTCAGCATTTATTATCAAATATAATGCCCCAAAATTTTTAGAAATTTTAATTCTGTTACACAGTAGAATAAATTAATAACCCACAGAGTTTGAATTCTGGCTTTTGAAGGACAAAAATATTTCCTTCTTTGCTAACAGAGTCAATTTATTAACACATTTTGCATATAAGTAATATGTCTTCGTAGAATTTTCTGGCAGTACATAACCAAATGCTCAGTAATATCCCTTGGATAAATTGACTTCCACATGTGCCTTTCCTTATGCTTTTTTTTCCAAGGTGATTACCACTTATTCATCAAATGACCATCTCATGGAGCACTTGAAGCCCCTCCATTCCCCACTTCATGTGCTGTTTTCTCTTCTCCTGCCCTCTTCCTCATTCTTGTGGATTTTAAAATGGACAGATTTTAGTGATAGAGAGAAGGAGGAGTACATCTCCTTTTTCTTCTGGCTGAGCTCCTCATGACCCTTACCCAAGATTGTCAGACACTTCCCCACACTGTGGGTATTTCTCAACTAGAATTTTGACCTTGTTCAGGAGGAACCACAAACTGAGTGAAGCAGCAGGTGAGCAGCATCAGAAAGGCAAGAGCTACCACACTACACACATCTTCCTGTTGTCAGAAGGAACATTCAGGACACGTCAGGATGAGCTCATTCAAAGCAAGAGTCCTGGGGTGCTGGTGGACAAAACTGTACAGAAGCAGCTATGGAAGTACTGACACCATAACACGTTTTAAAAGCCTTGTTTCTAGTTGAGACTATCCATTAAAATAAAAAATACTAAAAATTAATCATGGCCTATCCTCAAATCTGGTTTTGTGTAGAACAGGACCATTCTAACCCATGTCAGTACTAAAATTTTAAGTTTCTAACATTCAAAAAGGTCAACCTCCAGGCTTCTACATTTTGTTACTCCTGGAACATCAGGCTGCTGTCATTTCCCTCTTGTGCCAGTTTTTATCACCAACTTGAGTATCTCCCTACCCTAATTCCCTTTTACTGCTATAAGAACAAGACATTGATTGAACTTGCAGGTGCTTCACTCAGCAGAGGTTGATGGGAATTGCTCTGCCAATCTGCCCCAAGTCCATATCCTTAATCTCTGTGTTTGCCTGTCTCTTACCTTGTACTCATCTCACATTTCTTATTTATTTCCTGTTTTTTTCTCTTCAGTTCCTGTACCTAAGTATCAGCATATATCCTGACTTCTGTCTTTGCTTTGCTGAATTAATATATGTACCATATCTGAGGCACATATCAGTAAATCTGTGTGGAAGTGAGTGTATTTTTCAAGTGTTGTTACACTGCCTAGGACTACAGATTTCTTATCCTTGACTAGGATTAATAACTGAAATCATGTGAAGGAGCACATACAATCAGATCCCACCTCAGTCAGTAAATATCCTTTCACATTTTTCTTAATTATCTCTGGCCAAGATGTGAGTGACAATGTTCTGTGCCCTTGCACACCTTTCAGATCACCCTCCCAAGAAGAGGTTTGAAAACATTAGTCCCATATCTAAATGTAAAGTGAAAGATGTCAGCTCTATAAATTACCTCACGAAGACAGACTGGAAGGAGGATTTAAATGTAAGGATGAGAGAAAATCTATGTGCATCAGATTAAAGATGTACCATATACACAACTGGATATCTGCATGTATCTACAGTAGAAACATCTGCTGGTTCTTATTACTGCTTCTCTCTTATTTTCTTTTTTCTATTTCCATTTTTTTTTCTTTCCAGTTCTCTTTATTGAATGGAGATATTTTTTTCCCTTATTATTATTTTTCATATTTGACTACAAGCTTTTAAAATAATAAAAGGAAAGGGAAATGAATAAATGGTTTCCTCCAGTCTCACCAGATCTAGACTCTCTAGAGTTTCAACTCAATTCTTGACATTTTAAATTGTTATTTTTATTAATAATTGTTTTAGACAGGGGCTTGCTCATTAGACAGGCCTGTATTACTGTGGCTCTATTTATAATCAACAGCTAGCTCCACCTAGTGTCGTCTTCCTTCATCAGTGAAAGAGAAAGCTAAAACCAAATACTAGAAATAAACCAGAAACAAACTATAAAATCACTTGTCAGCTGGATGATGGCCACAGACAGCATGCAGTTACAATTTCTGGCGTCACAGGGAAAAGACCATTTTAAGTAACTACTGTATGATGATTGCCAACATGCACTCTTGAGACAAGAGACTAGCAGCTTCAGGAGTATAAATATAATATATGCAATATAAAACAGTTTTACTGCTGCCCTGAAAAGGAGAATGGCACTTAAGCTGTTTATAGGGGTTATTCTCTCTATGCTTTCATTATGATCAACAATGACAAATTATTGTTAAATTTAACTGAACTTCTATGAAAGAGAATAACATTTTATTTTACTGTCATCAAAACTACAGAACTATTTTTGGCTATACATACCTCACAGTGATCCTCTCCATTAGTAAGTACATCTCCCCTTCCGGCAGTTACAAAATAATTTAAAATGCCTCTCAGAGATGATCAAAGCAGGGAAATGTTCAAACTAGCAAACAGTATATCAGTTTTACTGATCTTTACCTTCAAACTTTCTAAAGGCTGGTTCACTGCTGCGTATCTAGAAACATCTATCTTTCTAAAACTGTAACAGCTTCACTCAGCAACATTTAGTGTTTAATAGCCTGATTCCCTTTTGACAAGACAACATAGAGTATAGCCAACAAAGTAACTTAAGATAAATTCAGAAAAGTGAATATACAGTGTGACAAGAGATTTCTTGATCATTGCCTTGGAAAAAATGATAGACCTAATGAAGAATAAAGTTTACATAAAAGAAAACATTTTGTAAAGCCAAATAATCTAAATAATTTAACATAATCATAACCTGTGAGCTATCAAGCAGTGTTTGAGAGGTTGTTGAGCCTCCAAATAGGAAGCAAAGAGAATGCTTTACATTAAGCAACACTTTTATTTCTTACATCAAGGGTGATCCACTCTGATAGAGCTGACGTCTGTTTTAAACCTGTTCAAATCACCTGTTCAGAGCTGCTTAGCAGTTTCACCCTAGTGGTGATAAAATATATTTCAATATGTACAGTATACACTTAACGACTGTTCACTGTGACAGAGGGAAGGTATATATGTTGTGGGGGGAGAGGTGCACAGGAGGAAGGAACATATATATACCTACACCAAAGTAAACACCTGTACGTTTTCTCAAACTCTCTCAAAATAATCAGTTGAAAGTTATGCTTGTGACCCATCTAGTCCAAAGTATTCACAGCTAAATTTAACTATTATATGAAAACCTCACAGAACAACACATAACATGAATTTAATAAAATGTACACAAAAATGCTCTCTGATGTTTCAAAAATAAGAAAATACTCCAGTTCTCAACAGTTTAGCAGTTACTGTCATTTCTCATTAACAGCTTTCAAAATCCTGTCTGAAACAAGCTGATATAGAGAAATTAAGAACAGTAATCAAGCGAGAAATGATAGACCAGCTGGGTAGGCATCAAGTTGGCAAAACGTGAATACAGTTCAATAGCTGAAACAGATGCTGGAGTTGTTCAGAAACCCTGCAGGAGACACTGATGTATTTTCTTTATATAATACCGAACAACCAGATAAATGTCAAGAGCTAAAAACTGATGGGGAATAAAACCTGTCATAAAAACTAACTGTAGAGCAGGGACTTGCAATAGTATCTTTTCATAATACCAAAACATTCAGTACATGCACCTTCATTTCCTTGGGATTCCTCAATATACCAATAGGTCAGAGCTTGCTAGTGAATCCGAGAGAGCTTTTCCTAGTCTTGTTTCACATTTGTTTCTTTCTATCTACCTGGGGCTTCACAGACTTAGAAAATACTTTAATTCTTTAGTCTCATCCTAACACGACACTCTCTTTCAAGCAAGCAATTCCCCGAGCTTGGAGGCGAGCAGCAAAGAAAGAGTAACACAAGCACAAATGAAACTGCAAAATCCATTTTGCACGAGGAATGTTGTTTTCAGAGTTTCAAGACCTCAGCAACAAATCCTCTGCCATCGGCGACAGCTCATTCTAGCATATGCTTTGTCATGGTCAGTTTCTAATTACATTCATAATGATGCAATAGCTTTGATAATCCTACCTTCCATGCCAGCTGCTTTTCTTGTCACTCCATCATGCCAATAAGTTGGCTGCCGTAACAAATCAAGATAGTGCAAAACAGCATCTTTCCCCTGCATCTGTCATCTTCCTGAAAGCATTCTATTACTGCCGACTGCTGGGAACCAGAAAGTCTATTTGAATTCCAGCAGCTCCCCTTTCGCATGATTCAAGTTAGGTTAGGTGGGCATGCCTAACATGATTCTCTCCATCATTTATTATGCAGCTGCTACACCGTCGGTGTGGTAACCACTCTGACTTTATCTGATACGTCAGTCTTGCAAACCTCTACCTCCGTGCAAGCCCACGAGCCACAGAAGCATCTTGCATTTAATGAGCATTCTCCCTGCCTAAAGAGAGTGCATCTGCAAATCTGTTTCAAATCCTGCTGCTTGTATTGTCCTCAGAGACTGATGTGAATGTTTGAAGATTTATTTTTTTGATTCTTGCATTTTGTCTCTTCAGAAAGCACAGCTCTTCATGCACTCTTGAATTATTCACGCTCCAGCTAAACGTTTGCTGATTTGTGTCCAACCAAACAGCACCTTCCCGTTGAAACTCTCTGCTCGAAAGCTACTTCTGAATAACAGTGCTGTGCATTCAGGCTCTCAACTCTGTTTCATTTTGTACATGGTTTTTATAGCTACACCTCAACAAATACATTTAGTTCTTTTCACGCAGTGAATGGCTGTCTAATGAGGGAACTGTACATTTTTAAGCAATTTATCTAAGCCTATTTGTAGGTGACACTTGCTTTTTGCGCTTTATACATTTTAACAGTAAGTGGATAGCTCCGTTAGAGCATCTTGATATTCTTAAAGTGGTAAGAACACCCCCATAAGCTGCTTTTTGCCAGCCTGTGGAGGACACTCTCAAATAACAGAGTTTGCCTAACTGCTTCTGAGTATTGTGAATTAAAGGGATAGGGTAGTATTGTTGTCTTTCTATTTATATTTTGTGTTGAGTGGGGGAAAAACAGGCTTGCGTCAGTGATTTCAAAAGAGTATTAATAGAAATTGACATATACACATCAATCATCCTCCAAGTTAAATTAGCTGCGTCTCCTCCCACCACTTCTGCCTGCAGTTCAGAGTCAAGGCATTTCATCTCTAATACGTCTGCTTGCTCATAAGCTGAATAAACATCCCCAACCCCACACGGCAAAGTTTGAATACCTGAGAGAGGAAAAAGGGACAATTTAACAGAGGCAGCTGCCTGGCTAAAACTGGATAGTTAAGTGGTGAGGGAGAGCAAGGACTGTCCCTGGAGTAATACTTCCTTCCTCAGCCTTTGTACAATGGCAAAGGAGGACAGTGGAAGGGAGAAAAGGGCAGAATCCCCCAGGAAAAGCTTTCCTTTGTGGCAGCTGCCAGCTCAGCATCACTCACCAGTTCTCATACTACCAGCTCAAAAGGCTCACAGGGTTTTACTTAAGCCTCACTTCTTTACTCAGATAATGAACTTCTCTGTGGTTTGCAACATCCCCCAGCCCAATGGTCCCTTCCTCCTCCATAATTTCATAATTTCAGTTAATTTCCTGAAGCTCTTGGCTATGAACAAGAAGCTTGAAAACATGAGCTCATGGGAGTTCCAAGTCACAGAAAGTAAAGGTGGGAGGGGTTGGGAGGGGTTGGGAGGGGTGGGTGGGCAGGGTGAATCAAATAATAAAATAAAAAACAACAAAAAACCCCCAAACAAACAAACAAAAAACCCACAAAAATATACCAAAGCAGGAAAAAAGGCAAGAGAGTTTTCTACTTTGGAAAAAAAAATAGAAATAAAGAATTAAGACATCTGATAGCTTCCTCTAGGCCTCCCATGGGAGTTTATTAGTGGGTGGACTGACAGGCACGTCCCTGTTTGCCCTCTGCTGAGCCCCAACCTGAGGGATACAGACAGGGTCCCTGGGCAGAGGGACAGGCTGGTGCCAGGGTTGCTGAGTATGAGAGAGCTTCCAACCCTGCTGCGAGAGATCCGACTCCCTGCTCTCACTCACACTGAAATGGCACAGCTGACACCTGAATGAGCTAACGTGGCACGGCGCGGTTTATATTTGATACTGTATTTATTCCTACCATGCTGCCAGAAAATGCCTTTTTAGAGATTTCATGTAAATAAAGTAGAACTACTACATCTGTTCCTCTATCTGTAGCAGCACATATCAACAAGCCAATTTTGCATTCAAGGCAACAGAGACGGTCCTACCATATAGTGGCAAAGTGCACAACTATAAAGCGCCCATCTGAAAACACTGTTGGCTCCTTTTTGTTCACAGTTCAAGTCATTTCTGAAGTGAAACAAACCAGGCAATAAATGAGGACTGACTTTGAAGTCACCATCGATTCCAAGTACATAAAAGGATAGGCTTAATATTTCACACTTCAATCTGCATTATGATTTTAAAACCACAGACAGAGCAACAAGGAATTTACACGGTATTTCACAAAAGATGAGTTTGAGCTCATAGCTCATATAGTCTGTAGTTGCAGGGAAGACCTAGAGTACCCAAAAACTCAATATAGTATTAATTTCTAATTCTGTGAATTCTGAGCTGTGCCAGATTATAGATGGAAGTATCCAGGAAAACATCACACATGCTACTGAGACAAATAATAATGAAAAGAGAAATGGGGACATTTGTTATGTTTGGATCCTATCCCACCCAGAATACATCAGAAAGAAATAAAAAAAGGGGAAACAACCAAACAGGGAGGAAATCAGAGAGGGAATTATGAAAGATATTTCCAGAGAAATAAGCATGGCCATACAAGGAAGACCCACTGTGGCTTAACATTCAGTATTACAGCCCTGCAGCACAGCATACAGTGGGTGCAATGTAGTTTAGCCACACATTCCCATTCAGATCAGGTCTATGGAAGTAGCCATTTTTGTCTTGGAAAAAAAAGTTATATTTTTTAATTACTTTTTCGGAGGAGAAGGAAACTGTAATATATCAGTTTTTGCATCTTCTGTGTACACTTGCTGTATTGAAACAGCCCAGAGATGAATGGATAATCTTGGGAGGAGAAACCAGTATCAGTCATTCTGTCCACATACTAATAGGCCAGATTAATAGCTGGCTTTGGTCTCCAGTTTTATCTGCATTTTTCTGGGAAAAAACAGCCATGGTTTCTGCATATTGTAAGTGGATTCAGCATCTGCATAGATATAATTATAGTAACCCACCCATATGGAATGAATTGCTTTAGAGAGAAAGCTCTATGGGTAGTGCTTCCAGAATCTACAATAACACAAATACATATTTTTTGTCTTATACAGAGCTGTCCTCAGTCTGGAAAAAGCAGAAATAAATAACAAGTGGAAAAACACTCATCAAGTGGTATTCTGCTTTTTACAGTACTAAACTCAGCAGGAAAAGAAACTCCAGTCTATTTGTGTGACAACTCTCTTCCTATTTCATCTACATCTTATGGCAAAGACGTGTATTCAGTTTAATTGCTTCACTGCTACTAGAGTGACTAATTGGTGCATTCAGGGTGCTTGAGTTTGATTGTGGTGGTGTGTGCACATTCCAATGATAACTAAGACACCATTTAGAATCTCTTCTTGCTGCCATTACTTTTTCCTTTCTGTTTTCCTCTTTGGAAGTACCAGTGACTCTGACTAAGCAAGGGTAAATAATGGATGACTGAAAAATAGGAAGCCGCAGATTAGCCTTGACCTTCAGCTCTACATGATGCTCTCCATAATACAGTCTCTGAGTGTATTATGCAGAAATGAATGTTGATTTTCCTTCGCAAAAACTGTTCATTTGTTTTGCTAATATGTCTCCTGAAGAAAGACAATTTCTCTTCCCTTTTTCCCTGCCTCCCATTATACTCAGGTACTCCATCCCTCTCCCAGTGAACAACTAATTCAATCGATCAATCATGCAAGAAAATATCTTAATGATATACTGTGCATGTTTAGATTAATAAACATCTCCAATATAGGCACTGGAAAGTTTATTTGGATAACATAGCCAGGAATTCTTAATTATTTCTTACTGTTAATCATTCTGTATTAACTACTTCTCAATTACAGGATTTCTGACATATGGTTATAGAAGTAATCTGTCCATAAAGAGTCACTTTCCCACCTAGTTAGATGCATCAGTACTTTCATTTTAATGGCAACATCTCAATAGTTTAGAGGGTAACTTCTGACAATTAGGGCAAATGTAGCTTTGACTGCTCAAGATTTAAAAAAAGTTACTACAGGCAAGTGTATAAACAAATGAAAATGAAAAATACATAAAAGTCATGTCTCTATAAACTAAAAGCCCAGCCACTAAAAGCAACCATCCTCTCCAGACAGACAAGCCCTGGGACTCCAATGGAAAGATTCAAAGGTCCAGTCATCCACACAGGACCAGAGTGCTGGCCAGAGAGATTTTTCATATGTGGATGTCTGAAACCATCCAGCCAGGCACTTGAGAACCATCCCAGCAGCTGAAACTTTTGGGGATTTTAAAACGCTTCACTCATCTGGACCATAGTTTATCCAGTTACTTTTGTGAAGAAGTCAGCTTTAATTTTTTAACTGAATCTCAGGTGTATAAAATTACCTAAGTTCAGGCACTTGTCCTAAGCCAAAAGCTCAGAAAACACTTATCTGAGGATGTTTTAGGAGGACTTTGACCAACATATCAAGGAAAGATTGATCTGCTTACAGTAAAAAGTTTTGCAAAATTTTATTACAGGTGTGCTTAGAACAATAACAAGCAATGATTTCCTCAGCAACCACAGGATTTCATATTACAGGACCTGGATAAAAAAGTTATTCATAAAAAATGCTATTCATAAAAAGTGCTGGAAAACAGTTCTCTGGGATCATCTCTAATGGCAGATTGCTGTTTGATATAGTCATCTGAACACTGCTGCAAACATGGATAATATAATCTCTCAAATGCAGTAACTATTGAGGATTTTTAATGTCAACCTCTGCTTATGTCTACAGATAAGCCACCACACAGTCTACATTTTGTTCTCACATAGCATATGTATTTCAGTGACACTGAATTTAAAATACTAGGTTCTAGCGAGAAATAAGAAATCTAGTTAACTCATTCTCCAAATATTTAACACACATCAGGAAGCAGAAACATAGAGTTTCCCTATTTAACACTCAGAGAATTAGTGACCTTGAACTCCTCAGCAAATGCTGCTAATCTTCCTCAAGCAAGGCTTGTATATGCTGTTAGCACAAAACTGAACAAGGACATGAAGTTCATGCTAATTACATAAAACATGTATTTTGTTCTCTTGCAGCTCATTTTAAATCAGACTAACTTGAGCTACACAGCTTTAACCCTCGTCATTTGTACCTTTATTCTTTGGAAAAAGACATTGTTCAGCAGTACTGGGCTTGAAATAATTACTGACTTAAGCATCTTAATTTGTTCATTCCTTCTGCAGCTGCAGTCCATGTACAAAATGATGCATAACAGATGTGCCCGGAATTCAAAAAATAAAAAATAAAATAAAATTAAAACTGAAACAAAACCACCCAGACCTAGTACACACCTTACAGCCTGCCCTTCTTCTGTGCAGCCCCTGTGTGCCAGGACTCAGCTCAGTGTGGTTTTGATTTCATCAGCACTCTCACCTGGTATAGCTCTCCAGTAAAATACTCCACATTCCTCTTAATTTTCACCAAATGCAGATGATTGTCACCTAAGCTATATTAGGGAATTAGTTAAATGGCAGTTGGTCAATAAATGTTTTGGAGATTGCATGCTTTGAAATGTTTTCTATTGGTCACTTCTCCTGCTACTGCAGTTATATTCTGCGTTAGTGGTATTGGCTTTCATTGTATTGGCTTTCCAATGGATCATTAACCAGCTGGTAAAATGTGCATGACAGCTATATGTAACTATATTAATTCAAGCTGATTCTACCATATTGCAAATTCCTTTAATATCTCAAATTTATCTTCCTATTTTTTCTTTGCTATATTTTCCTTAAATTAATTATCTATGTGCTTTGGGTTGTATTAATATTAAAACCAGACTTCTGATTAAGATTACTAATGAGACTGCAACTGCCAACACAAGTCCAAAATCTCCAAAGATGGCAACTGAGAGTTCTTAACAGGCAATACTTTGTAAGACTTTGCTTCTCAGTCAAGGGCTTAAGTTAAAATCCCAGCAACTTTCTGACACAAGTCCATTAAAACCCAGTATCTGTTTCAGAAAACTCTAGCGATTCCCTTAAATGACAAAACAAACACCTCACACAGACAGAACTTATCCAGCCTCTTTCAACACATTAAAGGTTCCTAAAAAACTAAAAAATATATAGGGGCTGAAAGTAAATTCCTTAATGCTCAGTGAACAAGCCTGGCTGTGGAGTCTGGAGTTCCTGTTGTCTGTGATTTCTGTGCATGGCAGCAGTTGAGTTTGGAGGTGAACACTTTCTCCCCTTCCTAGGATAAATTCAGTAATGAGGGCTCAGAATATTAAAATATCATAAGACTTTACTATTTCTGTAATAGGAAATAAAGCTACTCAGCATCATTATTTGTTTTAATATGTTATATTATATGTTTTAATATATTTTCTAAATTAAAACAAAATAAAATCCATTGTAGTTGCCTTGCAGCTCACAGCAGACTTATTGCCTCAGAAAGGAGAGTTCTCCCTGTAGTGTCTAGGGCTCTTGCCACAATGCAAATTAATAGTGGGGTCCACAAAGAAAAACATCTTCCACCTTCTTACCCTCCCTCATCAGCAGAAATAACATACCCCACAGTTTGTACCCATCTTAAATAATCTGCTTTGACTTTGGAGATTTAAGACTGGATATCTACTGTTTTGTTGCAATATACATACAAAGTAGGACAAATTGGATGAAAACAGCTTGGTTTCTCTGGAGAATAATGTATACCCAAAAAAGCAGTTGTAGTCTTGGGGCTTGGGGGCTTTTGTGTGTATTTATTTGCTTTTATACAGGATTTGAGATAAAAATCTAAATCTGAAACAAATGTTGAATTCACCATCCACAACTGTTAGTGCTTGATAACCTTCTCAACTTCAGCATAGAGAGACCTTGAATGCCCATTTTTCACATGAATGTCCTTTTTCATGAAAAGTTTGAAGAAGATACTGTGAATATTTTATTATTTTTTTTTTAATCCCTAGAACTGCCAGAAAACAGTGAATTATTTGGGATGCCCTACAGGCCCTAGTTAGAAGGGCATATAATGGTAATTCAGTGGTTGTTTCATCAAGAACCTTTTCTCATTCAGCCAGAGCTGAAAGTAGATTTAGGGGAAGGCATGACCCTTAAAGAGTCAGTTCCCAAGCAGACAGGAATTGGAGAACCCTGTGGCATCAGTCCTCCAAACCTCACATCTGTGGAGCCACATGTGAGACCGTAAGCACCTCCCAAATAGATAGGAATGACAAAAGAAGAAGTAACACTTTGCATTGTTATGGGGTGATTGATGCATAACTCCCAGATTAGTTGAATTAGTAAAACTGTGGCCTAATTAAACCCTCTCTCTTGCATCTTGTCAAACTTCCAGCATATCTGGGACACTGAATGGCACCAGTGAGCAGAGTGGCAGCTGCCAAGGATCACTTTGTTTGCCAGGCTTCATTTTTAACATTTTTTTGCATAATATCAGAGTGCAATCAATTTTGCATTGTATCAGTACAATAGCTGAGCGTTTGATTATATCAACAGAGTATATAACATAGCTCAAAGTTTTGTTAAACAATTATAAAAGGTGAATTCTTAAACCAGGTATTGAATATGGAAACAAGATGTTGTGGGAATACAGATTCCCTGAGCAGTTAATATTTCTTTTTTCAACTATTTATAATTCATGGCACACCCTACTAAGCGTATAACATGGTATTACATTACTTGATTCAGACTGATTTACATTACTAACTCTTTTTATGCAAAAAATGCAGGATTTAACAACCTCATTATCACAAAAAATAATTATCTTGCAAATTTCCCAGGAAACCATGACTTCAGTTGATAGAAACAAAAAGCCAGTTCCAATAAAAGTGGCAAACACCTGCAACAACTCTCAGTTCAATGGGCTGGTGTGTAATGTGGATGCTGTCACATGCAGCATCCCACTAGGTCATTTTAGACTTACTAGATCTGGCCCAACGCACAGAAGGACAAGCAAAATGGTATCACAGAAAGCAAACACGGAGACTGCACAAAGAAAGGTTCACCATGCATACGGTACCCTAGCTTCTGCATGCAGTTCAAAAATGTCAGCAACAGCCGTGGCACCTGGGAAGTTGTAGTGCCTTCATCTCTTCCAGATACTCAGCAATTCCTGATCCCTGCTCTTCAGAAAACAGTAAGCACTCAAATTTGGTCCATAATCCAATCAAACCTGTCCCGAATGCCAAGGCTATCACTGTCATTGTGCTTGTATGTTTTGGATGGATATGACAGAGGACTCACTGATAGATTTGTCTTTTATTCTAATTTATACCTTTTGCATGACTTTATACTTTTAGTTTTAAACTCTATGCAAAACACAAAGATATTTTAGACTGAATAAGGAAAAACTTTGGAAGAGAAAGATAGTGTTTCAACACCACGTGCACACTGGTTTCCTGTTAATGAGTATTAATGCCCTTTCCCATAGGGGCCCACTCATGTCTCCCTCAACAGGAACAACAAAAGCCCTGATGCATAAGCTGCCTCATAACCATTTCAAGCTTATCCCTGTATGACCTTAATATATGCAGTTGGAGTTGCTGCCATCAATATATTCCCAAAACTGTCTCCACATCTGTCAATACTTCCCAATTCAACAGACTTGAGTAAGAACATCATTCTTCTGCTTCTTCTCTGGCTGGCACAATGGAGCCACATTATCAGTCAGAAAAAAGTTGTTTGAAAATCACCAAAAAACAGCCATGTGAGCACTTCTGTTAGGAACAGAACTCAGCTCTTGACTTCCAAGAACAGTTTTGGCCATGAGTCTAAATCGGCATCCACTCAAGACAGAAAATGGGGTGGAGGATGGAGGAAGGAATGCCACAAAACAACTCCCTTCACCATCTCAAGTAGAAAAAAGAACTAAGAAATGCTCTGAGGCCTACCTAAATCATGCATATAGTTTTATATATCAACCCTTGAGCCATTTTGAACAATACCAAAGCTGCAGGTGCTCTTTAAATCTGTACAGATTTGGTTTATAATATTTTCCAAAGATGGGTGTTCAAACTGAGGTCTACATGTGCCCACTTTACCAGAAAGAAAAAAAAAAAAAAATCACTTCATTAGTGTAGTATTGCTAAGACACAACCTGAATTAAATCAAACGCAGAAAAAGACTTATAAAAAAAATTAAGTCTTTAGTGAACTAGCTTCATGGAAAATACCGTTCAACTGAATGTATTATGTGAATACATCAAAAGTTCTCTTAATTTTTAAGCACACTGTGGACTGAGAGTGACTCATTTGCTGTGAGTATTGGAATACTTGATCTTTAGAAAGTGTGTGATGTGAATGGGAAGACGTGACAAGATATAGTTTCTTTTTGTTCTATGGGACAAGTGTAACACAGTGAGTAGTAGAACTTTACAAAAAGCCCTAAGGCTCCAAGTCTCTGTGTGAAAGGACTTGCAATTTACGGTGAAGCAATAGATAAAGAGAATCATGAAAACATTAAGGGATTTCTTTTTCTTTTTTTTTCTTTTCTGGGACACTTGTATGCTTTGCCTGCGGCATCATTCCAAGAAAAGTTAGGCAGCTGTAAGATTTATTAGCTGGGACCAGAGTTTAAATGCAATTTTCTCTCATCACACTCACACAAAGATATTGCATCTTTCTGTACCTTCCTAGCTAAGAATGGCATATTTAATTGCTTCTGTGCCAGGTTCTGGTTGGGGATTTTGGGAACTTGCTTCTATCACTGTGTCAAGTAATACCACAGCACTGTGTACAGTTCCACTCCCAGTGTGCATACTGAAGTGTGGAAACTTAAAATTTGTTTACCAGGAGCATTGATGTGAGCAAAATTTGATTGCTTGAATGTCCTCAGAAAGCAAAACACAGAAGTTAGACAGTGCCTACAGCAACTCCGGGTTTAAAATCAAGAACAAATCTAAGAATTACAAAAATTTCTAACTCAGGTAAAAAATCCAGTTCTAAATGGTTTAAAACTAAATTCAGTAAATAGTATCAATTATGTCCTAGAATGCACTGATGAATGACATTTTATTAAACTGTGGCTGGATAGGGCCTGTAGTGATAGGACAAGGGGTTGTGGTTTAAAATTCAGAGTGGACAAATTCAGACTACATATATGGAAGGAATTTTTTTATGATAAGGGTGATGAAACACAAGCATAGATTGCAGAGAGGTGGTCGATGTCCCATCCCTGGAAATATTCAAGGTCAGGTTGGATGAGGCTCTGAGCAACCTGATCTAGTGGAAGATATCGCTGTTTTCTGCATGTGGGTTGGACCAGATGACCTTTAAAGGTCCCTTCCAACCCAAACTCTTCTATGATTTTATAATTATATTAATTAATATTAACATACAATTATTATATTAAATAATTACTTACATATCTATTTCTCTACATAAAATGTTATTCTGTGATAAAATGTCAGCATTTATAAGATGGACATATTATCCTTTAGAGCCTTCAGTTTCAGTATTGACTAGAACCTGGTTCATAAGAAATGATGGATGGAGACAAAGATTCTGACTGAATGCAACCACTGGCAACCCAGGAAACAGAGTCACACCTCTGTTATTGTCTAACAGTCATCAGAAAAAAGGCATAAATTCATATACCTCTACCAAAACCTCTGGCAGCAGCCTTCTGACATCTTAACTAATAAAATACAAGTATTAGAGTAAAGAGCTAAGAACTATTATCAGGTTATTAGCCACTGCCCAAGCTATTGAGTGTGTTCAATGTATCACCTGAAAGAGGACTGGAGACTTTCTTGAGAAGAAAAGACAAAGTGGAGGGGAATAAGATTCAATTTCAAGCCACAAAAGCTTTACATAATAGGTTTATTAAAATGTGCCCCTTTCTTCCAGTACTGTTCCAAGCTTCCCCAAAAGTTACAGGTACTAGATAACATCCAAGAAATTAAAATTCTTCCAAGTAACCAAGGCCTAACACTATTTGTAAAACTTACTGTTGATAATACCCAAGACACCCTACCCTTTCCCCTAAATTTAGTGCCATCCACCTGGAGAGCACATAGGCTAATGACTGACCAGGCAGAACCAATGACATTTATAGGTTTCTTCCTCTATTTGTCACATCTGACTGACAGCAATTAAGATATTTTTTTTAAAAAATCCATCACTATATCTCAAATAAAAGGCTGAATACCAGAAAATACGTAATAGGAGGGAGCAATTTATGAATATTTTGTTTAATCCTTCATTCTTCCTAATACTGTTAAGCCTGGTGGAGACTGAGGGGAGTCCTCATTGCACTCTACAATTTCCTCATGAGGGGAAGAGGAGGGGCAGGCACTGATCTCTTCTCTGTGGAGACCAGTGACAGGACCCAAGGGAATGGCCTGAAGTTGTGTCAGGCGAGGTTTAGGTTGGATATCAGGAAAAGGTTCTTCACCCAGAGGGTGGTTGGGTGCTGGAACAGGCTCTCCAGGAAAGTGGTCACAGCAGCAATCCTGACAGAGTTCAAGAAGCGTTTGGATGATACTCTCAGGCACATGGTGTGACTCTTAGGGATGGTCCTGTGCAGGGCTAAGGGTTGGAATCGATGGTCCTTGTGGTTACTTTCCAACTCAACATATTCTGTGATTCTGTGATCCTTGACAAAATAAATCAAAGCAACATCTACAAATTCTGACCCATCATCACAGCAAGATGGTATTAAATGTATTTTTTTCATATGAAGTGGTATTATGTCAATAACTGTGCTTTGAAATGAGTGTTTAGAAAATTATTTCCTTGATTGCTAATGAGATGCTACATCCATATATTCTGATCTGAAAATACATGTGAGTTATTATTACTGGTGCTGCTGTTCATTCCTTGAAAATAGCCAGCCTGTGGTTGTTGTGCTGCACATCATCAGCAAAGGAGTCTTGTGCTTGGGACATCTTTGCATTTCTTCAGAAATCATAACTGAACACTTGTTTGTTTTAGCCTTATTCTGCATCTTTCCTCCTCTCATGCCAGAAGAGCACATTCTCAGTGAGAACACTGCACCCTACACAAAGCTGCCTCCTTAGCAATGCTAATGAATCACTTGCCACCCAGCTCAAGGCTACCTTTCTTTTTTCCAGTGACACCTTCATGCTCTCAGTGCTCTGACTAGTCCTGATGAAAGGGAGGCTTAAATGAAGTATGGATTTTCTTTCAGAGGTTTTCTGAACAATAACTTCACATATTAATAAGAGTTTGGGTTTGAAATTGCAACCAGAAAAAAGAAAAATGCTCTGAAGTAGGGAGCTATACAACTTGTACTCCCATTTTAAGGTCAGGAATGCAATGTGGTTCTGTTTAACTCTGCAGGAGATGAACATGAAATAATAACAATTATATGATGTTTTATTATTCATAATACAATAAGAGAATGAGTAACACACCTTCATTTCCACAACCCTGAGTAGCCAACATATGAAATGCACCTCCTCATTGGCCAGGTCTCTGTGATTTTAGACAAGAGACAAAGGAGAAAAAGGCTTGGAAGAGGCTGATGCTATGTTGTGCCCATTCTGATCTGGCTATGTGAAAAGCAATAATGTCTCTAATTGCGGTCACAGCAGTGCAGGCAGGAAAAATTATTAGAAGGGGGAAAAGAGATGGCCCTGGACTAGTTCCTTTTTGTAACTTCTGGTTGGCACAACTATGGGCCAAATATTATGTCCCTGCAATATAAAAACACATTGTTACATGATCTCCTTAAGCAGTTATGGAGCACTGTTTGAATAAATGAATGTAAGTCACCTTCAAATCAATTGCAGTGAAGAACTATAAGCAAGGACCATTGATGTAATCATGCCCAAAACATTGCCACAGGGAAAGCTCAGAACTAGGCTGAGATTAAACACTGAAGATTTATTAAAAAAAAACCAACAAAACAAACCAAAAGAAAAAAAAATAATCAAACACTTAAAAGGCAATGGCTGAAAAGAAGATCAGGTATTTTGTTTTTAGTAGATTGCTCAAGAGAAGAAATTAGAGCCAATTTTCTGAAAAGAGCTAGAAACTAAGTTCTTTAGCGAATATCCTGAAAGAATTAGGATTCCCCTGTTTCAATAAAGATAATTTTTCCAGGAAAAATGCCACAAGATCAATTTCTATTTCACAGTTTTGGCACTGGGAGGACCAAAAGGAATGACCAAGTACTTTTAAAAGAAAACATCAAAGACATCTTTTCACTGAACCATTAATCACACAATAATGAATGTTAATTAGCCTGCAATTCCAGAGACCAAAGTTTATTCCCATTTAAAACAAAATAACTCTTACCTCTCCCACAAACTGCATCATAAATGCACTAAAAATTATGGACTCTGAAACTACAGTGCAAGTTTATTAAAACATGAAATAATTTGTCGTGGGGAAAATCTAATTGAGATTAGAGAAAAGAAGATCTTAGCAAGAAGTTTTGCATTCAGAGAAAAACAAAAACAAGAACAAAGAGACAAGTCAAGATTGATTAAGTGAAACTAGTCCTAAAATTTATACAGTCTCAATTTTTATATCTCTTGGTGTTTTGGTGATCAGACATGCTCACATCTTTCTAAGAAAACAATTCCATTTTGCCAGAACTAACCATAAACTTTAATGTCCCTTTTTAGTATATATTTCCTGCCAAAAGTAATACACTTAGAAGTACTAACATTTTCAAAAAATGAAAACAAACAAAACCCTACCCACACACTCAAACAAAAAGATTATATAAAAGCATTAATGGACTTCATTGATTTATCTTGATGGCTAAAACCATGACTGGATCTCTTCCTCAGGCTTTAACCTGGTAATTTTTTTTGCATTTCAACAGGAATTTATTCATCTTCAAAATGAGAGAGGGGTGCTGTGTGGCTTAAATCTCAGGTATTAAGAGAAAGAACAAGCAGGAGTTTTTAAATTACCAGTCTCTGACTTTGTTTGTTTGCTTGTTTGTTTGTTTTAAAAAAACACATATACAGGAAAAAACCAACCAAGCAACAACAAAAACAACAAAACCCAAAACCCAACACTTTAGAAAGGATGGGCAAATAAAGAAAAATGAAGGTTTGACATAACTTGGGATCTAGTTTTGGTCCAGTAACTTCTGGGGAATATGAACTCCTGAAGTTGCTGTCTGAGGTCAGAAAAAAAAAGACAACTCCCTTCCTCCCAAGGTGTTTACAGCTGAAAAATCCTGAACCTGAAATTATTAAATCCATTTCCAAACTGATGTCAGGATATGTAATTTTAGTCAGATAAGTTATTATAACAGCAAACTGACAAGATTCATGCTTTCTATGAAATGCCAGCCTCCAGGTAACACAAACCTGAAAATTAAGTAAAAATACAACATACAGACGCATATATTTTTTTTAACCCATCAACAAAGACAATGGAAGTGGTGAAAACTCAGGGAAAAAAAAGATAATTTCATACAGATGTGTAAATAAATAATTAAACTTCATAAAATTGATTTGAGCATATAAAATAAGACTCTTAAAAGTGGTGGAAGTTGTTTTTTTTCCTACAACACTGGAAATATTTTTCTCTACAACAGCAATTGTTTGTGGGGTTTTTTTCAGATTATATCAGTATTCCAACTTTCAGATTTATAATGTAGGTTAATACAATTTATGCCTTGAGTTTTTTTGTTCCTTACTCCTGTATATCCTATGATACTGGTGAATTTCAGTGGTTACAGCTTACAGAAGAGAAATCTTAAAAGAACTATCCAGCACCTGTATCAGTGTCTTCTTCACTGCATTAAACTCCGTTGAAAATTATGCAGTTTCCCTCTCATTCTGCTGGAGAAAGCCTAAACTTGGCCCAATTTCAAAATTCAACAAACAAAATGTAGACTAGGAAACATACAATGCTTTATTATTGTTAGAATCATATTCCAGTATTTGTACCATACTTGCAGGCAAGATTTATTATTTTAATTTCCCTTAAACAAGGAATCAAAATTTAAATATAAAATTTACTCAACACAACTACTACTAAAAATTTGACTTGGCAACCAAAACAAATTTTACCCCAGGAGTCTTAAGTGTTCCTTCAAATTACATTCAAATTCCTTTTATATCTGTTCCCTAACAGATACAGCATTTGCAAAGCTATAAACCCGCTGCAAACATAACCATGACACCAGAAGGCAAACTGATTACATCTTACAAGATCCACACTTCCATCTAAATTGTTTCAGTAGCAAAACTCAGGCAAGTTCTGAGCCTATTTCCCCTATAATTTCTCAGCAGGAATCAGCATAAGCAATACTTTGATGATCATATTTCTACAGGATTACCTGCTACAGGCAGTGCCTTCCTTTGCCTCTGGACAAAATAAAATAAATTAACACATACCTCGGAAGGCAATCCCAAAGGACTGAAATATGTCCTGTGCCTTTGTGGAGATCTGTGCATTCCCAGCTTTTTCACACATATTAGGTCGTTGGATTTTTTAAACAAACAAAAAGGGAGAAGAGATTCCCACAGTTTCAGCAACATTTATCTCTTTGGGGTTTTTACATGCATTTTTCTTTTACTACCATCCTTTCATGGCAAATTCTGCAGTTATTTTCATTGTCAAAAATCATTTTAAATGCTCTCCTCATCCCCAAGAGCAAATCTCATCTAGTGGACTGCACACAGAGCCTCCACATAGGAACTCCTTACACCAAGTACCATTTTGTCAACTAATTCCTCTAAATCTGAAAAAGTCACTTGCTGCCTCATCTCATTCTGACTGGCTCCTTATAGTTCTCGTTGACCCAAATGGTGATTGGATCCTCTCAACTCTACTTTCAAACCAGGACTTCACTTTTCTCCCACAGCTTCTGCTGCAATAATAGCTGAAGTTGGATTAGTCCTCTAAAATCAGTTGCAATTAAGTAGCGATGCACTTCTCCAAAACCAAGGAAAAGTGCAGCTAATACTGCCTGTCCTGTTTATGTCACATTTCCATCATTTTGGTTTGTACAATAACATTAAAATAAACAAACCCCATGGGTCAAGGTGTCGGGTAAAAGTCACAACCACTCTATTCAACCCACTCCTCACCACTGCCCCCTTGCACAGAAGAAAGCAGAGAGTCCACTGAAAGGACCATCAGAACTGCTACAGCTGGTGTCCCACCAAGGAGGGGAACACCAGCACAGACTCTCCCTCCCCACAGTACTGGGAGGCACAGGCCCTGCTGTGCCCGAGGACGGCTCTCATCAGGCTGCCCCATGGCCACACAAACCCTGCCACGTGCCCACCAGCCTGGCATCTCTGTGACTTATGTACAGACTTCAGGGACTCATCCAATCCAAAAATATAAATGCCCTCATAGAATTAAGTGATGACATTTGGCACCTATTCTGGCACAATAGTGAGATACTGGGACTTACCTAAAAATGAGACATCATCGAGTTAGAATTCAGTTCTCAGGTTGATATTCACCTTCTTGAATTATTTAAATCTTAGAAATGTCATAGTTGTTTTTTTGTTTTTTTCCCTTTAGGTGCCACCATATTAACCCAGAACAATCCTATGATTAAATTACTGGGAAAATCTGTTCTGTCATGGCAGGAAGTCTCTAACACTAAACTTGATTTTCCATCTCATCGACTGTATTTAAACAGGAATTTAACAAGTTGAGAAAACTCTCAGAGAATACAAATGTCTCTTTTCTTCCTAGATACATGAAGCTACATATGACTGCTACCAAGAGTACACATTTATTTCACTGGCATTATTTTGGGGTTTGTAGCCTATTTGTAACCAAAGCTAGACCCTTGTCCACAGAGTGGTTTTGAGCATGAATATGAAGTGAGGGACCTTATGCAGGTCCTATTTATATAATAGTAAAGTAAAGTAAGTAAGTGGCCAGTCTTCGCGAACGAAGATCTGGGAAAGGTCTTTTTACCTTTCAAGCCTGCACAATGGATTTTTTAGG
>JAWWLV010000001.1:108018067-108102820 GCA_035041135.1 Platyrinchus mystaceus
GGACGTAGGTTTGTTTCGAGTGACCTTCTCTTAGATGGATGGCCTTAGGGGCTGACGAGCTCCATCTACCCAGGGGACCCTGAAGCAGGACTGGGATTCGAACCTGCGGCCTTGGCGCTGAGAGACCAGCATCTTAACCGCTAGGCCACCAGGGGTCCCCCCTATTTTTATAAATTGTATAAAAAGGGAAAATAAATGTTAAGTGAACTTCAAAATAAATGTAAGTTCTCAATACTAATATCTGAGAAAATCTCAAAAGAGGGTTACCACCAACATTCAAAAAGTATACATCTTTTCACCTCACATAAGTACGTACTGTATTTATCCAAAATTTTTAAAACTTCAAACTGACAAAAAAAGAGAAATAACATATTCATTATTTTTAAAGGAAAAGTCCTATTCAGGAACAAAATATTAATATGAATTTATACAATAATTCAGTCTTGACCAAAACAAACAGGATACCTGTGCTATGTCATCTAGGAACTAAATGGATGAGTGAATGACATAACACAGTGAGAAAAGAAATTGTATTATTTTTGGGTGCAGCAGTTAAATATGGACGAGGAATACTGGTCGAAACTGAGGCTGGTTCCATTAGTAAAAAAATATTCTGAAATCACAAATATTAGATATTTTCCCAGTATAGTAAGGCCCTCAATAGTGTCTACTTTAATTCGAAGCACAGTGAAATTTGAGACACAAATCATCTGTTATTTTGTGTTTTCCCCATGGCTAGCACCGCACTGCTCCATTTTTGATTCAGTACTCTACTGAACAAAAGGACCTTTAGTAATGAGACAATTAAAAAAATAGCTCTATTTCTAAATATACCATGACTAAATTGCCAGAAGCCCAGGAACGTACCCGACTTTTGATACTTGAATCTCTAAAGCAAATACAGCAAGAGAACAAACACCTATAGCATAACTGAAATATCTAGCCAGAATTTTCTAGTTCTACTTGTAGAAGCTGTAAATACATTTGCTGTATTTCTCAGAAATATTGTTCAGGGACACAGAAAAACAACTTCCTCAAATCAGCTTATGACTTTGAAAAGCTCACAGGTTTCATCTATTGGAGAAATATTAAAACTGAAAAAACCCCCAACCTTACAGGTTAAGATACAAAGATATATTCAGAAGAATTTTTCAAAACAAGCAAATCGAAAACACTTCAGAACACTCTGGGCATCATGAAGTGTCTCAAATATACATTTCAAATCATTTTCAATTTAAACCAAGTTTACAGAAATTTAAGTTTATTTCCTTCCTCTAACCAGGCTGATCTGAAGCAGCTTTTCTCCTGTTTCCTCCCTGCTCTGATCTGAATGTTTAATGCTGTATTTGGTGTCTCCTTTTTTAATCCCTCTTTCCGATAATCCCTTGGACATATATTATATGTCTGAAGTTTTTCCTTGTTTGGTTATGCCTGAGGTGTTCAAAATCATACAGCTATTTGACTGAATCTTAAGGAATTTATTGCTACAAAATTATGGAGCCAATTTTTCAGGTCAGTTGGCTAGTTACCACAGCAGCAAAGCAGTGCAGCTGGACTGAGCCAAACTTTTCTGAAGCCAGCAGACTGTACTCTCAAAGAACTCACATTTCCAGGACATTAGAATAGCCAGCTTCACATTTCTGGAAGGGTTTTGTGTTGGGCATCTCACTAACAGGTCAGGCGGATTGACTCGGACAAGTTCCCTGATTTCCATAAGTGAACAGTGAACAAATGGTACAGAGATGAGTGAGAGATTTAAATCTATTGACTATCAGGTTAGTGGTAGATTAGAGTGACACAGCTAAATGTTTGTTAGTTTTGTAAGGTTCATCTCTGGCCAATTGATGAAATAATTTCAGAAAATGTCAAGTTTACTTCAGCAAAAAGCATCAGACAACATCCCTTACCACTATACATTATTGCTGTACTAATATCCTTTATGTATTTATCTATTTTACATACTACTTTACCCTAATTACCATTAATACTTTAGCAAAGAAAGGGCAGGGACATGTTTTTCTTTAAGCAACTACCCACACCCGCAAGGATCTTCCCTCCTTCCCATCATGTCTTCATTTCCATAAGATTAAAGGGAACTATCTCCTGCCTTCTGGAAATACTAGCAAGCTTCATCAAATGGCAAACCGGATTTTATCTAAGCATGAATTCCCTTTAAAAAGACTTCCCTGGTCCATTGGACTTTGCCCCTGTGTTCCCCTACTCATTGCTTGCTATGGTTTCTCCTCATTTGTCCCATATAGCCTTCACTGGCAATGGTTCTCAGCTCTCCCCTGGAGTCCTGCTGTCAGAAAGAGGTACCAAAGTTTTTGTGGTAGTGGGTTGGCCCTGGCTGGATGCCAGGGCCTCACTACAGCCACTCTCTCACTCCCCTCTGCAACCGGACAGAGGAGAGAGAAAAAAAAAAAAAAAAATCATGAGTTAAGAGCTGGGAGAGGTCAGTTACTGATTACCTTCATGGGCAAAACAGACTCCAAGTGGGATATGACTGAAATTTATTACTAACAGGATCAGAGAAAAAGTGAGAAGTAAAATAATCTTAAAAACACCTTCCCCCCACCCCTCCTTCCTTCCATGTTCTCCCTCCTCTCCCCCAGCAGTGCAGGGGGATGGGGAATGGGGGTTACACTCAGTTGTTGTTTCTGCCACTGCTCAGAGAGAGGAGTCCTTCCACTGCTCCCAAGGGGTCCCTCCCACAGGAGGCAGTCCTTGATGGACCTCTCTGGCGTGAGTCCATCCCTCAGGCAGCAGTTCTTCCCAAACTGCTGTCCCGTGGGTCACTCCTCAATGGGGTGCAGTCCTTCACGGATGAGCTGTACTGGTGTAGTTCCCCACAGGGGTCACAAGGGAAAAACCTGCTCCAGCATGGGCTTCCCTCTCCTCAGGCTGCAGGTCTCTGGCAGGACCCTGCTCCATCCTGGGCCTCCCACAGGGTTACAGCCTCCTTCATGCATCCACCTGCTCCAGCACTGGCTCCTCCATGGGCTGCAAGGTGGTCTCTGCACCCCGATGTTCCCCCATGGGCACAGGGGCACAGCTGCCCCACCATGGTCTTCACCACGGGCTGCAGGGCCTCAGCTCCGGCACCAGAGCACCTCCTGCCCCTCCTTCTGCACTGACCTTGGTGTCTGCATTGTTGTTCCCATGTTCTCACTGCACTCTTCCCTGGCTGGAATTCTTTCTGTGCAGCAACCTTCTGTTCTTAAATATGTTATCACAGAGGCGTTTCTATCACTCCTGATTGCCTTGGCCATGGCCAGTGGCAGGAAGTCCATCCTGGAGCCGGCTGGCATTGGCTTCACGGGACAGGAGAGACTTCTAGCAGCTTCTAACAGAAGCCAACTCTGTAGCCACCTTCCCCCCACCCCCCACTGCCAAAACCCAGCCAGAGAATCCCATTATAGTTTTACATGAAAAGCTTCACATCACAACTGGTAACTTATCTGAACTGCTTCATCTCTGAGTTACTCTTTAGTGATTAGCATCTATCTTGGGTATTTATTAATACTGACTTTGACTATTTATCTGTAACTTCTTCTATCAAGCCCTTCAGTCAGATCCTCTGAGATAACACCTTCATAGAATTGTGCATTAGTAACATTTAGTAAATAATTTTTTATTATTTATTAGTAACAATTAGTAAATAAATTTACACCTCAATTTATTTATTAGCTTCTCCAATCCTATCTGCCTCCACTGGCATTTCTGAAAAGATTAAAACAGAAGCACTTGAGATTTCCTATCCCTCTGCTCTGAGGCCAGTTTTTATTTGAGCACAACTCAATTCCTAGTCCAGTAAGTCTCTAATTCTTCATGATAAGTACATGCTTATACATCAAACCTAAACCTTACAAAAACCATCACATACAGGAACAGAATCCCTAAAAAAGGATGGGCTATAAACAAATTCTTTGTGAGCTATATTGCTACCCATTGGATGGAAACACTACACTAGAAGTGAGGCAAATTCTTTGCTATGCAAGTAGCAGTGCTGTGAAAACTCAAGCAATTCATTCAAACCCCGTAGTATTATTTTGTCTTCCAGCATTTGTTTGCTCCATGTAGACTTCTTGTCCTACTTGGCCTATGAACAGCTTAAAACATGGGACACTTTGCAAAAAAACTTGTGCAGGTATTGTGTGAGCAAAATTTTCAGAAACAGATAATGAAACTGGATGTTCTAGTTTAGTGGCCTCAGAAAGGACTACTTGTCAGATGGCAGCCGCTTAACTTCTTAAAGTCTTTAAGACATCTTAAACTGACTTCTCAGACACACAAACTCACCATTTACTTTTCAAAATATCAGCCTGGGTACTGCAGACAGCTTAATGCCAAAAAAAAAAAAAAAAAAAAAAAAGAGCTTTTTCTCTTTCTAAAGCAGTTCAGATTAAAGTTATGTAATATAGCAGATAACCATGAGCACTTTGGGAACCAAAAGGCTTTGTAATATTTCAATATACTGTGAATTTTCTTTGCCACTGACACAACTCTGCAGTTCCTTTCACTCTGTTTCTTCCTGTTCCACAGCTGAACCAATCATATGAGAAGTCTCAAATTCTGTTTTAATAGCTTTCTGAAGGCTGAGTTTTTGCCAGTATTGTACCTAATACAGTAGAAATTATCATTATCTAGGTACCAAAACAGTTATTTTGCATTATTATCCATTTAAAACAGAGAATTAAAGGAAATCAGGTACAAATTGAGAGAATACAGATAGTATGAAATTGATTTTTACTGAAAATCAGGGCATGCATGAATTTACCAGTGGATGGCAGGTTGCAAATCAGTGTGAATTTCAGATGTAACACCAAAATTGGGCTTCTCTCCAGTAACAGAAATGGGGGAAAAAAAAGCAAGTACAAAAAGTAAAATAAAATGGAAACTTTTTTTACTTTTTAAATTGTTAAAAATATAGGAAAAATCAAGAGAAGTTACAGAAACTCAAGTCACAAGCTGAACTGAACTTCTCTGAAAAGCTAAGTAGAGTTAACAGATTTATGTAAGAGTTTGTTTTGCAAGACAAATGACTATGCTGTCATTCACTCTGATCCTGGAGACATTCTGCGTATCATCTTATACTTGAAATACTCCACTCATGAAGATGCCTCCCTGCCCGGACTACATTCCACCGTATGTCATTCCCAAAGACAAAGAGGAACTAGAGGCAAAGAACCTGGAGAAATTCAACAACTGATTAGCTCATGGGCCAAGCATGCCTGACAGAAAAACCAAGGAGTTGTTTGTTTTCCGAGGAAAACCATGACAGAGCTATGGCTGTTGGGAAACATCTCAAGAGGATCAAGCATGGAGGTCCTTTTCATGAGAGACTGGAAGACCCGCTCATTTTGGGAGCTCCTTTCCAGTATTGCACGAGGAGAAAAGGGGAAAAGCATGCCAAGTTCACAGCCAACCAACTTCTGTCACGACCACAGACACTTTAGCTGAGATTCCCTAGGGTCCATCAAGGCTTACAGTATGAAAAAAGCACATTCCTGGCAAGCAACTCACACCTTGAAACTCTGAAAGCACCACTCCATTGTAATCAAGAAACAGCACTCCTTTTAATCCTCCAGTCTATTAAATTCAATTATTGTGGCACATTGCACCTTAAATAAAAGGCACGCATACCGTCTGTTTTTATAGAAAATTATGTTACAGGATATGGTATTAATTATCTGTACCAAAATGAAATAAGAAATGTAATCAAAAGATTATACACAGATCTGAAAAAGAACTAATTACAGTAAAACCTTTATATTTTTGCTAGCAGACTCAGTCAGGGAAAATGGATATTCATCATAAGTGTACTCCTGGCAGGTTGTTCAGACAGAAAACATTCACAAAAGAAACTGTGAAATAATTAATACACAAAGGACCTGTCTGATGATACATAGACTTTACTGCGATGAGATGTTGCATCCAGATTTAACAGTGCGATACCAAACCAATTTACAACAATCATCAAAATCTTAAACCAGATACTAAAGTACTGTGGCTTTTAATTAGCAAAAATGACCTATACACGTACCTGTACAGCACAGGATATAGGACGACCCTTTTCTGATGCACAGCAGCAGTAGTAGTTTTTTGTTACAGGCTTACAAATACAATCTAAAGACAATTTCATTTGTGCTCTTAGTTTTCAGAAATTGATACATAGGGCTATAGAAATTTAACTGGTGGCTCCAAGCATATTGGCAAATGACTAAGAGCAAGGGTCCAGACTCTCTTTATCATCAATAAAGATATACAATTCCTACTATTCTAACTACTTTTCAAGATATACACCTTCCAGACAGCATACTAGTGGCTTCATCAGCACAATTAAACTCTGTGTATTGGTTTTGCAATTCTCTAAAACCCATGTCTCTCTGGGTTGCATTCATCCTGATCAATACATGATCCTCTGGTATAACTCTGCTTTCTTCTTGTGTCTGTGCTTTCAAAGTCTCTGCTCTAGGCTACAATACACTCTTATCTTACAGACTGCTTTGTGAAGGAGTGATTTCCTGCAACCATACCCACAGAAATCATACAATACTTTCTCAGCTATTGCTATTCAGCATCTAATTACAGCAAAGCTATTAAGAGCACCTTGAATTTCTCTCTTTCTGATTCAAAGCAGAGATGTTACTTCTAAAGTATAAAAAGCAAGACTGAGGCCACTCTTCCCTTCTGCCTGCTCTTTGGGACCACTCAAAGCATTACAAAAATCTGCCGAAATAGGGCACATGATGATTGCCCAAGTCCACAAGGATAGAAGAAGAAAAGAAAAGAAAAAGAGTGGCAGTATAATTCCTGTGTAATAAAAAAGTAACTTTCAAATGGAGTTCAAACTTCCCTCCTCATTGAGTTGCTGTGAGACACAGAAATGAAAAATGAGGCAGAAGCAGCTACTCATGTGGTAGCCACTATGTGGGTGCAAGTAATCCACAAGGTCCAAATTCCTGACACCAAAACTTTATCCATGTCATTTTCCACCTGTGCCACCTGTGCATTCCAACTTTTGCTTCCTATTCTAACTAATACACATCTTCACCATAAAGGTTTGCTTGCTACACTCTGATCTCTGCCAGTACTACTGGTATTAGGAAACCAAAAGGAACCATGGTTTGTTCCACTAGTAATTAACTATGTATTGATCTGATGACTGACTTGAGCATAAAATGCCAAAATGTCAAAAAAAAGCTCAATATTTCCACAAGTGCCAAGAAATTTGCTGCATAGTTCTTCAACCAGTCATAACAATACTGCTGCATGGGTAAAGTCCTCCCTGACAAAAAAAACAAAACCCTGATGTCAGACTCTATGAGTAAAGTCTCACAAAAGCCTTGTTGCAGATGGGTTTTAGTATCATGCACCAAATGCAGCATATTGTAACTTCAGTTTTCTTTTTTTTTAATTCCTCTCCTGAGATCCCAGCAAAAGCAGTGCTGATGGTCAAATCCTGTAAGTGGAGATAACACCTCCAGCAATGCACCTCAGAGAGCTGTTGAGTGCATGACTTAATGCCAGCTAAGCACTTAGAGCAAGGTAGCACAGATATTTGCTGCCTACTATTTCTCCTCCCTCCTAGATTATTTTCTTCAGAGCCACTCATTTGCCTTTTTTTTTATTCTATGAAAAAGCATAATAAATGAAGGTATATTGTCTGGAAAAGCATTAAAGTGACCTGATCACTATTTTCTGTCTATTGCTTGACAGGCAGAACATTATAACAAGTGATTTGGGAACATGTCTGATTTCATCACTTTGCGCATCTTTTTGTACAAAACAAAAGCCAGGTTTATTGAAGCAGTTAAAACTTTATTTTCACTAAGCCAAGTACATCATAAAAAGAAAAAAAATCTAATATCTACAGCAAAATAAACCAAAAAATGGCTGTATATAAGCACCATTATATACAGCTCTCAAAAACATAACAGTCTTGTGTCAGGTTCTGTCAAGCTTTTCTGATCCACGACAGACTCTCACATTTTTTACTGTTAAATGGAAACAAATTAAATCATGCAATTTCACAGGATAAAGCAGTTATAGGTCATTTTACAGCATAGATATTTTCTGTAATGTGTATTTGCGTTTTGAAAATGGAATGTAAAAAGGAAAGAGAATACTTCAGATTTTCCTCATAATCCCATTCATTTTCTTTGTGCTTGAGTTCTAAATTAGGCAGCTGTTCATACCTCTAATCATAACAATAAACCTAATCTCCAAACATAAACCATTTAAAGCATATTTCAAGATCCTTTAAAGAAGTTTTCTTGGATATTTTTTAAACCATGAATTAAACATCAAAGTAAAAAGAGTTAACAAAATCAATTTATGCAGTTTTCATCAATTATTAATGTGAACCGAGATGTATCAAATATTTATTTTCTCTTCTTCTCACTACATACTCTGACTCTACTTACCACTTATGACACAACTCCTTTTTGGAATGTATTTTGCTTCTTTGTCTTTTTTTTTTTTTTTTGTGCACATGCTACATAAGGACTTCCTGAAATTACAGCTAAGATAAAAGTCTAGGAAATCTTTTATTTTCTTTTTCATCTTTCTTTTCCTCTATCATTCTGAGAAGAAACAAATTATTTTGACCTTGAAATCAAGATGCTGAAAATAATTGACCTCTGTAGTACTTTTAAGTACATATACACACGAGTGTCCACAAATTTAAACACATATCATGTATTCTCAGATAAACCATAAGCTTTCTGTACTGTACTCACGGAACAGATGCTTCAGCAGATAATATTTTTATAGCAGATAATATTTTTACAGCTGATCCTGTATAATAATAACTATCACAAATACAACACTTTAGTCAGTTATTATTTGCTGTACAGTCAAACACTCTGTTGCGGTCAAAACCCATCAAAAATGAGAGGAAAAACCCATCAAAATTCCATGCTCTGGTGTTTGCCTTGCCCTCCTGTTGCTTTGTCAATTAATCTTATTTAGCGTGCATCTGTAGGAAAAAAAGAGAACAGATACAAATCAAAGCAACAATTTGATCTGTATCTAAACCAGACAGAATCAAAAGGATCAGGCACAGAAAGAATTAATGAGATGTTACATTTTGTTTGCAGAATTATCAGGGAATAATTATCTGTGATTTCCTTGACCTAGACAAATATTCACCACCACTCTTTAGTACAATAAAAACGAAGCAAATCCTGAAAACTGGGTTTAGACATTCGTTATCATAAATGTCCTTAATAGTTCCTTAAAAATTTCCTGTTACTGCCTATCTGCATTTTTTTTCTTTTTAACATGGTTTATGTTCTCTTCTGGTCTCTATTTAATTCAGTAGAGATGGTATTATACAGGAATCCATAGAGAACCATTAGGATGAATTCCACTTAACTCAAACTTTTCCTACCCATTCCAACAGAGTCAATGTACCACCTTTACCATCTCCATATGGCTTCCTAATTGCTATGATTTCCCTAGAGCAATTTCAGACAACTCAGAGACCCTTCACTTTGTTTCTTGGGGAGGTGAACACTGACCAGACAGTCTGAATAAAGAAAAAAAATTAATTGAAGTTATATCTACAGCTGTATACCAATGTGCTGTTATATTATTTCAGCTTATAAAAAGAGTCAACTTCTGATTTTTATCCTCTAAGATAACTGAGCTCAAGGGCTTTTTGTCAGTGGTTTTATTTTTGCTCAAGTTCCCAGAGCTGAGAGCTATTCTGATTGCTGGTGAAAAAGGATACTGCTCTGAAATAAATAAGCACTTTTTTTTATATCCATCTATATTATTTTGCTACTATGAAAGTCTTTTTTTTATTTTATTTTTTAAATCCATCTAGATCCCATTTCCACGGGAGTTTCAGTCGTGCTGTTACTAAAAAGAGAAGTATTTATTCTCCAAGGAGTGGATGAGGTGGATCCCACCCTTGTTCAAAGGTAGAGGAACAACCTCTCCCCAGCAGCTGGAGCAGAGGTGCTGTTCCCAACATCTGAACATGGTGTGTACCGAGAAGCACCATGGGGCTCACAAACCTTCTGTAACCTGCGAGTACAAGGAGAAAAAAAAAAAGAAAATTGGCAAAGTGAGAAAGTGTCAGAATCCTGTAGAGTCCAATTTTCCAGGAGAAGGAATCCCTAATTTTACGCACTAAAATTTTAATAAATGCATTGGAGTAATTCCATATTATTCTGTAATTTGTATGTTTGATGTTTTGGGGTTTTTTTGAAAAGGAACAGCTATTAGCTGGGTTTGTAGCCTGCACAGCCCTGTGTAGAATTATTACGTAGCCCAGTCTCTGTCTCAAACCTACCAATTCCATCATATTTTTTCAGGAAATGTTCTCTCTCCAACAACTTGCTCCAGTCATCATAATACATTTACCATTCAACAAAAAAATGGGACATTATTAGATAATAAGATACATGGTTCACTTCCTGGTGTTCTTAAAACACTATGCTTATGGGTATGCAACTCTTGCTAATTAGGGCATTCACCTACCTCCATGTTTCAGACTTCAGTACTGACCCTTTGAATATTCTGCATCTTGGCTTGTCCCTTACCCACTTCAAATGTGTCTTTGATGGTACCCCAAAGTACTGTATGTACTTGATAGCAATATATGCAGTATATATAGCAAATATCAGTATATTGTCTGCAATACACCTTGCACAGCAAGATGTGAAAGTACTCCTCATCACCCTACGATACATCTTAGCTCTTTTTACTTCCACCCAAGTTAACAAGTTTTACTCACAAGTTTAATGACTCACTCCTGTGCAGTCAATTTTACACCAGGCATTTGTTTATATTTCAAAGCTGGTTCCTGTACTCTTACATAATACAGCATTTTCATGGACATGCTAAATCAAATATGGTTTGGAGATGGAATGCAAATTCACACCAACTTGTTTCAGCAGCAACATTTCTGAAAGTATCATTTCCATTCCTTTCTCAACTATATACTCTAACATTGTGAAACTACAACTCAAATATGTAAATAAATGCCATTTCAATAATATGAAGAATCATTTGAAAAGCCTCATTAACAAGCAAAACAGAATATTAAAAAAAATCACCAACAGTATATTAGGATATTTAGCTATTTGTTAACAAAATTTCTTTGCTAATATAGAAAAATACTTGAAGCAACATACAGTTATGCTTGGAAATAATTCAATTTGATTTTTCAGAACCTGGGATTTTGGCTTTTTTATTATCTATTTTTTATTATCTATTATCTATTATTATTTATGACATCATCACAGCAGAAGAGACTCTGGTTTTGTACAACCACTCTTAACAACAGGGATTCCCTTTCCTGGGAATCCAGGTGAACAATTCTAGCAAGGACCCCATGTAGCACCTCTGTTAGATGTGGAGTTTTGGTTTTGTTTTTTGTAGGCAGGTCTGAAAATGTTGTTTGTTTTCCCTCATTTATTCACAGTGGTTCATTAACAAGATTTTTAAAGAAAAAAACCAAATTACTGGCATATATAGGTTATGTGATTTATAAAGTAGCATTGATTAAACATGTTAAAATTATATTCTCTCATTTGCCAGAGAAAATGAATCAACACTAGCTGTGCTTTTTGTTTTCCAGATTAATACAGTACGTTTTCACCTTAAATAATGCAACTACTTGGATTAAAACAAAACAGAATATAGACAAGCTTTTTGTGCTCTATTATCCATTTGGTGTTTTGTAAGGAAATCCCATTACATTTCACCCATCAAAAACTGCAGTTAATGATAAAAGTAAATATATCTATAACACCACGGTCATTTATTCTACTGTATTAATAGCTACATGATTTGTACCGTAGTTTACATATTAAGAAAGGCATTTCTAAGAACTTAATTTATGAGCACTGAGACTTTGTTTTTCTTCCCTGCTTTATATATAGTTTGCCTTTCAGAAGAGTTTTTCATTCTTCCTGAAGTAGTGAAAACTATCATTTTCTGATACAGAAATACATTTTGGGGCATTCACTTGGGGCACTCACACATGGTCTGTGGCCCTGACGTACGTGTGCGCATTGGCAAAGTGGACAGTCATATCTAAGTTTTGTGAATCCTCACATATTAAACATTTTCAACGTAATTGCATCCAATTATAAGTCATGGGAGGGACAAAACTGTAAAATCCAGGAAGCAGAAAGTTCCAATAAGACCCTGAAGGGTTCATAAGCCAACTATATTTCAAGGACAGGTCTCCTGGGAAAGCATTAATTGACATGAAAAAGCACATAGAAATGATGCATATGAGTAAATACAACAAATGGTACAATGGTGGATAACTGTAGTAATCTCTTAAATTAAATATTCTGCACTTAAAGAGGCTCTAGGCAGCAGATCTCTTTTCCTCTGTTCTCACAGTTCTTCATTTCTTATTTCTGAAAGCTTAGATGTGTCATGTACAGCAATTTCATGTTTATGACACCCTACATAAGCCACTGAATTTCAACAGAGCTTCTGAAGTCCTGCAATTTAAAGGAAAGGTCAAGTCAATCCTCCTATATGAGTGAAAGTGATATGTTTTGCATGTCCATAGACACTAAGAAGTTTGCTTCTCTACCTTAAGTAATGCTGTGAGAAAAAGTGCCATCAACCATCCACTACTTATGTTAAAATTTGATTTTAAAAATATACTTTAAGTAAAATGCACATTTAACAGAAGGGTCCCAACAATAGTGAACTATTCTGTTAATGAACATAAATATTAAGTACAAGCCTTTCTAATAAAACTCAATAAAACCTAAATTTAACATGGCTTGAATCCTTTGTCCTTCAGATTTAAGCAGCCTCTGGTATACCTGCTACAAATTTAAAACCCATTTACATATACAGAAATTACTTCATGTCCAGCAATAAACTTTTTATTTGTGTTCAAGGGCTTTGGTCCATCCAGCTTCCACCATCTCAAGCCAACCCAACAGTCTGACCTTGGGTGCCCCCACAGAGACATTCACAACCTGTTCTTCCTGATGTGGGACCAAAGGGTGGCCAAGGCTGCTGCCACCAAAAAAGCTCCTGAAGGGCCAATTCTGGAATCTCCCCAGGTGTTTATTTCCACAGATATGGAAGGATCCAGATCCAGGTCCCGCCCTGTTTTATGTCACCTGGGTTTTCTGGGAGTGACAAAGACCTACCCACCCCAGCTCCACATGAAGGTTGGCACCATGAGACTCAAAGAGGACATCACCAAGATCAGCCTGGACTTCGGCTTAGGCTCTGTCACGATGACAGTGAGTGACAGCAGCAGCAGTGCCACCACAGCCACTCCACTGACACGTGCACTGTCTGGCCTCATTCACTCTAAGTGGCTGTCTCTGCTCCGGGAAGCTCCATAACACACACAAGCCAGCACAACCCAGAAACATTAGGGGATGATATTCTCCATTTCCCGAGGAGACATTTACAGGCACATAGTAAATGTTACATTTTCCAGGCTGCTCTTTTTTTTTTTTTTGTTTCATTTTGAAGATACTCAAGTTTCTCAAAGCTTCATTTACATTACTGAATTGCAGATTCAAGTTATCTTACTGGATTCAGTGAGTTATCCACTGCCTGATACATACCTACCTATCCCAAAATGAGATGTGCATTCAATCATGCACTTTGCAAGAAATATTTTATACCTTCATGTAATTTGTACAACTTATTATCAGGCTTACTGTCAGAGACAACAGAAAAATTGTTCAACTAAGAAAATAATTCATTTTCCTTTTATTTTGAGAGGGAGGAATACCAAGAAGAATATGAAAAAGGTGATAAGCATGTGTTACCGATTTTAAATATTAAAGGAATTTATTCAAGGACTTTGAAATGTCACGGACATCAGGCTGTGAAATTATTATTTTGATACTATGTACAGTAAAATACAAGGGTGCTTTAGTGCTGTGCTGTATGACATTTCCCAAGCAATTGGGTAACTTTTTCCTAAATATCATTTACAGACTTTTGTTTCTTTGTGTATTTCAAAACGAGAAAGCTATTAATAGCTTTATTTCTCCAAGTCTATAATGTTCAAGCATGCTAAACATTTTGATTAGATATGTTTTCTTAAATTTATAGCATTCTTGGATAATAACTCGTTATGTATTATCCAATTTGTCTCTCAAAATTTTCAGTCACTAATATGAACAAGAAAAACAAGCAGAAGGTAATTTTTGAACACATACCAGTAAATAAGGAAAATTGGAAATCTTACATGTATCAAAGTTAGGATATGTTTTTTGAGGAAAAATACTTTTATTCATTGCAGTGATCCTGATTCAGAATATGTAAAAATTAATGAATAGTTTAAAAAAGAACAAACAGACTGTTCTAATTTCATTTATAGTGAAAGTAAGATGGAGCAGCGACTTCAAATCAACAGTCCTTTAAATGGACATGGCACAGCACAAATACTGACTGTGCTGCAGCTCCACATCCCAATGAAGACCATTTAATGTCCATCCCCTCAGCAAAGCACCCCAGAGCCCAGGGGGGTGCCAGGTGAGGTTGTGGACTCCCAGGATGCAACCGCCTCTCCCACAGCACCCAGCTCTGTGCTGCCACTGACCTCCCTCTTCAGGACTCATCTCACCCAGTTATCCCATGATCCCCTTAGGTGACCTTTAGAGATGACCATGGATGGATCTGAGCACCTTGGTCACTGCGACATCTCTGTTCTTCCATCTGCAGCTTCTGGGTCTCAGGCTGATGTGATTTTTCAGTCCCATGGTATTTACAGAGTCGCAAAATTGGTGAGGTAGGAAACAATCACAGTTGGTCATCTGGTCCAACCTCCCTGCTCAAGCAGAGACATCCTAGGACACATGGCAGAGGGTTGTGTCCAGATGGTTCTGGAGTATTTCCACTGAGGGAGACTTCACAACCTCTCTGGGAAATCTGTTCCAATACACACACAGTAAAGAATTTCTTCCTCGTGTTCAGGTAAAACTTCCTGTGCATCAGTTTCTTTCCACTGCCTCTTGTCCTGTTGTACTGAGAAGAGCCTGGCTCCATCCTCGTGACACACTCCCTTCAGATAGATACTTATGGACATTGATGAGGTCATCTCTTACTTCTTCTTGAGGCTGAGGAGGCCCAGCTCCTTCAGCCTTTCTTCTCAAGAGAGATTCTCCAGTCCCTTAATCATCTTTGCCACTCTCCCCTGGACCTGCTCCAGGAGCTCCATGTCTCTCCTGTATGGAGGAGCTCAGAACTGGACACAGTACTCCAAATGTGGCCTCACCAGGACTGAGTAGAGGGGCAGGATCACCTCCCTCAACCTGCTGCCAATGCTTTTCCTAATGCACCCCCAGATCCCATTGGCCTCCTTGACCCCCAGGACACACTGCTGGCTCATGGACAGCTTGTTGTCCACCAGGACCCCCAGGTCCTTCTCCACAGAGCTGCTTTCCATAAGGTTATTCCCAGCCTGTGCTGGTGCCTGGGGTTGTTCTTCCCCAGGTGCAGGACCTCGCATTTTCCTCTGTTGAATTTCAGATGGTTCTTCTCTGCCCATCTCTCCAGCCTGTCAAGTTACTTCTGAAGGGCTGCACAGCCCTCTGGGGTATGGGCCACTCCTCCCAGCTTTGTGTTGTTTTGTCATGCTTGAGCTCCTGTAAGGTGTTTCCTCGACACCTCGCTCTCCTACTTATGGACTTAATTGAGTAATAAAGGAAAACAACCGTAGACTATGATAAGCTGTTTACCAATATAATATGCATGCTTTTATTGTGTGGTTGTATAATTTATTATGGAAGTGATTAATATATTCAATATGCATTTCCTCCTAATGAGTACGTCGTAATTGATTCATAACACTATCACAGTATTTTCCTGCAAAATGCAAGAGAAACAGTGGGGAAATTGACTACAGCAACTGAGCTCTGTAACATGTAATCAGTTAGAACTGCTTTGCCTTCCACTTAGGCAATAAGCAAACACTATATTGTGTAATAAGTCATGCCTGCTGTGTTGCTAGGCACTATACTAATGACTATGCTTAACATATGTGTAAATTATTGTACCCCTAACTTAGATCCTGCAGTGCCTTATTGCAATTTCTCATTTTTAAGTACAAGTGCAAAAAATACAAATTAAAGAATTTTTTTTATAAAAAACCCATGGCCTTTCCTTAAAAAAATCCCATAAAACATCCAAAACCACCCTAAAATGCTACCAACTTTTATAATTTATGTAAAAGGCATAGAATGGGATAGAATAATAATTCAAATACCCACTAGCAGAATTTAATAACAGCTCTCAGGCTGAAACCTCACTGTCCTAGATGCAACAAATGCATATAAGCCCTTATAGTCTCTACCCCAATATATGAGGAAAAATTTCTTCACTGAAAGGACAGCCAGAGGCTGCCCAAGGAAATGGTGGAATCACCATCCCTGGAAGTTTTCAAAAGGTGTGTGGATGTGGTGCTCGGAGATATGGTTTATGAGATATAGTAGTCCGGGGTTAATGTTTGGACTCAATGATTTTGGAGGTCTTCAACATTTTCATCCAGGACTCAATCTTAAGACAAAATAAAATTAACCTCATGTGGCACCCCACCCTTAAGGGAAAGGGAGCACCCAAGATTTGTAGGTGCTTGTGATCAAAAGGAACAACCCAAGTTAGAGTGTCTGCAGCAACTCACAGGGTTTTACTAGTAACACTTGGCATGGAAATTGGTATAAGTTAGGGTGACCTACTCTATAAGCACATGGCAGTGGGTTTTGGATAAAGGGGTAAGATGAAAAGGTAGAGAGAAGAAAAAAATAAAAGAAAAAGGAAAAAGAAAGGAAGAAAGAAAGAGAGAGAAAGAGATCATCAGTCCGGGTTCCACTGTTGGTTCAGCCAGCAGTATGTCCAGGCTCCTGGGGCACACACCCAGGCCTGGTGGGCGTACCTCTTTATAAAAAGGTTTTCCCTGCCCTGAAGACAGGTGTTTGGGTTTTTTTCTATGAAAATTAGTCAACATGTCAGTCCTTTTTTTCAGACCTTTCTGGGAATGGGTTGGAGGGCTTCGGGAGCCTTGGATGCTCTTGATTCCCCCACACAGCTGTTGAACCTGTGCCCACTTCCTGGCCTCCTTCCTGCACCTGTCCTGCACTGTGTTGTACTTATCTCCAGGAAGCAGAACAAGGATGTATGTCCTGGAAAATTGCTGCCCTAGCTCCACATGGCCCCTATCTCCAGCCACATCTTTTTGTTTTCCATGGGATGTTATTACCAACAATTTCTGGTTATTACCAACAACCCTTGTTTGGCTCCACAGCCATGTGGCTATCGGTGTTTGAGACATACACATTAGCCCCATATCTTTCAGAATTCTATACACCCACACACATTTGCAGTGAACACAGTAGCAAACATAAGGACACGTGTCAGTCAGTTGCTCAGATGGCATCATTACCTTCTCCTGTTGCTTCACCTGCCCAAATTTCACTGAGAGAGAAGTTAGATGTGGGAAACAGAAATTGAGGTCTGAACGAGGCTTTTTGAATTGAGAACAGCCTGTTCTACTCTTCAGTACTCACATTAATACTGCAGCTTGTCACTGAAACTACTTCCTCTGTCTATAACTTCTATCTCCTTCCTGGTCTAATTAAAAATGTTCAGGGTGGGGTTTATTACTATCTGTAATTCCTGCCTAGAGCAGTGAGGCACTACTATTCTGAATAAAACAAACCCAAATCAACTCCCCCACTCCTCCCCCGCCACACTCAGTCTCTTCAGGCACACAAAACGGGAATGTTCACACGAAAAAAAAATCTACCTTGTCACTTCTATTAACCAGAGTTTTGATGCCAAATGAGGGTATGTTGAGTGCCATGAAAATGAGGCCTGAGAGGATTGGTGGTGCCTGGGAGATCAATGTGTGAGTGCAAGACAGTCAGAAAGAAAGCTGCATCTGAATGAGGAGGAGCATCATGCATTATGCATCTGTTACCCTTCCCTGGGAGCAGATGAAAATTGCTTAAAAAATGGAAAGCTTTCTTCTTACATAACAGGCAAGTAAGCCACCCATTTTCAGGAGTTTTCTTAGACTGGTTTATTGATACATAGAGACTGCTATCAATATATTGCAAAAAATCATTAGGACTACCCATTTCTTTGTTATCTTAACTAGAATAATCTTAGCTAGAATATAGTTCAGTTAAATACATGCTCATGTATGACCGTTGTCTTACTGCCATATGGAATCCTTTCAGAAACAGTGAAGAATGCAAGAGCAACAAAGCAAATTACTCCTACAAAGGAACAATAATGGAACAGTACACCCACTTGCTCAGGAAGCATCAAACAATGCAAACTATTTTCTATGATTTTGTCTCTCAAACATGTTATATATTTAACCACACCAATACATGTGTTGCACTATATGAGCTAAACTAAAATAACTAAAAACACAAAAAGAAGTTGAAAGTGTTCTCAAAAATTTCCAGAAAGTACAAACAAAGGAATTACGAAGTAACTTCAACCAAATATTTATCCGCAAAAGATAATGAAATATGGAGTTGATTGATGATTCAATACAATGGATGGGGATCGATGACATATTTTTGGTCAGAGTTCAACAGTTTATTTCTGATAACAGAAAAAAAAAAAAAGCATTTGTTTCTCTGACAACAAAAAACCACATTTGTATTTACTGGAAGAGGTAAAGAAGCTGGTTTTTTGTCAAACACGCAGCAAAACACCAGGAACCAAATATTCTCCAGAACATGCAGTTGTCGCAATAAAGCAAAAATTAGTTTCTGAGAAGAACACAACCACAAAAAAAAAATTTAAGAAAAAGAGGAGAATATTTATTAAGAATCAATGCACAGAAGAACAGAGCAGCTATCCTGAAGATGGAAAGCACATGAATGTATCTGGTGATGATCAACAGATTTCCTTTAATGTTAGACATCTAGAGAATGGAAAAAAGCAGAAGTTGGCTGATGAAATAAAGTCATCTTCAGCAGGAGGCCTATATAGAGCATAAAACAGCTTTCATACTATTGCAAACTAAGTATGACTAATGATAGCCTTGAAAGATTTCCTCTGTGCTTTCTGATGTTCTGATCATGAAATTCGTTTCCTACTTCGTAGTAAACAATCTGATTTTGGCAAGAGACAGATGTCTCTAAATGTCATTCCTGTAGGTATTTATCATAAATACCTCTTAAAACTAATATGGGAATAATAAACTGTCCTTAAGTTTTAAGCTCAGATTAGTGCTCAAATTTTTTATATAGTGTCAAACCACGCAATATCCAACTTTCTCTTCTTGTTAAGTGTTGTTTAAGGTACAGGCTTTTATTTTACAGTGTAGAATATATCCTTCACTTTAATTGAATTCATCAGGAGTTAAGGGTTCCTCACAACTTTAAAGGGCCTATCACATAGGAAGTGCCTTACACATCATTGCATGAACAGCTCCACTGAATTCCACAACAGTCCCCAACATGCTCAGCAGCTGCACAAACTCCTCCGTCTCCTCATGCTTCACACCTTGTAAGAGCCTCACTGCCCACTTCCAAGAGCACTTCAACATGTTTTTGCTGGAGTGTTTTTGTCACATGGCATGGACAAGCAGCAGGAGAATCTTAATACATTCTCTGTCATCAAGATCATTTAACACACAAACAAACAACAAAAAAAAAAAAAGGAATAAAAGGAATGAAAAGGAGGTTACTGCTTACTTTCCTCTGTTAGATATTTCTTGAAAAATAACACAAGATTTGTGTACTTCTGTTGTGCTTGGTGTTGCCCCTTCCTCCCAGTCTCTGGCTATTTCTAAAAGTGTATATATTTGCATTAATAGCTTAGGAAAAAACAGATATCTTTTTGTTCCTCATTTTTTTAACTGCTGATAAAGTTGTGTTTGTTTTTAGTTTGTTTCTTTCTTTAACAGAGCACTTTGAAAACATGCCCTTTGCATGCTCTGAAGGCACAACATTGGACATCAAGTTGTCAGATGGCATAAAATAAGCTTCATTGCAAATATGCCAGCTCACAGAGTATGGAACCTGCTAGAAAATTATTTCCAAAGCCTTTTGGAAGGATTCTGTGAAATCAAATATTCTTGGCCACTGAGTTTATAGAATGGAGAAGAGAGACTTTAGTCTTACACTCCATTAGGTAAATGAAGTTCAGGTTTTCTTGGGAAGGAAATAAGAAACCTTCTAGTACTGAAACTGGAATATCCTCAGGATAAATTTTTGAAATGCCTCCGGCAGTGTAAATTCAGTTGGTTAGAGCCATTAAAGTTAAATAAAAAGCCCACATTTTTTTTTCATTAACACATTGCTAAATGTTTACTTTGAGAGGCCCTTTCATGTAAAGATCAATATACATGAGAATCTGAGAACACAATCAGTAAGGCAGATAATTAGTAAATAGCAATAGAGGAAAATTTAAAAAGTAGGTATAATATAGAGGAGTGAAAAGCCAGTTTTGTAATAGAACAGCAGGTTTCACCTTTGCAAAAGCCCTGATCCTAAAAATGTCTTTTCAGGAGTATGTGCTTGCAAATATTCAAAGCTTTCTGCTTGGTACATGTTTTTCCCCCACACTGTAACCAATGAGTTTTAAAAGCAATGCTAATCTTTCTGTATGTCATCTTATTCCTACTGACAGGTGGGAACAGCAGTCTGAAATGCTTCCTAGCATGTGTCCAATGTAAGAAAAACAATAGACAGATCCTTAAAGTGAACTGAAAGAATGAAGAAAAAGGTCCCGAAAATTTTAGGACAGACATGAAAACAGAAAGAGTAAAAAAGGCTCAGTTCTATTTCATGCATCACTTTCAAAAATGGTTATTTTTTATTAAGGGTTGTATTAAATCATCATCAGTATTCAAAATATTACAGTTAACACATTTCTCTGTTCTTCTGCCATACACAATTACCAAACAAAAAAGTACTGCTATAAAATGCAGTCAATGCTGAAGACTACAACATGGCTATGGCATCAAAAGAAGTTCCCCTTCCCTATTTGACAGCTGCTGCTAAGTTAAATCTATGCTACTGTGGATCCTAAGTTATATACAGTAATATCAAAGTCAACATTTTTCTTTAAGAAGTCAGCAGCTGGAAAATCAATTTATCAATTAACTATTAAGCCCCCATTACTCTACATATGTATTTTGAGTGAGAGGTGAGCCAAAAAAGTGTTACTGCTAAATATTTCCCTGGACAGTTTATACTTCAAAGTGCATTTCACATTATAAGGAAGACATAATCTGCTTACAGTTTTTTAGATTCAGAAACCTTCAAATCGCTTCATGGAGATTTTTGGCTCCCCTTTACTCACATTTTAGGCCACAAGATGACATGAAAGCTACCAAGCACTGCTGTCCTAAGCCAGCCGAATCCCCAGTCACCTTCAATGCCTGCAATTAACTCTAGTGACATGAACTAAAGTGATTTTAATTGTCACGTTGAAAGTGAATACAGGACTAAATGCCTGTGAAGCACATAGAACAAGCTGCTGGAGACTTCAATCAATGTTAATATGTTCTGTTAGAAACACACAGGGAGAGTAATAAAGACAGTCCAACACTCAAAAGGTGAAGAGGACTAAATTAAAAGCACAAACTGGAGCTCAAGACAAATCTAATCAAGGTTACAAATATTGCACAAGACTTGGAGAGCAACAAGTAAGAAAAAGCATCAGAGATATGACAAATGTGAGAAAGGAAAACACCTTATTAGCTGCAGTACATCCTATTCTAATATAATTCATCATCTTGTTTCGTAACATTAATGGTGATTTAATCCATTCTCCACACGGTCTCATTCTGTCTATGCTACATTGTGGTGATCTGCACTAGTTTTTACTGCAAGTATGAAACTTGTGAAACCCTTGTCCATCCCAATATAATCCAAGTGAACATTTCCTCCACTGTTTTGAGGAACTACTAAGGAAAAACGCCCAAGGCAATCTCATAGCACCTTTCTAATATATCTGACACTTTGGTAATTCAACATGATAACCAACAATAATTAGCTTACAAGCAAGTCTGACACTCCTTACATCTCTGACTGGTAGAGCAATGTTTTCCTGTCAGCAGTGGTTTCTGTTGGAGAGCCACATGTGCATATTTGCTGGATTTCACCTGAAGATGTTTTCACAGAGGTTGATTTATACATTTATATATTTTTAAAGCAGTAGCTTCAGTGACCAGGATCTGTCACAAACACAGTGTGGAACCACAGAGTAATGTTAGGTCTCAAAAGCTTAATACAATCACAATACATCCTTCATTAAAAACGTCACTCTGGAAAACTCAGATGAATTAATATTGAGGAGGCACCCAGAGGCTTTAACTGAAAGGAACACAGAGCACTAACTGTATATTGTTTTAACACAGAAGTAAGTCTTTCACTCTTTTGAGATTTTAGACAGCAAACCTCTTATAATTAAAAAAAAAATAGATTTAATTAGTATGTAAAATACAGGTGGAAAGATTAGAGGGATTTGTTTACTAAGCAAAATTAAGTTATGGGCAAAAGGAGAAAAGACCACATCATCCAAAGAATACCTCTGATGAATTCTGAAACACAGCAGGAACACAAAATATTTAAGAAATACGGAAAAATGTGAATGTGATTATGTATATACAACCATATATCTCATAGTTCTAACTACTCTGGTCCACCAGGCACCACATAGAGAAAAAGAAGAGATTAATCTAAACTGTATTTACAGATTTAGACACCCATATTCTGTCCAGAATTTCATAGCACACTCATAGCAAATGACCTTTCTTGGTATTCTTGAGCTAGACTGTTAGTAAAAAACACTGTACAAACAGCTGCCTACCTCTCAAGAAGATCACGGGGAAGGTGGAATTTGAGACCCTATAATAATAAATAACACAGAAGACCAAAACATCAGCATTCATTTCAAAGGACTTCTGAAAATCTGCCAGAGGGAAAAAAGGTATTAATCTCTTTCCCTTATGAATGTAGTTTGCCATAAAGATGCACCTTTCAAAAACTAGCAAGGAGTAGGCACTGTCAAATTTCTGCAGTTGTGAACTGCAAGTGCTCAAGAACATCTTCTGTTATTTGGAGAACACTCACCCAGTATTAATGTAAGCAAAGAATCAGACTGTAGCTTCCATTTACGTTACAGTCAGTAGCAGAGTCAACATTCATAACAAACAAAATCAAATAATTCAAAAACACCCAAATTTCACTATCACCATTCATTCTGGTCACTAGTCATATTCTGAGAAGTGCTATAGGCAGTTGGTTATTTCTTAAATGCTTTCATCCCAGTAAAACAATTGAGTCTTTCCAAACTGGTAAAGTGGTGATGTGCAAGGGAAGTCTAATAAAAAATAATAAAAACAAAACTAAAAAAACCCAGTAGCACAGGTCCTCAACTGCATCCATGTATTATACCCAGTTATTTTCCACCAGAGAGGTAAAATAGGCTGTGACACAAGCACTTACTGCATTCTCAGTCAGCAGTACCTTTGCTCAGAGATTAATAACTTGGATATTTACGACGGCTATCCTGTTGCTCTGCCCATCCTTACGTTAACAAGTCCATAAAACAGGTCCTAGAATGCTGGCTGGGGACATTTTTATTTTTGTTTTTATTTTTGCTTATGCACAAAGAGACCAGCCTTGCTGCAGCCAGGCCCTGATGGTAAACTCCAGGACGGGACGAAGTGGTAGCAACAGAGCCCCTGGTCATTAGGCGGATCTTACGTGGGTCCCACCGTGTTTCATGGGCCATCAGAGGAACAACTTCTGCCATATTTAATGTCTACTGACTTCAGTGAACTTTCAAAAAGGACTAAATCCAGACTTAGTCTGCAGCTTCAACTTAAGCCTCTAGTACTAAGATGGAAAAGATTTTGAACAATTCCCGTGCCTCATCTGTTGATATGACACCACAAGCTTGAGGAGATTTTATTGCAGATCAAACCTGTAGATCTTCACCCAGCTTACAATTAATGTGCTTTAAAATATATCATTTTTTAAATCTCTCTAGAAACAGCCAACCTCAAATTACCGTGGGAAAGAGGGGAGGCAAGAAGGGGACAGGTTATAGGGAGAACAGCACAGCCATGCTACATGGTTTAAACTGCAGTTTATTGCATTTCCTAAATTATGTGAAGTGGCCGGGCAATGAAACAACCTGCAGCACCACCCACTCAAACATCCTCTCCTTGTCTTTAGGAATTCCATCAGGTTTAAGGCTTGCTGCACAGCTTATTACATGTTCTACATAAATATTAGGACTCTGTGATGAAAGGGAAATAAATCACTCTTGGATATGGTATACTAAGAAGCATGGCTACTCAAAAGGTTTCAGTTTGGACAAGATATAATGAAATAAGTAATAGATAATAATAAGAGGAAAGAAATAGATGATCTAAAGGTCAGCTGTAAATTTTCATCTTCAGTAATTCATCCATTTATCTTAACTACCTCTTTAGCTAAATATAATCTGTTCAGTGCTCTAAAAGTGTCTAATAAAGTTCTTTTGCACACAGGGAAGAAGGAAGGCGAATGATGGGGCAGTCAGGACAGATTACTTCTGTAGATAAACTTGAAATTTAGAAAAGATAAACCCAGGTGAGGCAGTAAATTTTCAAATCAACCAGAAATAAGCAGAAGGAAGAGACTGGGAAGCTTTCTCCTGCTAATGTAAACCTGTGGGGGCAGGGGTCCATTTTGGGGAACTGTGGATGAGGCAGCCCATGGCCTGTGGGACCAGCACTGCTGGCTGCAGGAGGGGGTCACAACAGCAAGGGCCACCTTCCCCAAGCCCTACAACTACTGCTTTTGCTATGAGGGCAGGAGCTGCAAAAGCAATGAGTCACTTTTACTGGGCACACAAAATCCATCACACGCTGCTGCATAAAACAGGATTGTGAGTAGATATGAGAATGTAGTTATTCCAGGCTACCACCCACCTGGATTGTTTTAGAAGCAGTAACTCAGAGGTTGAAAAAAATAACATACAATACAATTTATGCGTAGTCCCTTAAATGAGAACAGCTAGACAAGTACACACACAGAAAGAATGACATTAATTATTAAAAGTTAAACTGCATGAATTTCTATTAAGCCCAGCATCATAATTTTCTTTATTTTTATTATTTTGCAAGGTTTTGATTGTTTTTTTCCTTGTTTCTCATTCTTCCTTCACAATTCTTCTCTTTCCATATCTCTACTGAAAAAAATTGCTGCTACTTTTTATTAATATTAAAAATGTTCTATTTTTAAAAAAGACTTGCAGTGCTGTGCTTACAGTTGGAATTGATGATCTTAAAGGTTTTGCTAATTTTTTTTTTCTGCATTATGGCCAGAATACCCTCAAAAAAAGTTTTTCTCTCTTAGGTCGTGAAGCCTCTTTTTCCATGAAACAAGAATGCCAAGATTTACTTAATGCAAATCAATACACAGATATTAGTAGTATCAATGCTTTTCCTACAGTATATTCAATTGCTGTCTCTTAACATCCAGTATACCTTTGCTTCCCCAAGTGAATTTACCTTAACTCGCTTTATCACTTCAACTCCTCCACCATCTGTGAGAACATAACTATATTCTTTGATAGCTCTTTCTGATACCTATGATTATGAATGTTTCAGAGTTCTTTTCTACCCAAAACCATCAATCATCCCCATTTATGGAATAAAAAGAAAAAAAAAAAAGAGAAAGGTCTCTTTAAACGTCAAGAAATACTATATTGAAAAAGGTTCTGTTGTTCTTGGCATTTAAGTGATAAAAAAATTTCCTATTTTCATTAATTTTCTATACTCGAATAGCCTTATGGATGACCATGCCAAGAGATTGCTTAGAGTCTTCACATTTCAAAAGATTTCTGTGGTCCAGCCAATTCAAGCCACTCCTCCAGATCTCTGTGTATTAGATACTGCAGTGTGCAGTGAGAAACTCCAGAGAAGAACGCACTACCTGCAAGACACATCGTTGTTCCTGAATAGGTTTCCTTTCCTATAGAAGCCTGCAGGTGGCAGTTCCTGTGAATCTCTGGATTCAGAGGCACTTGCAACCGTTCCAAGTGGCTTCTCTGCACTCCACTGGGGAGGGCCCAGGGAAGGGAGCACCCAGACAAGAGCCAGCAGTGAGAAGGATGGAGAAAGCTGAATGGCATGACTTGGCACTGAGGGATGAAAGATGAAGATACACAAGACTGGAGACATGGAGTTGGGTCTCTAGAAGATGCAACAGAAACACTTGAGGCTTTCAATTTTGACCAATAATTTAGGGCACACTCTCTAAAACTTTCTCAGGGATCTCACATTATTTAAAATGGCTCTGCTCCCTTTCAGTACTTAAGCCTGTTAAGGAGTGCGAAGAAAGGTGATTCAAAGAATATTACATATTTTTCATGGCATCAACAGGCAAAGTGGCTATGTAGTAGGAATATTGACACAGTTATTTTTATTTAATTTGTGTTACAAATAATGAAGCACATATTTATCTATAAAATAGGTAACACATGGTTGCCTTTAACTGGAGGCTTTTTTTTGTCCAATTCTGTATACATGTACAAATTAAAATTACCTTTTCAGAAAATAAGTGCATAGGAAAGTACTCTGGTGAATAAAATAGAGTACCCCAGTTTAAACGCAAATTTTTGATCTAATCACCTCTACATAACCTCATACATGTGCTGCTATTAAAAGGAAAACCTAACTGGAACAATACAATTCAGCCCAGAGAAACTGTATCAGCAGAAACACAGTTCTGGAGAACATAAATTTGCAGCTAAAGTTAATGACCTTTCTAGAATATATCAAGAAACCAACATAAAGAAGGGAGCAATAGATTTTCTATTATTCTTGGTAGTTTAAGTCTTTAAATCAATTCTTCACTTAGGTATTTCTCCTCCAAACACTAGACAAAGAAAATTAACCATTATTTATAATGTTTTAACTAATTGACTTAAAAAAAAAATCAGTGCCTCTAGACTATATGGCAGGCAAGTATCAAGAGAAATACATTACTTAAGACAATTAGTGAAAGGTTCAAAAGTTCATTCCTGCTTGGAAACACCATTTAGTACTCTCCAAATCTTTTCCATCAAAACTGGATGGTTTATAAATCCATTCCTTAATGATTTCCCGTAAAGATGTTAATGCTGCACCTCAGCTTGACAGGGCTAAACTGAGCATGTTCCCACTCCACCATGTCCTGCCTGTATATTGGGAGGAGGCAAAACACACCCCAAGTGCTCCACAGCTGCTGCTTACAGGTGCTTCATAGCCTCTGGCTCCATAGAGGGAACCAGGAGCCTTTGGCAGCAGTGGTGGTTGAAGAACCTCAGGGATCCCAGTGCGCCAGGGATCCCTGACCTAGAGGGGCCCTTGGAACTCAGCTGCCCTAGAGTTGAGCCTCAGCCACCTCCTCCCAGCTGTCCAAGACATAAGAGACAGAATGAGAAACTATAGCATTTTGATCCTTCATTTCCATAAGATCCAGAAAGAAATAGGTGGGAGAATGGGACTGCAAACAGGAAATATGGCTAAAACATGACCTGACCACATTACAGGCTGGATGATATTTTGGTCAATCTTTGCACATGTTTCTGTGACTGCATGAACACCCTTCCCCCAGCAATGTATTCTACCACCGACTGGTTTCAGTAAAGACAATGAAAAAAGGTATCATTCTGTTTGAGCAGAAGACCAGATACATGTTCAGGTTTTCAGATAAGAATATTCATACATGCAGATCTACTACTGCATAGTTTTGCATTCAGTAGTCAATTAGAAAGTACACCAGCAAGATCAAGGGTATGATGACAACTCCAATTTTAAGAATTCTGCAAATGAATGAGATGGAGGGCTTATAAGTGCTTTGTCAAGCAAAGATGAAAACTGATGCTATATGAAATGCCACAGAGACATTCAAGGATACTTAATACAACTTCCAATTCAAAGTGACTGTTTTGCAGGTAATCACTTAGCAATATTTATAAATCCCATTTGTCATCTTCCCAAATCCCTTGTAAAATTTTGACCAAGTGTACTTATGGTCAGGAACTTTTGATTGAGCAAAGTATTTCTGGTACCTAAAAAAGGCACTTCACTGCTGAGTGGAATCTACAACAGCATCTAGAATCTACTGCTCATTGATTTCTTTAAGTGCCTAAGCATAGCTTTAAAGTCTCAGTGGTATTATTTTCCCTTTGTTGCCCATGGATGCAAAATCAGGATCTTTAAAGATGATCCATCCAAAATAAAGTAACAATTTTGTATTTTATAAAGTGTATGTATCAAAGCATGTTGAACATACACAGATATACCTTTATGTTTCATTTCATATTTAGCACTGGTTATCCAAGACACACGCAAATAATATGGGTAAAATGATAATATAAATATTCCTGTGCTGAAGAACTTACAAGCGTGAATTCTAAACAGAAAACCACACACAAAGTTTTCAGTGTAAGCCAATCTCAGTGATGACATTAAAATACAAAGTTGCACTCAGACATTACACTGGGGGGAGTAAAAATATAAAAATAAATGCTTGTATGACTTTTGGGTAGAAGAGGAAAGAATTATTAAGCATTTGTTAACACTACTCTCGATAGCACACAACTAAATTAAGTTGCTCCCGTGTCTGACCTTCCCACAGTTTGGTTGAAATATCGCAGAGCTCTTGGACAAAAGTGAACTCAAGTCAATGGGACAAAAATAGATAGGGCATCTATTCCAATCAGGTGTGTTCAGTGCAGCCTAGAGCTAGTCCAAAGGAAACTCCCATGACATGCTGTCCCATAGCGCAAGACATGGGGGCCTCAGCACCCCGTGTCTCAACTTACAGATCTGGTCCTGCTGGGCTGCCCTTTGTGCTAAGGTAGGCACTGCCTAACATCACTGTCATGGCAAGGAAAGATAGTTTGCACATTTTAATGGGAAATCTATTGTTAAAATCCCCTAAGCTTCATAAGCAATCTGTAAAAAGCCTTTTGCAAGAAAAAGAATTGTTTTCTCCATACCTACAAAGAAAGTTAAAGTGTTTGCTTCAGCAGTCCATTAATAGAAACAACCGCAGGTGCCTATCTTTCCTGCTAAAATTAAAAAGCTTTATGCTAACTCCTAATTCTATTATTTTGTATCTTTAACTTTGTCTTTCCAATCCTGAATTGTTCTGTCTCTCAGTATACTAAATAGTAGCTCACATTTTCTCTGCTATACATTTTTTTCCTCAAGGTCCAGGATTTTCTTATCTGGTGATTAAAACTGTTTAACCAATTTAACTACTTTTCATAGTAGCAGCACATCAATAAACTGAAGAATATTGTTTTTTGGGTTCCTACTGAGAAGATAAAACTCAGCAGTCTCCTAATGCAGCAAAGATAAAATGCACAGTATCATTCAGGCCAGAATACTGCAGAAGAAAATTGTATTTGATGCCCTTCACAAACTCTGAGCAGTTACTGCCCGAGGCCTCACTCCCACATGAGTGTCCACTGTCAGCAAGGGCACAGTTGGAAGACCATAGGTCGTCAGGAGGCAGTGGCTGCTAGGAAGCCTGCAGTCAACATGGAAAATGTTGAGTATCATGGACTTTCTTCAATCTGCCTGATCAATTATCAGCATGGCAATCCATATTATAGGCATATGTGACTTGGGGAAGTCACAAAGAAAGGATTAATATTTTAACCATAATGGCAAGATGACATAGCTCAGAATGAAGGTCTAAATACAGGTAGGAAAGAAAAAAATTCTACTTAGGAAGTAATTCAACCCATAAAATATCTTACAAAAAAGAGGGAGGGATAGAAAAGAAAAGGGCCAGGAGGTTGTTGGGTGAGTGACGTTTATATCCAGCTCCCTTGAGAAGCTCAGACAATTGTAATAGCAGGCAAGAATCTCACAAACAGTTGTCGGAAACGAAGGAAGCCTATAAACTTACCCTGAATTTATAGCAGACTTCTGGACTAAGATGATTTCTTTTAACTCTGTCTATGGAACTGTCTCTTACAAATCTACCTAGTCAGTTATTTTAAGTTTGAGAGATAACTGTAAATATATTGTAAAGAGTAACGCCATAAATCCTGCCTGATGTTATATATATATAGTCATCCACTATCCCACCACTCTATCAGGTAAACATCACTCATACCCTAAAGTTAGAAACGGTAGAAAGATGTGAGGAGAATCTTTTTACTGCCAGAGCTTGATCATTAGGGGCTCCACAATGTTAATCACTGAAGAAGTTCACACTGATCACAAAATACAAACTGGTGTTTTCTAGAGGCTGCCTCTTCCCTCAGTAACCCAGAACTGAGAGGCTGACAACATAAACTCCAGAGGGAAGAGGATGGATGGGAAACTCACCAAGCCAACATGAAAACCTAAACTTTAAACCAGAAGAAAAACATACTTTGAGAAATTATAGGGGTTGAAGCTTCATAAAAGGGGAAAATATAACCCTTTGATTTTTCTTAATTTCACAGAGAGGGATGGGGTTTGGTTTTTTGGTTTGTTCATCTTTTTTCCAAACTGCAATTTACTACCTTTCAGTTGTTATTCCCTTTAGATTGAGACATTAAGAAATCAATGTGCTTTACCTAATGTATCAGAAAGAAGGAAGATTTTCCATTCAAACAGAAAGAGGATTAAATAAAATAAAGCATGCATAATTAATAATAAATTTGTTTCAGGGTTTTATAATTTTTTATGTGGAAATAAAAGCTGCATAATAGACAATTTTCAGACACTCAAAATAATAATGAAAACAGCAAGGAGGAAAAATAAATAATTTACTTAATATTATTGTTTATCAAGCTAATAACACTTATCTCTCTGGGGCACAATGAAGACGTTAATATTTATATAACTCACAGAAGTTAAAAGTAGCTATTTGAAGTGTATGTATTAAAATATAGGTGTAGCTAATTCTTATTTTAATTTTCCATTTACATGGTAATTTTTTTTACCACTCCTGTGTCCAAATATTATCACAAAAAAAACCTGAATTTGAAGTAAAAGAAAAATCCTTTTGTTCAAAAGTTGACTGTTGGCTATGCTCAGTTTGAACTGCTAAACTGAACTATTCCACAAAAAGATGCCAAATAAGAAAACAAGATATTTCTCTCCTGCTTGTTTCCACAGACTACAGCCATGCCCTGCAGGTGTTCACCCTTCTCACTTTGGGTTTTTTGCTTTTTTTTTTACAGGTACATAACCTCCTGTGGAAGGGAGTGTGCCATGCTCTGTCCACCTTCTGAGACTTAGACCAAGGAGGTCTCCAAAAGTCCTTGTCTTGCAAAAATGCATTTATCAAGTCACACTGATACTCTCCTAATTGTTAGTGCAACAGACATGAAGATAGATATACTTGGACAGATTGAGTTGGCAATATTTAAGATCTTTGCCTCTTAGTTTTCATTTTGCAAACTACAGCATCTTACTGATACATGCTGCTCCAGTGCCAGTGCCCTCCTGGTTCAGCTTCCCAGGCTCTTCTGGTGACCCACTTCTTCATGAATGATCATGTAATTCCTCTTCCCACCAACAGTGTCACCCCAGCAAACTGTGGTAGAGTTTACCTCCCAAGAAAAGTTTCTAAACCAAAATGTAACAAACAAGCACAGAAGATAGACATATTCAGGATAAAGATTTATATTAGTCACACAAACCAAACAAAAATGAAAACTGCCATGGAATGGTCTAACCTTTAGTTTTAGGACACAGTCATAAATCACAAAACAAAGCTCATTTCAGAAAAGGATTTCCAAATTTTCTGGCTCTCCTTAAGCTTTTTCTATGACAATCACCTGTGGACTGGGAGAAAGGGTTGGAGTACTCATTCATCTTTATTCCTATAAAGTTCTAATTTTTGAAAGTTCTAATTTTTGAAAGTTGTAAGAGTTAACCAGGCAGTGAGGTATGTTTCATTATCAAAACTGATTTACCTCACATTGTCCATGAGTGCCAAGGGGAATTTAAGGTCCTGCCTTGCAAAATAAACCATCAAACGCAGAAGTTGCTTTTCTTGTAAATACAACAATGAAATACTAGACTAGGGCTTGCAAAAAGCACTCTGTATACCCATTTTACTTTTCATCACAGTTTTATAAAATTGAATCAAATTTTACAGTCTGGACATAGCAGTCCAGAACTGGGAAAAGGCAGATTATTAAATCTGCCAGGTTAGCTCGGGACTAACAGTAGGTCAGTAGGTCCACTCAGAGATTGGAAAAACATATCCACAAAACAGGAGAAATCTTAAAGAAGTCAAGATGTTTCCATGGTGCTAGTTTGGGAATATATGTATGAGTACAAGAAAAATTGCCCACAATATGGATAATTTTTTTTTCTTTTTTTTTTTTCTTTTTTTTTTTTTTACTTTTTCCAATAAATCAATTAACAAAATCACAGAATTTCTGACCTGGCACATAATCAACAGAATGCGGATTTAAAAAAAAACAAAAACAAAAACAAAAACAAAAAACAAAACCAACGAAAAACCAAAAAAGGTTTTTGCTTCTTTGTGAACCAACATCTCCGCACAGGCTCAATAACCAGCAATGCACATGGATGCCTAACAATGGCAGGTAGGATTTTTATTCTTTTGTTCCCAACACAAGTTAGTCCAGCCAGCCTTCTGCAGAGAATAAGCCTGCAGAAATCACGGCAGCCTGGGAGAACTCTTAGGTCAAACAGACAATGTTTGCATTAGGAGCAAAATAGCTCAAAGTACAATCAAAACTACAAAGGAAACTGCAGAAAGTACAAATATGTCCTGCAGTTTAAAAAATGCCTTTTAACAGAGAATCAAAATGGATAAAAGAGAGGATGTGTTATTCTCTCTTTTCTCTCTTTGAGGATGTAATAAAAAAGTCAAGTACAAAAAACCAATTGGGAAACTCTGCACATTCAAAATTATTCTACTTCAAGTCACAATGTGTACTACAGAGGTGCTTAGCTTGATAAAGGTGAAATCTTGTCTCTAAAACTCTGCATGTTCTTCAGACCCAATCTTATTTTAAAGTAATAGACTGAAACTTAATCTCTGGATTCAGTCATGTAGAAAATAAGTTTGGACTACTAAAATTAGCAGCAAGTCTCCCCAGAGCTTAATGTTTTAAAATATTTTAACGTAAGTTTTTGATACTGCATCTCAATAACATTGTCCAATGCTACTTTCTAATAAAAACTGAACCATCATTCTTATCCATAACACAGTAAAACACGTTTTCATGCCTTGTCCCAGACAACAGAAAGAATATTATGTAGCTTTTCCTTTCCTTTAGCCATAATATACAACAAATGATATGGAATGAGTGGATTACTATCCACTATTACTATTACTGAAGGGGCTCATGTGGCACCAGAAAAAAACAAATAATGTTATTTAATAGTAAATTTTTTCTTCTTACAAAATAAAATAAAAACAATTTAAAAATCAGTGTTTACACCTTACTTTTTTTCTCAGAAAAATTATTATCTACAGCTGTTTATAAAAGAATCAGTCTAAAGATAATGTAAAGCAACAATGTAAATTAAAAATTCAGAGCATAATAATTGAGTTTATAAGATTATCACTCATCCTTGTTATTAGGAAAAATAAGTGAAAAAAATCAGATGATGGCTTAATCCTTCTCCAGTAGGACACTATTTTTCAAGCTTGAAAAATCTAATGAACATTTTCTCCCTCAGAAAAACCCCAGAAGAACAAATAAACAAACCCCTTTAAAAAACTAAAAACAAATGAAAACCCCAATTTACTTTTAACTATCCGTTAATTTAAAATAAAAATAGAAATTATATAGTGAAGGTATTATTATAATGAAAACACAGGAAATACTGGAAACTTAGAAGGTATTTCTTGGATGAACTTCCAGAGAGGCCTGAGCAGGAGCATAAATACCCCCCTGAGTACTCCTAACCTTTCATGGGAGCCTGAGCAGGGCCCCCTTCCAGCCACACAGCTCCTCTTTGAGCATTGTTTTATAAAGCAGACGGAAGGCTGAAGCCTGATGAAACACAAAGACATTGCCCAGAACCAATGGGAACAGACCTTACAACCAGATTTCCGAAAAACACGGGAAATTGAGCCTAAGTAAAGATTACAGGACTAAATCAATTACTTTTAAAACAATTCCGCATCTTTGGAGAAGACCAGAACACAGTTTTATGTCAAAGACTGAAGCAAATCAAGTTATTCAGCATAAGCCACTGACCGGGAGAAAACCAATTATTTATGCTCTATTATATGCTCTGTGGTATTAAAATCTTTTGCACTCTTTATAATACCTGTGCTCTCTGCTGCTTGTAATCTTCGGTATCACCCACAGGTGGCGTCTGTAATCCCACAACACAATTCCACCTTAAACTTGGAGTAATCAAAAGCTTCTTATATAAGAGGGATTTATTTTAATTATTTTTACTGCTTGTGCACTGAAAATGCTCTGGCTAAGTTGTCCTACCACACACAGCAGATGACATAAATGGACACAGAGTGTAACTGTACATCCTTAGGGAGCCCTAAAGACATACCAGTGTATGAATCAATTACAGAAGAGAAAATACACAAAATAACTAGATATTAAGAAAAAAGGTAATAAAACTGCCAGGAAAGAAATAAGGAGCCAAGAACTGGAGCAATATATGACAGGGCAGTTTGAGATCGAAAAATAAGTTATGCAGTAGTTTCACTTTGTAATTTCAGAAAGTCCTTTTTATTCCTGCACTGAATTCAAATGCATTATTTTATTAAATGCTAATTTGAAAAAAAAAAGAAACAAAAAAACAACCAAACAAACAAAACCAAAATGAAACTAAAACCCAACCAAAACTAACCACAAGGTGTGGAATGTGCTTTTTAAAACCCTTTCACCTTATGATTTTCCTCTGATAAAGTAATATTTTTTTATTTTTGAGCCTGGGTTAATGAAGTACAGTAAATGAAGGTAACAATATCTGTAAGCCTAATTTCACATTAGAATTTTGTCATTACTTAATTCTGCAAGCAAGACCTGCTGTGAATGAATGCAAAAGGGAAAAAAAAAAAAAAAAGAAAGAAGAAAACAGTTCCAGGACTTAATGTATGCAGAGTCCTGTGGACATGTTACCTGTTACACCAACACTCTCCAGAGAGAGGTAACTCATTGCTATCTCTGCAACACAGAAAGCAAGTGCACATGTTCAGCAGCTTCCCCAAAGGCACACAACAAGGCAGGGAAAGACCAAACCAGAAACTGCTGTATTCAGTTTCTCAGCGTTATACATGGGCCTGGAGATTGCAGCTTCTCTTCTCTGCATTTTCCCCTAAATCCTGCCAGAAATTCTGTATGCAGTTTTTCTTGCTTCATCTGCTTATAATTTTTGAGAATTATACTACAGAGATTGAAGCCAATTATTACTCTTCAGAATTATAGAACCTCATTGATTTCAGAAGTTGTGGGTGTCCATAAGCTTCAAGTTTGTTCATCTACAGCTAGTTTTAAAAGAGTAGGAAAAATAAAACTGGTTGGAGCTGTTCAGTAGACCGAGATTATCAATGAGGCAATTTAATTCTAGCTCCCTTGAGAGCATATACTATGAGATGCTATACTCTTCACGTCACTGGAAGCAGAGGAATGATTCCTCATTCCAGTGGGTTTCATAAAAATGCAGAAATCATGCATTTCTAATCTGCTACTGTTGGTATTCAAATAACTCTGATTGCTAGGTAATTTTGGAATTGGTACCACAACAACATACTCTGGGAATGGTATAGCACACTAGAAGAAGCAAGCCTAGGGGACAGCCAGTCAGTGTTGATCCACACCTTTACAGCTGGGAGGTGCTCATGACCATCCCAGAGAGAACCAGCAACACGAAATCTCTCATCACACTGCTTCCAAACTCTTTATGTGTTTTGAGCAACAACTGTGAAGAGAAAGAAACCACAGTCAACCTATTTGGAACACACTGCTGTGCTAGCACCTTGCTATGCCCATTCAGGACAGACTTGAAATTTCACAATCAGCATTTAAATCAAGTAATCAGTGCCTGTTTCAATAAAATATATGTAATTCTCATTCAAAACAGGACATTATGAAAAGCACAACACAGTTTTCTAGCTATGCTCTTTTGCTTATGTCTGAAAAGCATTATAGAATATAATAACCCATTAAATGAAATTAGTGCATGCCAGAAAAAAAGCTGATCTGTAAATTTCCCCAAATACCACAGCCAGAACTCCAGTAATACAATCCAGAAAGAAAAAGTTTCAAATCTTTGTCCAAAGATAAGCAAAATTCTTAAGATAAGAAATACTTCATTAGTAGCCACCCACATCTTAGAATTATTTTATTTCCAAAGAGTACAGTGCATTGAGCTACACTCTTAACTTTGTCATTTGTAAATAAAAGAGGGAGCAGCACTGAACAGTAAATACAATATTGTCACAAAAAGGTTGCACATTTGGAGCATAAGCCTGGGCGCAAAAAATTTCTTCATGTGGCTTTAACAAAAAGCAGGCACTAAAGCATCTCAGGAGCAGCTGGGTCCTCGGAGATGTGCCATGTGCCACATGCCTGGAGGATTATAATAGGTGGTTATAGACTGTTTCATAAAGAAAGGCAAAGAAGAAGAAAAGTTATTGCATTCTATGGTAAGGAGAACCTTGAACATATAGAAGTCAGCTATGGCAATTGTGGAAGCACTTACCAAATGCCTCTGGGTAAAGATCTGAGGGGTCATCTCTAAGGGAAAACTTAGTGATCTTAGAGATTGCTCAGAACTCAGTTGAGAGGGACTCTGTGGGAATCTTTCATGCAGGGTAAGGAGCTAATGAGTGTTGGGAGTTTTTCAAGAATTCTCTCCTGGAAGCACAAAACCAGTCGATACTCGTTAAAGGTAAGGGAAGTAAGTGGAGTACCCCTTTGACTTAACTATGATCTCCTGAGTCTGCTCAAAACCAAAAGGGAAGAGTACCAGACATGGAAAAGCAGACAAATAACCACTGGGAACTACAATGGCATCTTCCAGATACAGTTAGAAAAGTAAAAGCTCAGCTCAAATTGAAACTGGCCAAAGACATCAAAAACTACTAGAAAAAGTCCTTTAGGTATATAAATGACAAGAAAAACAAGAAGGAAAATATTGAACCACTGTAAAACAGGAGAGCTGAGTTAGTCATCGACAACACTGAAAAGGCAGAAGTTCTCAATAATTACTTCACCTCTGTCTTTAAAAGCGTGGTTTGGTCCCAGACCTTGGGAATAAAAATCCAGGTTGATGCAAACACAGACCCACTTTCAGCGAAGGAATAGTTGGTGTGTGAGCTATTACAGAACATTGAGTCCACAAATCAACAGGCCCCAACATTATCTACCCAAAGAAGTTAAGACAACTGGCTGATGTCATTGTGAGGCTGCTCTCTATAATCTTTGAGAAGTCGTGGAGATCACGGGATATCCCAGAAGACTGGAAAAAGGCTAATGTAGCCTCCATCTACAAGAAAGGTTTAAAGGAGGATCCAGACAATTATAGGTCCATCAGTCTTCCTTCAGTCCCTGGAAAAGTCATGGAAGGAATCCCTCTTGGGGACTATCACCAGTCAGACAAAACCAACATGGATTCACCAAGGGCAAATTGTGCTTGACAAATTGCCTTATATGACAAAGTAACCTGCCCAGTGGATGTGGGGTGAGCAGCAGACATTGTCTGCCTGCACTTGTCTAAGGCTTTCAATGTGTTTTCCCACAGCCCCTTGCTAGAGAAACTGATGTGTTATGGTCTGGACAAGTGATCCATGCGGTGGGATTGCAACTGGGTCTTGGGCAGCACCCAGAGGGTGGTGGCAAATGGCTCCTTTTTAAACTGGCAACCTGTCACAAGTGGGGTCCCAGATACTGTTTGACATCTTCCTAAGTGATCTGGGTGGTGGGATCAAGTGGCGTCTCCCTGATGAAGTTTGCTGATGACACCAAACTGAGTGGGGAAGTGGACACCTCAAAGGGAAAGCCACCCTGGAAGACCAGGATAGGCTGGAAGAGTAGGCCAATAAGAACTGTATGAAACACAACAAGGACATGTGTAAGGTTTTGCACCTGGGAAAACATAATTCAGGAGTGAAGAACAGGCTGGGATCAACCCATTTGGGAAGCAGCTCTATGGAAAGGGACTTAGGGGTCCTGGTAGACAGCAACCTCAAGATGAGCAGTGTGCTGCTGTGGCAAAGTGAAGAGGAGCTGGGTTGCACCAACAAGGACATCACCAGCAGAAATAAAGGAGTAATTATCCCACTCAGAAATTGTCAGGCCACACCTGGAATACTGTGTTCAGTTTTGGTCCCCACTATGCAAAAAAAGATGTGGACAGGCTGGAGAGAGTCCAGAGAAGGGCCACAAAGATGACCAAAGGGAAGCCTGGCCTGTGAGAAAAGGCTGAGAGAACTGGGTTTGTTTATCCTTGAGAAAAGAAGGCTGAGGGGAGACCTTATCACCATGTTCATGTTCCAGTGCTTAAAGGCAAGTGAGACTTCTTTTTTACAAGAAACCACATGGAAAAGATGAGGGGTAATGGGTAAAATTAAACCTGGTGAGATTCCTATTAGACACAAGCTGACAATTTTTTACAATAAGAACAATCAGCCATTAAAATAATCTTCCCAAGGGATTGGTGGATTCTGCAACATTGGCCACTTTTAAGATTCAGCTGCACAGGGTGCTGGGCCACCTTGCCTAAACCATGCTTTTGCCAAGAAAAGTTGGACCAGATGATCCTTACGGTCCCTTCCAACCTGCTATTCTGTGATTATAGAATCAAAGCCATCTCTGTAGAGGACTCCAGGTTCTGAACAGGTGCCTGACAGAGGGTAGGACCAAAGAAATGATTCATTATGCTTGGCACCAGTTTTCAGCAGTAACATAATTAAAAAAGACTGTGGGTTACTCAATATCAAAACTACATTCACTACAAATCTTTTTATTTTAGATTTTTATTAGGGAGCCATCTTCCAGCTATGGCAAATTATAAATTATACAATCCATTAAATACCACACAGTTGTCTTTGTCAATGACACATTTTTGTTGTCAGCTGCTTATGTTGAGTCTAAGGTGTTTGACATAAGCTGCAGTAAGAATCAGGTTGAAATTCATATCAAGTTTTGCATAAGAAAGTCCCCAAACTATACTTTTTCTGCCAGTCTTGTGACACAGTCAAAATTTTAAACACATTTGAATATGCAAATTAACTGCGTGCTGTTAATCATAAAAATATTTCCTAATAGAATATTAAAGCAAGGCATTAATTGGGTAAAACACTTCTTTATTCCTCAAAGACAATTCTGCTAAATTGTATTCTCTGAGGAAATTTAAAATGGAGCCAAATGGGCGTTTTAAGCATTTAGACACAAGGTGTTTGCCATAATTCATATATTTTGCAGTCACTTCAACATTTCCAGCTTTGTTGTGCCTCACTGCCTGCAAAGTCAGTCAGCTTCCAGTTCTCAAACATCACTTATTAAAGCTCAAGATTTATACACTAAGCAGAAGTTTCTCCCCCGTTGTGGAGTCCTCTTAATTAGTATGATCCCATGTGTGTGTCTTTCCAACTCAGTTACACTACATAACCAAAAATTACTTCTACAGAGCCAAAGAAAAGTTTAAAGTGATGATTTTTTTTTTCCTTTTAATATCAAGCTGTCTTTAGATGTGTAATCATTTTCTTCCAGGGCCTCATCCAAAGCTCAGTGAATTCAATGGAAAGACTCATCAGCTTCAATAGCATGGGAGCAGGCTCATAACACACCATATGCCAAGTATGAAAGTATCCATCTGCCACTGATCCATATCTTATTATTGTTATGTGCATTACAACAAGGGATTAGTTTTCTAAGAGATGAAGCTTGTAAAGGAATTGCTGGAGGAATTTATAAACAAGGGTTTATAAACATGTAAGCATGCTGTAAGGGAGACACACATCCTGCAAGTCAGCAGCACATCCCTGGGCATCCAACAGCATTTGTGTTCACCTCCACAGCTGTGCAGAGAAAGTGCACTGTAACCTACAAGCTCAGGCCTCTGATTTTGGGTTGCCAGTAGGTTTATAAATGATGGATATTTCACAGCAAGTGAGTGCCAAGCAAAAATGAATGTGACCTTCATACACAAGGACAGAGGACTCAGCAGCAGAGCAGTGTGAGAGCTGTCAGGATCCCTTCACTGGTAGCATTGACAGTCGGCATCAGTGTTACAGGTTTCAACACTCTGTCCTACTATATTGAACTATCTGCCCTTATTTTGCCTGATAATGCAGGGAACTACATTTTCCCTAATCACAGAAGTGTGATGGCACAAGTCATTTTTAAAAGCACGCTGACAGAATTATAAAGGTTCCCTGCAATTAAGGATCTTGCTTGTTTAGTTAATTACCCTTTTCAACATTTCCCTACGTCTTGGCAAACACACGTAGCCCTCAAAACAAGAGAGCAGAAGGCAGACACTAATCTGAAGATCCCTCACTATCTTCTTTCTCTCCAAGATGAATAAGTTGCATTTGAGAGAATGTTGAAAATTCCTTTTACAAACCCAATCACTTTTGCTCACAAGTAGAGATAAGCAGAAGCAACACTGAAAGAAGAGGTCGTGATGAGTGGGCTCCTATTTGTAAGGGCTCAACTGAACCATGGTAAGCCCTGAGAAATTAGCCCCCAAAACCCACTGACTCTCTTCCTTCTCTCAAAACAGCCCCCACAGCCATCTGGTGCCCAACTCCTCCCTATAGCCTCCTCCTACAGGTGCCAAGAGCTGCTAGCCAGCAACCTGTATGCACAGTCTCCATCCTTCTCCCCAGTACCTCCCAATAATCACCTGTGCCTCCCTTCCACCATCTCAGTCCATCACTCCCCACCATGACAGCCCTCCCTTCATTCTCCTTTTTCCCATCTTGCACCCCCACGTTCTCACTGTTGTTGCCCCAGTGGCACACCCACACACATCCCAATCCAACGTTTATTCCCCCAGTATGATCTTACCTAACCTTTGCTAAATTCAAATTTCTGCTGCATGAACACAGTGCATGGGTAAAACCTGAATGCCTTTCCTAACGTAGGCAGCCATCATACTCAGGAGGGCAGTTAGAAAAGTAGGTCTGATTAAAACAGCCTTCACAGTAACAGAGCTTACTTAGCTTGGTTTATATACAGCTTGAAATGGTTTTTTGCAGCTTGGTTCCAATTATTTGGAACAGTCTCTGTGTTTCACCTTTGGCAGTGCTTATCTGTTCATATATCACCTGTTGACCCAAGAAGAAAAAAAATTCACACTAGGAGTTATATCTTATCCAAATACATGTGGAAAAACTGTTTTGATGAAATCTATTTCATAATTTAGTCCATCAGTCTTCTCAAAGGCTGTCCTAATTATCTAATACTTACAAGAGATTAACATATCAAGACAGTGACTTCAAAATTATGAAAATTCACAAAATCTTTTTTTACTATATACTGACCATAATTTTGTTTAGTGTTTGGACAAAGAGTAGCAGTTTAGATCCAAGCTGTTGCAGATATTGGGCTGTTTATATCTCTAGTGTACAACCTTTCAACATGTACTAATTTAATACAGGCAAAAATATGGGGAAAAGTATGTTTGTCATTTATTAATTATAGCAGCTGGCTAACCAAAATACTCTGTAACTTTTTCATCAGTACTGCAGACAGAAAATCTACAGTCCTGCTCATGTTGCAGATGGCAGAGCAGCAATGAAGAAGGAACCTGAATGACTAAGGAGAAATTTACGTACTAAGCAGATTACAGAGATGCACAATGAAGTTTGGTGTAAACCTTACAGAGCAGAATGAAAATTAAAAAGCATGTCCTGGGATTCTGCAATTCTGCCTCATTTACAAAAAAAAAAAAAAAAAAAAAAAAAAAAAAAAAAAAAAAAAAAAAAAAAAGTTCTCCAAAGACACACAGAATATTGTCAGTATATTTTCTTACTCTAGTGCCCATCCATATAAAAGAAACCATCTTTAGTAAACCTTGGCCCTAAAGAACTGGAAACTACATGTGGTTTTTGACATATTGTTATCCTTCTCTCCTCCTTCGTCTACCAGACTGTGAACTTAAAACAAACATTGCCCACAACAACTGCTAACTCTTCCTCCAATTTCTCAGAATTGAACAGAGATTTATGCTGTTGCTATGAGGATACAGAATTTTGATCTACCAGTGTAACATATGAGCTCCTTGGAATTGGATTGATTACTTTCATTAGTAGTTATAAGGGTGGGATTCCCCCTCTTCACTTCTCAGGGGAATGATGAGGTTTACAGGAAAACCAAAAAAAGTTCCATATTAATTTCTTGTTCCATGATTGAATTCTTCCCTTGTTCTGTTGGTTTTAACAAGCAAACTGACCACATGCTACTGATTCTCATCTAGATGAGATATTACCACCCTTTCTCCTCCTGAAAACTTCTGTCTTCCTTCTTACAGGAACATTCACTTGAAATGAGTATTACCTTTAGAGTTCAGAAAAGGGAGGTGGAGCTGTCAGTGCACACAGGGGATGTCCTTACAGGAAATTACTTAAAAAGGACTAGGAAATTGAACAAAAAGTTCAAGACCAGTTTGAGTCCTACAGCCTAGCTGCAGGTAAGGACAAACAACATTCTCTTTAAAAACACAAAAAAACTGAACAAGAACTGATGATCTCTTAAGGAAAAATTTTAAAGACTTTGCTTTTCTCATAATTTTTGTCCTTGATTCAAAAAAATATTCTGAAATTTCTCATTACTGAATAAATGATCTTACTGAAATTGTGGACCCCAATTGGTGACATTATTTCACCACAGATGTCAGTGTTCCTATAGACAACATCACTAGACCGGATCTCTTATTAGGTGAGAAGCACTATTTTATTACAGAACTAGTTGCTGGTATTTAATAATTTTATGTGTCTTCCAAGAGGTGACCTATGATCAGTGAACTGCAAGTATAGCATTGACTTCATTGTTCAAATGGTCCCACGGATATCCAGTCAACAGTATATCAGAGACAACGAACAATTAGTGCTCTCTTGTGTTTCTCAGCAGGGCTGATGCAGAACAAATCCAAACTTTTCCATTTTTCTATATAACATCATAAATGTCATTGATATTACGGTGCATTGAGTCAGATGGGTTTCTTTTCTTGTTTTTCTTCTTTTTTTTTTTCTTTTTTTCTATTTTCAGAAGCATACTTTATCAGAACTACATTTATTATTCATATTGAAGTCCTGGCTCAAGACTCACTGTGCTAGTCTTTTACAAAACACTGATGAAAGATGGTTCTGGATTGCAGAATTTACAGTCTACAAGACAGATGAAAGATGAATATAAAGAAGCCTGCACTAAGAAACATGACTTCTCAGTGTGCCAGAAACTGCCTCAGCACAGTGATTGCTAAAGGGGTTACACCAGTCCCTACGACCATTCCACCTCATTTTTAAGTGAGAACACTGTTGAGTGCCAAGTTTTTCATATAGAGAGCACTTTCCTTAAACTACACCTGAGATACACCCATCTCACACAACACTCCCCAAAATCAGTACTTTCAGCTGCTAATTAGCCTTCAGAAAGAACTTATTGCAGTCACTTCCCAGCTCATTTAGATTTGAAATGGTGATGGAGGAGAAAAGGAAGTATAAGTGATAAGTAAGTTATACTACTTACATGACAAATTACTTAGAAATGCTGGGCAGTTTTTTTCCTGAACCCATCACTTATAACCTCCCAATAGATCATTTTATATGAAATTATTCCTGGATGAGTGCCTCGATTGTGTATTTTACTTTGTTTTCTCTTTGAAGTTTCTGGTCATTTTATAGATGGAAACCAATACTGCTAATCTATGGCATTGTTTTCTATAATTTCTATGCAGATCAATAAAAAAGTTATGATTATTACTAAGTGCATTTCTTATTCATGCCCTCATGCTTTCTGCAGTGTCGGACAAAACTATGATAAATCTAAGGGTGGTAATTATGTCACTGAAATCACATATTAAGCCTCCAGTGGTAGCATAGTCACCCTAGAGACAGGAGAATAGGGACTCATGATTGCACTCATTTTCTTCTCCTCCTTTTATTTCAGAAGAAAAGCCTCTGCAATAGGTTATGCACCTTACTATTTAATTAAGCTATGAAATCAATATTAAGCTACAGTTTGATTTTAGTACCATTCAGCTCTCTTATTCCTTCAACAATCTTAGGTTCTACATTTGAATGACCTGTCTGAATGGTTGGTATTGTACAAGAGCAGCTACTGTTCTAGGGTTTAAAAAAAAATAATAAAGGGGAGGGGTGGGGGCTGGTGTGTGGGGTGTGGATATGCACAGACTACCACTGGTAGCTTATTCAGAGCATATTCTGCCAGGAAATAAATTTCTCCCCCACTAACACATCAGTTCCTTCATCATTTTTCAAGATAATTAAATGTCATTGGCATCTTTGTCCCCCAAATGCTTCTCCAAGAGAACAGAGACACTACATAGCCTATAGTTTCATTATGACACACATTCTCTACTTGTTCCCTTCAATATTTAATTCATTTTCTTGCTTTTCTTCTCTTTCAGCAACAGCCTTTACCAAATTCCCTGTCTCTACATTTCTGGGTGATCAGACCCCCAACATTTCTAGGAAAGGATTACAGAGGAACTAGACCTACAAGGCAGCATAATTTGGGTATAAATGAAGACTTAAAAGTACAAAAAGACTTTATTAAAGCAGACTTTCTGATTTAACAGACCATTTCCAGAACACACACATCCTGCTTCTTTAAATTAGGAGGTGGGGTGAGGGGGAGGAAAAAGTCCCAAACTACCACAAAAACAACCAAAAAACCAAAAACCCAGACCAGAAGGAAAAAACAAACAAATAAACCCAGCCCAGAAAAACAAACAAACAAAAACCCACATAAAATCCACAAACAAATACCAAAAAATATCATCATACTTGCCATTTCAGACCAATCTACTAAGGAGAATAGGGGGTTTTTTAAGCTCAGCTTTCTCCTGAAACTTTATCAGACAGCTGAATGTGGAAAAAAAAAAAAAAAGCAGATATTTTATTGCATCCTAAAGCTTTGCCTGAAGCGAGGTAAAGGTGATAATGAGAAACATCTTCATGGCTGCATTCTCAGGGAAACCTCTCTTGAAAATGGCTTTTGGGAAAAGCAGGATCACTACTGTATAGTGCTTCAGAATATGCTTTTTAAAGTACCACTTCCTATGATACTAAAACTTCTGATAATATATTCAAGTATATGCCAGTAAAAATAAAAATTTCTATAATTGACATTTGATGAAATATTTCATACATAATTTAAACTGGTTAAAAGAGGAGCAACATCCACTTACACAAATATTTCTGCTTCAAACTGGAAATTGTACCGAGGAAAAAAAAAACCCACACTACCAATAAAACTCTTCAAAGTAAAGCATAATCTTGCTACATGGTCTTTCTAGTAACGTGGTATGTCTTTACTTCCCTGGTAGTGACAGCTCATGGCACTCGAAACATGTCTGAAGTGATAACTAAAGACGTCCATCTCCTTTGAAACACAGAAGTAAAAACTGTGAACATGCATAAGGTCATAATCTAAGGTCTCTAACATTTTAGGGTTCCTTTTCACTGAAAACAGGAAAACACAGTGCTAATCTTAAATGTGGCATATACAGCAGTTTGGAAAAGCCATTTCTCATTTCTTCTTCATTCCCCTCACACAACGAACTTACTCAGACAAACATATTTTCCATTGATAATGTCAGGTTTAAAATATGCAAGACACTTTGGGAGAAGAAAACAGTAGCATTCAGGCACACATTGTAAAAAAAAAATTGTTGGTTTTTTTTTCTTGTTGCTCATGTTTGTTTCTTTCTGTAAGGAAAAGTACTCTCATTTTAGCTTGCTTTTCAGTGAAAAACAAGAAGTAAACCTTGGTAAACTCAGAGAGGCTGAAAGAACTTTGTTGTCTTTAATCCACTTTTTAATCCCCATCCACTTTGCTGAATGCCAGTTTTGAGATGCTTATGTAAAGATATCATTTTAGCATTTAAAGATTGCTAGCCCACCTTCCAGTGGCAGACTTACATGTAAATGTACAACGTGGACTTGGTAATCAAGAAGATTCTAGGAAATATATATACACACATCTATGGTTTTTTTTTGTTTTGGTTTGGTTTTTTTAGGAAGTTTGTACTGTAATAAACTAAACACCCAACAAGCCACTTATCACTCCTCTGTAAATCAGATACCTTGTTGCAGGCACAGTTGCTTAGATACAGAGTAATCGGAGTAAGTGAATAAATCAAATTATCAATAACATACACGATTGCATCCTATTATTGAAACTGTCAATTGAAGTAATTTTTAGATTAGTTAGAAAAAAAACATTTAAAATTTACTGGTTAATATGAGATGCAAAATAACCTAATTTAATGCACATTAGTAGACATTTTAAAATGTTTTCTTTGCAGATACATTCAAGCACCATTGTTCTCTTTGCAACAATAATAGCAGGAACTACTCATGGAAAGTATCTCTCCAGTCATTCTGAGAAATAAATGTTTCACAAATTGTTAATTTTGACACAAGATAGACTCTTATGCAACAAACTTGCAATGTAACCATCTGAAACCACTCTGCTCACATTGATTTTACTGCATTTGACAACGCTGTGAGACTGAAAAGAGGGGGAAAGTTCAGTTTAGAGCAGAGATGATTAATACAAGACACAATAAAGGTGCACAAAGTAACATATGGGAGAGAACATGCAAATTAGGCACTTCTAATTGCTGTGCCTCCTAATGTAAGAGCAAGGCCAACCAATGAATCTGAAAAGAAGACATATGAAATTGATGAAGGAAATCTTTTTACACAAGCTATAATTAATCTATGAAAATCACTTCCACAAAGAAAACCTCACAGCTTATTGGAAAAAAAAAAATATGGATACTGAGAACATCTCTTTGTATTTCACAGGATGACAAATAAAATAAATTGATCATTGATTTTTGGAAGCTGGGGCAGGGGGGCTAAAGGAAGCCAGTTTTTACAAAGAACAACTTATTCCATTCTAATCAAGCAAAATAATTTTCATGTTCCTCTTGGAGCTCAATATTGACAAACAGCTATTAGAGTATACAGGAACTGTTCTAAGTTTATAAAACACTTTGGAGTTCACAGTCTTCCACAAAACATCTATAAGGTCCTTAATCTCATTGACTGACTCTCAGATGATCCAACAGCATACAGACATTTCCTGAGTATGAAAAGACAATCTTAGGAAAGCCAGTCCAGTGGTGAATCTGGTAGGGCATACAGAGGGCAACAAGAAAGGCTCTACACGTAGGGCAGCAGCAAAAGGAAGACTGTGAAAATGTAGGTCTGCTGCTGAATGGAACAGGTGACCCAGTGACAAAGGACACAGAGAAGACACTGCTCAAGACCTTCCTCACTTCTCTCTTCACTGGTAAGTGTGGCACTCACTAATCACAAGCCTCTGAGATAAGCTGGGAAATCCAGAATAAGGAAAACTTACCTTGGTGGAGGAGAATCAAGTCAGGGAACCATTTGAACCAGATGAAGAGATATAAGTTCATGCGACAGAAACACAGGATTTTTTTTTTTTTTTTTTAAATACACCAAAGACAGTTTACCACTAGATTTAGAGACATTCAAAACAAAAGTGAACATGGCCCTGACTGCCCTGCTCTTGGCTGACTCTGCTCTGAGCAAGGGATTGGACCAGATGATCTGCAGAGGTGCCTTCCTGCCTCTCCTTCCAAATTAATTGTAACAGAGCATATGGCACCATTCAAAACACAATACTGGAAGTCACTGTATACTGAAAAAAGGAAGAAAAGTAACAACAAGGACTGCTAATTGAAGTACTCAGGTGGAGTTCCAAACCAAAAGGGAGTGTAGGTGTTTCTCTCAAGGATGGAAAGACTCCTCTGTAGGCCCAGGGACCCTCTAAAATTACCTCATCTGTGACTTCACTAAAATTAAACCCTAAATTAAAGACAGAAAAGGACAATTAAAAAAAAATTGCACCAAAATAAAACTTAAAGAATTCAGTAGATTTGGCCTTTTTTAATACAACCTGAGATGTACAGAAACCAATTACCTAGCTACCACAGACAAGTCAGACTGTGCTTTGATTTCAGGTCAGGATACATCGACTGAAACTCTCAAGGGCAAGAGCAAAGATATTTTCATCTCTTGAGCTCTGCCAAAGACTAACTGCTTCACAGCAAAAACCACTGTGCTGTCTCTTACTCTTCTGTATTTTCAGCTACCTCAGCCTAGGAAGGAGGCCAGAGGAAATGCTTCTCCCGTGTATCAGGGAGCACAGACAAAACAGGCACTCTCTCTCCCCCCAGGCTTAACTTAGCTCTGTACTATCCTTGGATACACCTGTGAGGATCAGGAAGAGCAGACCACACAGACCATACAGCACAAAAACCTACTACTTTGACATGTTCCCTAAAAAGCAAGTCAGCGTGCCTTTAAATAAATCAAGTTCTGCTGATCTTATAAAAATGGCCTTAGCTTTAGACACTTGAAGTAATTCACCTCAAATCACTAAATAGTTTTGCTTAAAATACAGGTCTTGCTCAATTCTTTTCAGAAGAGATGGAAATATTAACAAAACACAGTCCTACTAGCAATTAAACCCTTGAAGGATTAAGAAGCTTATGTTTTAAAAAAATGTTTCCCCACAAACTACAATAGCTACCTTCTGGACCATGGTCTAATTAAGTATTTTTAAAAGCTATTTCCATTTCACTAGAGATTATGAAGCAAGTAGGTTTTATTCTCCTTTGTTTTGTTTTGACAGCTTACTCTAACATATTTCTTTACCTTGGTATATTTTATCACAGCTCTATAATTAGGGAATAAAGAAAACACAGTAAGACTACTTCCTCTTTATTCATGTCACCGCTAATCAAAATATCTGTATACACTCACTTCATTATTTCCATAAATTTTAGGGTAAGCAGAGTGATTTTGGAAATTCCCAGGGCTCTGAATCTGTAATTCATCTGGCCTGTCAAAGATATGCTACCTATCTCCCAAGGGAGGTAGTTTTCTTACTGAACAAAGGGAAAACCAGGTTTCTAAAACTGTTCCTGTTAGATAAAAGGGAAGAAATGTGTGTGCAAAGCTTTTTCAACACCTTCAGCCTTTGAAAGGTTTAAGGCTGGTTTGGCTTAAGACCAGCATGGCAACAGATGTCTTAAAACAATGTTTAATTGATGAGGATACACAGGTGAATAAAAGCAGACAATTGGATCAATTTAAGCATCCAGCTGAATTTTTATTACTTTAACAGGCTGAACATTAACGCGTCTCTAGTGTGAAGAGGTGAAAGTATGACTGGTATATGACTCATATACATGATAAATCTATTATATATAATTTTCCTTACCAACAGGAAAACTTCCCCCTAGAGGGCATGATATTGCTTAACTCAGAGCTGCAAAGGTTCCAGATGTCCCTTTTGCCCCAGGAAGGCTAAACCACCAATAAAATCCCAGGTGTCCGATTATGAAAACTATTCCTGAGACCTTTGTATTTAAACTGGCACTTCAGCTATTCCCTTACCTGCCATCCAGGCAGGACTCCAGGCAATGAGAGCTGGGCAACACAAAAAGGATTTCCCAGTACCAGACCAATTTTTCTGCCATTCAGTCTCCCACCCCCTTCTGCAAAATAGGATAGGCTTGCTGACAGAAAGATTAGCAAGCACTTCTGCAAGTTGTCTTGGGGAAGTGATGCCTACGTGTTCAAGTAGATGGGTAACCGGGAAGAATTAAAGAGGTGCTGGATTGGTATTTAATTTTAGCTATGTCATCACCGCTGGAAACAAAGGAAATCCCAACAAGTAATGCATTATAAAACTGAAGGTAGAATGCATACCTGGAAATCTCTTTTTCTATTTCATATTTCTTCTCCCTGTGGAACTACTGATGTTCAATTAATTGGCTAAGAAACCCTATATAAAATGAAGGATGAAAAAAAAGGAAAACGTACCTAAATGGAAGCATGGCTGTAAGTGGTGAGATATTCTGGGACATTCCTGACTTGATCCATGAATTACTTAATATGCGTTTTTCCTCACCTGTCCCTCTGTCCATAGTCTAGCAACAATCTAAATTCCTCACTCTGAGTGAAGTGAAAACTTTTCCAGGCTAATAATTCTTGCAGAAAACGACTTAGATGTGAATTAAAAAGGAAATGACTACCAAATGCATTTTCATTGCAAAATGAGAAAATAATTTAAAATATTTCACTGTTAGATATTCTGCTTTCATTAACCACCTCCCCAACCCCCAGAAACAGTTGCCCCATTTCACCATAGAAAGCAGCAGCAGCAGCATCTTTATCTACCTCAGCTTAAACAAAGCAGTTGGCTGCATAGTTCAAATAGGAAGAAGAGCATGTTGAATTGAATACAAACCCCTTCACTACTGCTGGGTATTACTACTCAAAACCTACAACTGTGCCCAAAATTAACATGTATCAATCACCTATGCTCTGATGCAGAAGAACCATTTCATTTTCAATGTATTATGCTTTCCTTTGCTTATGGGCACAGAAGAAAGGCAATACTTAAAAACAGTGGACTGACATGACAAGAAAAAACAGGATGCCACCATTCTTCTAACACAATTCTTCCCTCTTGAACAAAAAGGGTCATGATTATGAAAGATGATGTCAAGCTATGTATTTCTCACTGCTATAAAAGCAGTATGAAATTCCTTCATTTTACAGGCAATGGCTACACTCAACAGCAGCTGCAGGACTGGCAGACAAATAACGTGTTACTATATTAAGCAAGTAAAATTAAAGGGAATTTGTCCTTCAACATCAGTGAAGTCAGCTTATAAACTCCTGTTCTCTGAAGTAACTGAAGTGTCTTTTTTTTTTAATCTTTTCCATCTAAATCAGATAGAGTACATTAACATCCTTGGATAATGTCATTATTATCAATCGCTTTCTGAAAAAGGCTGTGATTAAAAGAAGGAAAATTATTATGCAAGATCTTTAATGAGATAAAACTTCATTATTTTCAAAAGCATTTTCAGGAGGGTGCACCTATACTTTGTTCCGGTTTTGGAAAACAGAGTTGCTTCAATTAAGATGATGCAGGTACACTTTAGAGCAATGTTTTTAAGAAATCCTGCAACCCCACCTTCCCAAGCTGGACTGTTCAAAGTGAGAAAACTTTGTGAGAAAGGGATAGATTTCAAATGTTTTAAAATAAAGCTTAAGGTAGATAAGGCTTTGTCAGGAATGGTAGACTTGATAAGTCACATGACAAACACTTTCTACTGTTTGTAAATATTATTTGCACATTTTTATTTAATCCCAATCTATTTTCAAGACAAATTGGCAATTCAAACTCCAAAACAAATAATCTGACTATAGAAATTAGAACAGAAAAAAGTTTTTTACCAGTTAATGTCTTTTTCAGATTAAGTGATTACTCGGACTAAATGACCACGTTGATATTTCTTTCAAGGTAAACTTGGTACTACTTAATACAAAGAAACCCTCCTCTCAGACCACAGCAGGCTCAAGGTTAAGGCACAGCATCCTAAAGACATGTGCTTCTGCCAAACAGTCTCTTTTACCAAATGACTGAAGCCTGATATGCAGAATCATCAGTTATCCTTATGGGACTACCATAGACAGACAGAACGGATCAAGAAACAACATATTTCTTAATTTACAATCTGTTACCATAATATGGATGCATTATGAACAGGCAATAGCTTTACAAGATGGCATATTACTTATTCATTAGACCATTAGATCTTCATAACTGCAATGCTCTGAAAGCTGCTTTTCTGTTTGCCCTGTCATGCTCAACAGAAAGAAACAAATGTTAGTTTATAGAAAATCCAAAGAGTTATTTTTTTCTTTTAGAAGATATTTAATTTCTTGTATGACTACTGATTTTACCATAAAGTTCCAGAAAAGTCCAGATTTAATTTTTTTCCTTTTAGTCTCTTTCATTTTTACTTAGGCAAAGTGCCCCATGCTAACAACATGATAAAAATGGCTCTCACGAGCTGAACATAAGCCCTAAACATACCACAGGGAAAAAAAGACTTGGCACCATCCTTTAGTAAGTTATGGTCTCACCTCACAGAGGAATTTGAGCAAAGAAATCTACAGTTACTTTAATCTTTCATTTGCTTCCCATGGAACAGCATTTAGATGTTTTTGCTTAATGAATTGCCTTAAATTGGATAAAACCATCCAAAGTGGATTATGTTATTTATTGTCCTTTATGTGCAGAATATACTTACTGACCAGAACAATCACATCATTTATCTTCAAGACATTTCCTATTGTTGTATCACATTTTGGAACAGCATTTTCTAGCTCCTTGTGCAAAATTAAATCAATGAAGTGTTTTCCTGCTGGAGATTCCATTTTATTTTCATAAATGCACAAAAATTGGCTATGCTAGAGTAATTGGTGACAAGCAAAAGCACATGGTCCCTAGTAAACTTTATTTGTAGGTTTTGCACATACACAACTCAAAACATACTGATACAAGTGACTATGTTAGCATATGTTTAACAGGAGGCTAAGCAACATTAATACACTTTCAAGTTAAAAAACAACAATAACCAGGTTTGTACTAACACCGTGTTTTTGTTGTATGTCCAGAGAAGCCATTACATTTTAATTTTTAAATATCATAACATTTTAGTATAGTGAACAACCGAACAGTCCCTTTCCGAGGTACAGGTTTTGTAGATATATCACATGTAATCAAAACATTACATTACAAGGCTATTGGTTTGTTTTACAGACAAACATGAAACACTTTTATATAAGAACTGGCAAAGTTATTACTTAAAACATTGGATTAATCTCTATGACATTGATGGCAGTAAATTGAATGATTAAAGTATTATTTTGTAATCTGACAACTCTGAAGTAGTTTCCCTAATTTCAGAAAAAAAAAAAAAAACAAAGACAGACCCCTGGCATATCAGAGAGAAACTAAAGGGCAAACAGGTTGGGATGAAAGAATTAGTTATGCCACTGTAAGAAATATAGCATACTTTTATATTCTTACATTAGTGCAACAGTAAGTGTATTACAAGCAGCAAAAAGAGGGTCAGGTACTGCAGTGCATAAATTATACAGTAAGTGTTTCCAAGTTTTACATATCATATTTGAAAGCACTGGATAAAGTCCATTACCAAGAACTTAAGTGCATTAAAACATTTTCTGTAAAACTCAGTACATATTAGACTTCTTCAGAAAAAGAATATGCTTCGAGAATATCGCAGAAGAAATCAAAATTCCATTCATAGAAGGTGAAGAGGCTGGACAAGTACTTTTTCACATGACTCTAGTGTTCTCCAGGCTCAGCTTGCTAATTGCATTAGACTCTGAGCATGTCTAACACACTGAGAAAATTAGGATCCACACACAGAAAAAGCCTTTTAGTTGCTTTCTCTTTAAAAGGCTGCATCACACTGCAGCCTCTCTTATACAACCTTCATTAGGGAACCTCAGCTCCCCCCTTCACACAGGGACTCCAACCTCCACCTGCTTTCATACAAGTCATCATGGGCACTCACCACTCTCTTCTGTGGCAGTCACGATGCCAGCAAAGATGAGAAATAAGTTTCATCCAGAGTCTGAGGCAAGTAGGCAAAAATTAAAAAAAAAAAAACAACCAACAAAAAACCCCCACAAATCCACAGGAGTATTAATATAAATGCCACAGCTGCTCTGAGTGAGGACCAATTCCCCAAGACTGTACACTTGTGACATTAAGCACATGGGTCACGAGATTAAATTCCCTTTTAATTGCCAGAAGCAATCCCTATATACTGTAGGTAACAAAATATGGCATCACACAAGCACAAGCCTCTTCTGCTACACAAGGTGTAAACCCCTGCCCTTTCCCTCTGTTTGTTTCCACCTTCCCTGGGACATTTCCATGGGAGAGTTTTCACATGTACTGACTATATTTATAAAGAAGTAATTCAAGAATGAAGATTTCAAAAGACATAACTTTGGAATGAGTAAGCAGGCAATATCACCAGACACACTCAAAGAAACTAATCAACAGGCTACTCCCAAGTTCTTTTTCAGCAACTTATGTTGTGATGGTGCTTCACTATGCACATTAAGAGTTTGCTTGTTTTTTAAACTGAAGTCTTTTCTGCTACTCATTTTCATCTCATGCTTCTAGTTTCACTTTAATAAGACTCAAGCTATCCATTTAAAAAGTGAAAATAACCTCACAAACCAAACAATAAAAATGCTCATTTTGTTACAGGATAGGTAACAAACCACAGGCCCAATATGAAAAATAACATTCTTAAAACAATCTAAGCTAATGGATACAGAAGAGCACATCAACAGAACAACTATGTCACCCAAAGTTGCTGGTGAGAAACAAACCCAGAGCAGAGAAGCTCTCATCTCATTAAGTAGTGCTGTAAAAACCACAGGTCTCATTAACACTAAGCCTGTAACTCCCACCCTTTCACAAGTGTCATTGACAGATTGTATACAGACAGATTTCACTGCATTTTGCTTTATCAAGCCAGTTACATTTCTAGTATCTTTTGTTACTGGTATCTCTGAAAATACAATCTTTTTTCTAGGTTAGACCATAGAACTAAAAACTGGTCTCCAGACAAATAAAACAAGCTACTTTAAAGGAAAAATCAATTTGTCCTGATATGAAACTGAGTATACGAGATGGCATTGGAGACTTATGCTTGAAGAATTCTGGGATAGCTCCCTAATCCTTTAAGAAACTACATCTCATTTTCAAATCTATATACACCGTAGTACTGACAACATCTTTTCTATTCTCCTCCATTCACCTATTCTCCTAGTCTGAGCTGGTCTGAAATTTTAAGTTCATACAATAAGGCTTATTTCAATCTCCAGAATTTTATAGCAAGAAATGCAATGTTTTGTCAAAAAAGGAGATTTTAGTTACAAAGGAAAGGGTTTAAGACATAAGAATGTCTGCCCTCCTTTTCCAACAGCCAAACAAAACTATCTGGATTTAAAAAAAAAAAAACCAACAAAAAAAACCCTGGTCTACCAGAAATAAAGTGGCATACTTGTAGTATATAATCAAACAGATTTGTAATACGATTGCTATTTTTGGATACAAAGTGAGTTTTAATTAGAGTGCCCTAAATTTAGGACCTCAAATTACAGACAGTTTTATGATCCTCTTCCCAATAGATTTCTAGCACTTACTTGTATTTTTCAAATACACTTATGTGTGTGCCCTGTAACGCACATGGAAGTGTAGCTGACCTCTTTTTAAATTGTGATAAAATTGCCTCATCAAGACTGAGAGAGCCCTCACCTCTTCTAAAGCAGTTTATTCACTAAATACAGTTTCTGATCCTTAATTCCTCCATTTTAAATTAAATCTAAATGAATAGTGAGCATGTCTTTGCAAACACTCCAGTAACGATAGTGCAGATGAGATGTGTTGATTTTCAATGCCAATGTTAAACTCAGCAAAATCCCTGGACAAGAGAGTATCCATGGATACACAGGTCCACCATCTTCCTCCCTACAACTCTTAAAAACTTACATCTTGCTCGCTTAATAGGTACAAAGCCTCATAAAAAGCCATACTATCACAGTAGAGGAAAACTGGCTACTTGGAGTTGAAAGCTAAGCTGGAGACACACTCAACTGCAAGTAGCATTTGTTGCCTGTAGCCACAATTAATTACTTAATTACAGAACAAACTAATTTTGAAGGCAAGTGAGGTTGGTTACAAATATACTTTTGTCATCAGATTTAATGAAAAAAACTGCAGTAATAGAAGAAAACCAAAGAAAGCAAAAGTAAAACAGAGATTACTAGGGGCTTCAAGATGGCAACAGCTGCATTAAGCAGGCAGGAACATACTACCAATTTAAAAAGAGTAGGAAAAAGGATAATTTGGCACTTAATGCTTTAAAGAAACCCAGCTGGGTTAATACTTTTAAAAGAATTAAATCTTGACAGATGTAGGTGGTGTCCTTCTGTGAGAAGTTTAGCATTTTTTGAAGATACCATTCAACTTCCATTCACATTGGTTGAAATCAAGGACATTGTTACGACATCATGCTAGGTCAGGCAAGATGGGATCCATCCTAGGGAGATGAGCAAGCTGGAGGAAGAGCTCACCAAGCTGTTCTCCATCACTGACCAACAGTCCTGGCTCAGTGTGGAGGTCCAGACGATTGGAAGTTGGCGAATGTCACACCGATCCACAAAAAGGGCCAGAAGGAGGACCCAGGAAACTACAGGCCTGTCAGCCTGACCTCACTGCCTGGCAAGGTTATGGAGCAGATCATACTAAGGGCAATCACACAGCACCTAGAGGATGGACAAGGGATCAGAGCCAGCCAGCACGGGTTTAGGAAGGGCCAGGTCCTGTCTGACCAACCTGGTCTCCTTTTATGTTCAGATGACCCACCTGGTGGATGAGGGGAAGGCTGTGGATGTGTCTATCTGGACTTCAGCAAAGCCTTTGACACTATCACCCACAGCACACTCCTGGAAAAGCTGGCTGCCCATGGCTTGGACAGGGGCACTCTGTGCTGGGTTAAGAACTGGCTGGATGGTCGGGCCCAGAGAGTGGTGGTGAACGGGGCTGCGTCCAGTTGGTGACCAGTCACTAGTGGTGTCCCCCAGGGATCAGTGTTGGGCCCAGTTCTGTTTAATATCTTTACTGACAATTTAGATGAGGGAATTGAGTCCACCACTAGCAAATTTGCAGATGACACCAAGCTGGGGTGGAGCGTCGATCAGCTGGAAGGCAGAAGGGCTGATTCCAAAAGGATGAGGTTCAACAAGGCCAAGTACTGGGTCAGGGGTCCCCAAACTACGGCCCGTGGGCCGGGTCTGGCCCAGGGGTGTCCCTTATCTGGCCCACTCCCCCCCCTGCCGGGGGTTGGGGGCGGAAACCAAGCAGCCCCGTCCTCCTCCTCCTCCTCTGTGATGCGCGGCGGGCGAGAGGGGGGGGCGTCTCCTCTGCTGGGAGAGCCGGTTGTAGCCGGGTGGGGATTGGTCTCTTCTCCCAGGCAGCTATCAGTAAGACAAGACAAGAGCTCTGCCAGGGGGGGTTTAGGTTAGGTGTTAGGAAGAAATTCTTTACAGAGAGGGTAATCAGGCATTGGAATGGGCTGCCCAGGGAAGTGGTGAATTCTCCGTCCCCGGAGGTTTTTAAGATGAGACTGGATGTGGCACTCAGTGCCATGGTCTGGTAACCATGGTGGTAGTGGATCAAGGGTTGGACTTGATGATCCCAGAGGTCCTTTCCAACCCAGTTGATTCTATGATTCTAAGAATAAGAATTCCTGTTCCAGTAGATCATAAAGATGATGATTAACAACTCAAGTTTCCTAAATGAATCTTGTAAATACCACATTTCCAATTTTGGAGGTTTTCTTTTTATTTTTTTTTCTTTAAATATAACATTATTTTATCTAGTTTTATCTAGTTTTCTAAACTAAAAATATATTATTGGTATTTAATAATCCTATATTTACAAATATTAGCACCTGTCAAGACACAAAGACCACATGGGTCACAACTATGTTTCAATGTTCAATACTGAAGGAAAAAAATTGACCTCAATGAAGTTCTAAAAGCAGAAATATTACAATTACTGTGTGCTTTCAAGCAAATCATAACTTAACCCAAATTGTCTAGTATTAATATATTTCTTTCTAAGGTTCAGAGATGCTGTACAACAGACTGTGAAGGAAGACAGAGATTGTAAAAAAAGTAAAAATATACATAGTTTAGAAATTATTCTGAAAGAAGTAATTAAAAGTTTTTCCCCCACATCTTTTAACTAGGGTTTGTTTTATTGCTGTGGTAAATCAATGGAGACTGCAAAATACAATTAGGAAAGAAAATGGATTCAAATTCATATAATAATAATGGAAAAAATAACAGACTGTACTTGGTAATATCACTGCAATTTTTACTACAATATCTTCCACCATGGAAAAACATTAAGTCCCAGTATAATATCTGAAAGGACAGATTTTTTTTTTTATTTTGATTATGAAAAGAACTTTTAAAATATCTAAAACCTACTGCAAACACCCACAGTTATCTAACTAGTTCTTTCTAGCCTCCTCACATTTTATGCAGCCCTGGTAAAATTGTTCCTGAGGACTTAGGACAGTGTTGAAGCCACAGTTCTGCTGGGAGAGACACTGACTGAGACTGTTAAAGACTAAAGAAACCAGACTCTACTGGGATTGGGCTTGAATCTTCAAGATTTTCTTACAAAGGATCACTGACTATTTAATTTTAGATTTCACCAACTTAATTAGACTGTCCAGGGTTTTCTGCTGGGGTTTTTTTGTCTATTTTAAAATTGATAAAGACTAAAATAAACATCAGTAAACTGCACCAAGGTAGAGAAGACTTGCATCAGGTATACAAGCAATTTTATTTGAAGGGTACACAAACACTCAAGCATAAAAATATGTCTTGTTGTTCTAGAACAAACGCATAATTTGACTTCAAAATAGGTTTGGGGTTTTTTCTTATATACAATGAATAAAGACAAAACAATTTTAAGGAGCTTAATGTAGCATACTCCTGGTGTTAGCAATGTTAAAAAAGACTTGTTTAGCCAAATTATTTTTAGTTTGACAAGAACATCAAACAATTAAGGTCTGCAATCCCACTGCACTAAGAATTTCACAAATACTTAGCCAGGAACATTGTTTACAGTTGAATGGGACAAGCTGAAATACAAAAGCTGTATACTATATGTTTCTTTTGACTTTTTTAGTGGTTTTCTACAGATTAACAAATTCATGAGGACACAGACACATAACTCGTGAGTTACTTCTGGAGTAAAAACATGACAAGTATTAACACAACAGTCAGTGAGGGACAGAAGCAGAGGCTGAGAAAAAAAAAGTGTATATGCAAGTAGTGCAGCAAGTCATCAACCCATCCAAGAGAGGAAGACAACACTCCAGTAAAAAATGCACACACTGAGTGCAAAATAAAACAACCAGCACTGAAAGGCTACAAAATAATACTGCACCTCCTCTTACTCCAAGCAGTACTTTGTTCTGCTTGGAGTTCTCTCTCACAGCCCTAAACCCTGCAAACACATAGGTCCCATATCCCAGAAAGAGACAGCCTCCAATATACCACTTAGGTTCAGAGGAGATGCAAGGGAGCCCTAAAGTGCCACATGCATTTCCAGAGATGCTACGGGGCACGTGGGCTTTGCTTTCTCATTTGTCAGCCACCAAACAGTTGGATATTACCTGCAGCTGCTACTGGCTTTTGTTATTGGAGGGAGGCACAAGGGACACAGTGACAGAATGGTTTTGCATTTTGTTTTCTTCCTTCCCTCACCACAACTGTCTCTTCATTTCCATATCTCCCAAGGTCAGGGAGAATATGCCTATTTGATTAAAAGCATGAAATTATAGAAAGCTTGTGATTTCACAGTATTGGTTGTTTAACTACTTTTTCTCCTGAAGAAATCCATTAAATAACTACATAAGATTTGCACTGTGGGCATCAGAACCCTAAGAGTAAGACTGCTGACACTGAGAGCCAGCCCACCACACACATTGTTTTCATGTAGACATTAAGGAAAGCCACTGACTTTCTTTAAGCTCACCAGACAATGCCCTGAAGGAGTCAAAATCTCCTACCCAAAAGAATCATGGTCTTGCTTTTCCAATAACCTTAAAGAACTGCAAAAAATGCATGGGGGAGCCAGGCAGATGGAGTAGCAAGGGGAAACCCATAGGAACAAATATTGGGAAACAGAGGGTAAAAAAAATACAAGGGCTGAAGGACAGATGCTCCGGCAGTGACAGGCAACCACCGTCCTGGTTAGCTCAGCATGAGCATCCCAGTTGGGAACCTAATGGCCCACAGTGACCAGGGAGTGCTCTTCTGAGGAGATAGAGCCATTCACAAGCTACTTCCCATTCCCACATACTTCCACATTTCCCTCCCTATTTCCCACTAGTCTTCCCCAGCACAATTTCATTGGTCTTTAAAAAAAAAAAAAAAGGGATAAAAGCAGTAGACCTGTTTCTTCACCTTTTCTGTGTACAGTCCTGCCCACAAGTGCTTCTTATTCACACCACATGCAGGAACACTTGCTTACACCTCACTAAAGAGGTGTCCAAACACAAAAATACAAATGCAAGTTTCAGATGGAAACTGAAACAAAAGGGAACTGAAGTGGATTTCTACCTGAAAGGAGGTTGTAGCCAGGTGGGGGTTGGTCTCTTCTCCCAAGCAACCAGCAGTAGGACAAGAGGTCACACAGTCTTAAGCTCTGCCAGGATGAATTCTAGGTTTAGGTTGAATATTAGGAAAAAATTTTTTACAGAGAGAGTAATCAGGCATTGGAATGGGCTGCCCAGGGAAGTGGTGGATTCTCCGTCCCTGGAGGTTTTTAAGATGAGACTGGATGTGGCACTTAGTGCCATGGTCTAGTAGCTGTGGTGGTAGTGGATCAAGGGTAGGACTTGATCTCTGAGGTCTTTCCCAACCCAGTTGATTCTATGAAAGCAGGGATTTCACAAAAAGGGGAGAAAGTGAGAGAAGAGAGGCAGAAACTTGACTAGAAATAGGGAAAAGAGCAAACCTGCCACGACTGCCACCCAACTTGATGACTACAGGAATAGCTGAAGCATCTCTACAAGGCACTTCCTTAGAAAATAAATTGGGTCCAAATCCCAGAAATCCCATTGCTGAGATGAAGAGATGGAGTAACTTTTAAGCAACACCTGTAATATAGTTGTGTTTGTATCCATAAATAAACTGAGACTAAACTAGAGGAAAAGAAAGATGCTGTATTTCAGCACAACACACTGTGGGCAGAGAATAAAGCCAAAAGAAACATGTGCAGATATAAAGCAAGGCAAGAAGAGCAACAGAAATTGAAATTCTTCAAAGATAAATTGAACTCTGCTTCTGGCAAGTATTCCAGCAATGAAGGTAGTAACACTGAGGAAAGGCCAATGTAGATTAACAGGAAAGTACAGCAAATAATCAAGACAAGCATACGCATAGCATAAAAATACTGGGTATACAAGAAAGCACATACAGAAAAGAGATTGAAAAAAGACAGTTTAAAAGATAGATCACAAAAGTACACTTGCCCAACATGTTCTGAAGACAAATATTTTCCAAAGAACGTTAACTACAGTGAGTTGGAAAGAAAGGATGCGTGAAAGTAAGGTTGGAAAACTGGAAAAATTAGCTTTGGCTCAAGACGTAAAACGAGTTATTTCCCCTCTGAAAAGGATGAAGATATAAGCAGACACAGCAATGACACACCTCGTATCTATCTAATTGAGGAGTTTTGGCATGTGTAGATTGAGGACTATGAATTTATTATGTTTTGATTGCACAAACACATTCACCTCTTACTGAGTGTCAAGGTCCAAACATCAAAATATTGAACTGTATTTTTGACATTTACCAGAGGTATTTCTGGACTGTTTCTGGAAAGGACAATATAATTAGTTCTGGACTTAATTTAATCCTGCCCAGATAATGATAATGTCATGGTAATGACCTTCAGTCATAACTGTCAACTCTCCAGTGATATCACTACTTTGTTATTTGTCATTGACTTACCCTCCCCCCCACTTTCACCTTAGGTGGAAGCAGCTTTTATGGTGTAATATATTGGCCTAGAGCAGCAGAGTATACAGTTATCAGATTTGGTTTTTATTGTATTAATTCATTCCTTATCTAGGATGAAGTTTTTCTGACTTTCTAAACAAGCAGTCAAATATCATCAAGAAAGCCAAATCAAACTACATCAAGTCCTTAAATGTAGTTTATGACTACTTTTTATAAACCTCTACCAGGTTGCAAAGGCAAGGAATGCACTGGCTCTCCTCTAATAGGTTGTTGTTCTGCTTGGTTTTTAAAATCTAAAAGTTGTACCTATCTGTCCTTATATAAACACTATTTTCTTCAGAGCAAGTTGATGGTCACCAGGACAGTTCTCAAAAGCATCAAAATATTGACAACATATTTTGAAGAATCATACATGGCATACTCTTAGGGTAAAGGAAGAACACTTACTGGTTGTCAAAGCACTTGTAAAAACTAAGCATCTCAGACCAATTGCTGAGGAGCAAACTGGGTAAATCCTGATTTCTTGTCAATATCAAATATTTTTTTCTGCTTCTTGTCCACCTTTGTAGATTTTCTGAAAAGTCTGATTCAGCTACCCGAGAACATGGAGTTTATTTATCTCCAAGTTAAGAGGTGCTTATAACAAGGTCCTTCAAGGATTTGGATTTGCAGTCAAACGCAGTCTCAAACGTGCCATACAAAGGTTTCTGATTCTTAAAAGGGTTTTTGAGACTGAAAGAATACTAATTAGTATTTGTGAACTAACATTTGAAATGAGATTTCAAATACTTCTGAAACATTCACTTTTTCTCCTTAGGCAGCTTTGAAACCTACTTGTCAGAGCATCCACTGAAGGAGGGTTGCAGACACAAGCAACACACATTTAAAATTAATGTTTGTGAGATTTCCCATCTCTGCAAGATTTGGATAGATGCTCTGCCTACCTGCCTAACCCTCTATCCTGCCTGTCTGTTAACAGGCAGGCTCCGATGTGTCGCTTTCACCGCTGTCCAAGATAATTAGACAAGTGAACATCCAGTCCTGTCTGAAATAGTTGACAGATTTCCCTTGAGTTGTTATTGATCCAGCACTTCTTAAAAAGTTTCCTGCTGCATACCTGTGTCAGATGTTCATAACATGGAAGGTACAAGAATTTTTGGACAGTTGTCTATAGATAATAAACTGCCTCCGTCTACTTTTCTTTTTTAGTCTGGCATAAGAAACTGTCCTGGTTTTGGCTGGGATAGAGTTAAATTTCTTCCTAGTAGCTGGTACAGTGTTATGTTCTGCATTTGGGATGAGAATAATGTTGATAACACACTGATGTTTTGGTTGTTGTTGAGTAGTGCTTAACCTCTCAGTTTTATTCCTATCTTTTTCCTTTTATTGTTACTATTATTTCAAATATTAATCTGTCCTATCTCAACCCACAGGTATTATTTTTCTGATTGTTCTCTCCACACTACCAGGAGAGGAAGGGGGTGTATGTGCAGGAGGAGTGTGTACAAGCAGCTGTGCGGTACTTAGTAGCCAGCTATGCCTAAATCATGACAGAAACAGAGTGTAGCTGCTGAAAAGGTTTAATTTTCTCCTTATGCAACAGCAGTACCCTTCCCAAATTAAACGCAAAACAATGACAACCTAACATCCAGATTTCTACAAACTGAAGGAACCACGTCAAGTTAAAAACTATTCTGGTAAGATGTGAAAGACTCACTGATAATTATTTTTTTTTTTTTGGCTTTCCAGTAGCATTCTTTATTCCCACTGTAGAGTCAACTGCAGGCCAGGCACTCTGTTTTAATTATAAAAGTGCAAGTGAATCCATCTGAGATCCCCAAGGTTGAATGGACAGCACCCTCTAATGAATTTGTTCTCTAGGGAATCAGAGTAGGGTCCTCATTTATACCCTGGACTCTGCTTCTTGAAACTTTTCACTCTCATTTGAGGAATCAGAGGCTTGCTTAAGTCTTTGTGTGTTTGAAGAGAATTGAACACATTTTTATTTGAGAAAAAACAAGCACATACTTATGATTTAATGCTGTTTACCTGTGAAGGTTTTATCTTCGGAGCTTTATTTCTTAGATGCTTTAATGTTTTTAACTTTGTTGTCACACTGGCTAAGCAGCTCAGACTATAAACTAAACTGAGTTATTTACCCATATGACCCTCTCTTGAGTTCTCTAAGATACCTACCTATGTGAAGCTGATAAAACAAGCTGGAAAGCTAGATTTTGTTTAAGGTTTTAGAGGAGAGAAGATATTTCAAGTGGCAGTTGAGAAAGAAGGCAGAAAACCAGTCAAATAAGCCTACTAACCTGTCTCCAGACAACTTTTCTTTCACAGGCAGGTACCTGCATAGGTATTTGCACATTCAACTGCCTAATTGGAAATCTTTTTTTCATTTTAAATCCCACCTGCTCAAGTTTAAAATACAGTTTAACATTCTAAATCTCACTTTTTAAAATAAAGATATATTTTCAACTTAGATGGGAAACATAGCAAGTAAACAGATTTTTAAGCAGCTGTTGACAGAAAGAAAATAAAACCAGCCAGGATCCAATGATTTTTTTTCTTACTTTTTTTCCCCTCCTACACATCCTTTTCCCATGTTCTACATCCTCAAAGCAGACTACTTGTCTTAGAATCTCTTCCAATCCAGCTAGTCATCATCTCTTGACAGAGTACTACGATAAAAAGTTGAAAAAAACCAATATCAGGTCCTATGGTATTTCAAGTCCCACACCTTATAGACTCATTCTGGTCTCCTAAAAGGTCACTCTGCACTGTTCTGGTCATTCTACTATTAAAAAAGGGTATTACAGAAACCACGACACTACTATAGAACACAATCAAGCCAATACAAAGACTGAACAATCAGAGTTGCTTAAAGTTGTCTTAAAGAATAGGTCCATTCTCTGAAAGAGCACAATTTGGAGGCAGACTTCACTGAGTTCTGCTTCTGATGGGAATAAAGAGTAAGAACAGCACCAGGGAAGTAGACTTAAGGATAATTTGAGACACACTGAATTTTAAGGGGTTTTATTTTTCATAGTCAAGTTCACATAACTATAAGCTTTAAAAGTTTTTAAAAAACACACCATGCAAAATACAAGGCACAGATATGAGTTCTTCACACTTAGCTGGGAATAAACCCTGATTAACATTCAGCCAATGCAGATTAAACACAGAGGGTAGGGGAGAATGCTTTCAAGAGGGAGTGGGAAATGAGAAGCACATCCTTATTTTCCCAAATTAACCCAGAGAAAGCAAATTATTAACTAAACCATGGAAGTTAATTCTTTATCCCTATGGATGACTGAAGCTTCCACACACACCAAGAACTCTTTCTGGCTCATTTCTTTAACTGGGAGAAGCTTAAGACCAAACAGTAGGGAAAAAAAAATCCACAATTCCAGTTATGGCAAGCTACAACCATTGGCAACTAAATGTTTGCTCCCACCAGCAAAAACACCCTTAGCCCTGCTGTGCTTCCCAGCGACCTGGAATAGAAGAAATCAGGCTTGCTCCTGGCTATTACCACTGAGAAACTGGGGACTGTGAAACAGCAGCTGAGAAGGAAGCACCTCTCCCTTCTGTGGTAACAAGAGATACAATGCCAACTCTTCTCCCAGATCTACCCACCTCCCTTTCCTGGTTGCTTCTCATCCGAGCAGCAAGATCCACTTGTGCCTAAACAGCTCTGAAGTTTTGAGACATCTCAGAGGGCAGTAGGCAGGAGAAGGGACACAGGGGTCACAGAATTAGAAGCTATGAAAGTTATTGCTATTATCATGTTCATGCTGTACTGATTCCCCCTCTAATAACAGTGTAGCTATATATAGCACAAAGCTTGGAGAAAGAAGCTGTTAAGATCTGGAACTGATGCCTCAGCCATCAGCAATGCTTCAGCTCAGCTCCCACTCAAATGGAATGGGTACCAGTAGGACTTGCTGGTGTGCCTGGCTACAGTAGTCACAGGACAGCATCAACAGACTGGTGACAGAAATGTATCATAAAATGCACAACGTAGGTTGTGGTAATGGAAATAGAGCAAATCAACAAACCATATACTTCCCTCAACTCAGCTCATCACTGGTCATGACTTCCTCTAACACTAATCCACCACAGGATCTTTACAGTGTTAAAAGACAAAAGGAACAGTTTGTGGAGTCTTTCATTCTTTCATCCTTGATCTGGCACCTGCTGTCAGAGACCAGTGGACAATTCTTTAAGACGACTCAGGTATGTCATTCAGCTTCTCTCTGGTACAAAAGAGATATTTGGAAACCTTTATGAGTCTTTAGGAATGCTGAAAACAATTCCACAAATTATTAAATAAAATACTACCAAAACATAAATAATTACTCTAAAATTAAAGAAAGAACCCAGAAATTATTCCTACTTGTATCACAGCTGGTTGAGTCATTACACTGCAGCTGGTGGCTGAGAGCTGTGCCAACATCAATCTATCAATCTCCACTTTGTTATATTAATATAAGTTACAGGTCTTGTGACTTGGATTTCCTATGCCCAAATAAAGGGTTTTCAAACTGCCTGCCAAACTGAGCAAATTGGCAACCTAATGCCTTTACTTATGTTATGAACTGCCTTCTGAGGGTCTACATCACCTGCAGTTCTGTTTTGATTCCACTGAAAAAGATCAGCTGAGAGATTTCAACTCACTTTGGGTGAGAATGTTGGCATGCAGGGCTTTGGCAAGAGTCACCTCTTGTGTGTCCACACACCCAACAAAACAATTCACAACTTGCTATTCTCATACCCAGGAAGGGAAAAATGAGCATTCCAAAACACTGAGCCAAACAATCCATGATGCCTGAGAGCTGAGACACCTGCAAACATCCCTGTCCAAGACATGCACAGGGGCAACTGTTATTTTTCTCAGGTAAGCTCACTAAGCCTTTAAGTGAAGTTTATTCCTGCACCTTAATTTGCAAGTGCAGGCCACATCAAGACTCTTGAAGGAAAATTTACAAAATAAGAGAAGTCTTTGCAAGATAAGAGAAATCAGAAAGTAAATCTGGAGAAATAGCATGATATTACATGCCTTGAGGTCTACTCAAATTGTTGGTAAGCACTGCAGCTGTAGCTTTTATAAAGGGCATTGACAGCAACTGGAGGAACACTGGGAAAGCCGAAAAGCAAGACACAGAAAGCAATGCAGCTAAGAAGTGACTGTTGATCTACATCACTTCCTAAAGTTTAAAGCAAGGTGTAGATCCTGGGCAATATTCTTAACAACAAAGGCAAGACAAGCTCCACATACTTTCTATACCTATGGAGGCTTTTCTACTTTTACATTGACTAATGCAACTCTGTGGTGCATGTTAAGCACGGTAAAACACTGCAGTCAGGCTGTACAATTCTAACATAATGCAATTACAGAGTACTTAATGGGAAGACACATCAATAATACATCATCATAGATCTGGTATTTCTTTGAGTGGCTCATTTTCAGACTGCTGATGTCTCATGTCTGCTCTAAGAGTACATATGAGAAGAGTAGCAGGGGGTGATCTTTGATGCTTTAAGAAAAGAGTTCATGTTTCAGGTGCTGTTCCCTCTAAAATCTGTTCCTGCTTTATAATATCTATGTCAGAGCTGTAAATGACCAAACACTGACTCAACAGGTCAGAGTTTTAAAGATGAAAACTGCCACTCGCAAACCAATTATTGTTTCATTTCTTTGCTGTGGTTTGGGTACTCATCCCTGACTGAGAAATACATACAAGGGATGCTTTCTCTCTCTGCTGATTGAAGTTGTTTTCTTCTATATGAATCTGTCAAAACCTAGCAACACAGATAACTGCAAATCAGTTCCCACTCTGTGTAGGTGAGATCATACACACAAACATCTAATTTCTAGGTGCAGTGCCACAGGCAGACTATTTTGGACCAAACCACTGAAACAAAATGAAAATCATATAGTTACAGAACCAAGTTGGCTTCACCAGTGGCACAGGACTTACTATTTCTGCCTCAGGCTCATTCAACATTAAGCAAAATTCAGTTGGCAGGCAGTCAGATGGCATGGTTGAGGTATTAATTTACTAGCAGAAAGGAACTCACTGCACAGTGCTTTCTTGTGGTTGCTTCTGTGTTAATTGCACCAGAAAAATGGTTTGTATTTGCATTACTTTTTAATGATTCCAGTTCTTACATTTCCAATATTCTTGCTGTTATATCTAAAGCAAAGGTATTATGGTGTAGGTAAAAGCACCCGTTGATGGATCCATGCTATATTTCTGGTTCCCTTAGAGACTTTGCATGGCCTTTGGCAAGTCAATTTACCTTCTCATCTATAAGGTAAGGTAGTAATAGCACAGTAGCTCCCAAAGGTGTTCTGTGTTGCCCTAACTTCTGAATAGAAAGTGCTTCATAAATACTAATATCAGCCAATGAAAATGCATAAAAATCAGAACTTAATGATGCAAGTGGATCTTATTCAGGACATGGAAGATGAGCTAGCTTGACTCCTGCAGAAAGCCAGGCAAAGCCACCAGGGAGGGGGGAAGGAGCCCAATTCCCAGCCAGGGAATCCACACACGGTCCTGAGTCCCAAATGGTGGGTGTAATGCCTTTCTCTAACACGTACTAAAGAGGTGGGTGGACAACATCAAGGATGAATGGAAATGCTCTGAAGAGAGCAAGGAGGGCATAACCACCTCCTGTGAGAGATAGCAGAGCTGGTGTTTTGCTCTTAACTGGGCAAAACTACTCTTTGCTGCACTGGACTGAAGAACAGATGGATTAAGACAATTAACACAAGGCTGTGTATTTGTTGTTCTGACTGGTTGTTCTCAGGCAGATTTCATTAACTGACCACTGAGTAAAAAGGAAAATTCAGTCCTCCAGCCTCAGCAAGATGACATGAATAAACAAAGCTGGAGAGTTCCCAGTGTTTCACACAGACAATGTGTGATACGAAACCCCTATCTGAGGTGTGGTGGCTAATGATGGATAATTATTGAGTAGAGCTTTGAATGCTTTCCTTCAGAATGACACCCTGAAGCTAAGGCTTACTGTCTACTTCTCAACACTACAAGGCAAACAGAATTATAATCTATCTCTAAATTTAGCTAAAACCAGCATCATAGATACAAACTGTACATTGAATTTAAATATTTTTCTGGAAATAGATATTTAAATATATATAAATATTCTTTTTTTTTCTTTTTATGGTTCCTTTTGCATCCTACTCTTTTCTGACTGCTACAGTCTAGTAATTGTGTTCAGTGCTAACAAATATATAATCACTACAAGCAAAAGAAAGAAAAGTATTTTAAAAGAGGAAAAACATTCAGCTTTTTAAAATAAACATAAGATTGACCTCATACAAAGCACACAGAAGAAATTTAATTTTGTCATTCTGCAAGGACAGTGTGTGCTACCAATATCATCATATTCATCCTTGATATGCCATCTTGATAATGGCAAGTGGCACTGTCAGTGGCATAGACTTGAGAGCACAGTCCTTATTTTACACAGGTCACATTGATAAGCAATTAGTTGTGAACAGTAAAACGTTTCCCACAAAATTAAATTAAGGAAAGCTATCTCAATAAGAACAGCAATGGAATGATCCACATGCACACAACAGGTCTCAGTTACTGTGCTCTAATACAGTAGATCATTTTCAAGCTCTTAAATGCCTGGTTTTGTTTACAACTTCTTGTAGATAACTTCTAAAAGACAATGAAATGTAAAACTGAAAAACAAATACAGCCAAACAAGGCCAACCATACCTGTGTCCCTCCTAGTGCTGCTGAATCAGCCACAATCAAATGCTTATTAAGCAACATCCAATTAGAATGTTCACTATATTGTGGATTCTCAGCTTAAATTCATTAAAATGAATCATACATTAGGTGTTATTATCTATTAATTTCTCCAATGAACCCCAAACATTAAGAGGTGTTATGAACATATTCAAAATCAAGCTCACAGTTCTTCTGGATTAAAAAGCAGGAAAACATCAAGATGTCTACAGTACTAAAATATCTGAAGCACAGAAGTTAAGGAAAAAACCCTATTTTAAAAAGCTCTTTCCTGTTATCACAATTTTTATTTGACATTAATTCCATTTGTATTTTGCAAAAGGCAACACTACATCTACAGTCATTCCAGGATAGAGAAGGCAGCAGGGAAAGGGGTCATGAGTGGGTGTGAAATCAAGCTTAAGAGGGAAAAAACCCCCAAAACAAATTACAAGACTAAGAAGGGTAATTTTATTAGAGGCAATGGGCGGGTTTGGGAGGAGAGTAAGCAAGGAGCTTTTAACACTCATTGCAGTCTCATCTGTCAGAGCTGCTGTGCTGCACAACTGCTGAGACTTGCTATTTGTTTCCTCATGACATTTTCCTTCATGTCAACAAGTAGGCCAGTTATACAGTTGGTGGATATAAAAGCATTAACTCCAGTAGAGAACTTTATGTCATTCTTCTTCCAGTCATTTTCTCCATGGCTGAGATTAGACTCCAGAGGTGCAATAATGGGCAATTGGGAGGGAGGGAGCACAAAAGAGCCATCACAGGGAGAATTCCATAGATAAGCCACCACAAATTGCAGCTGGTTGTACACAGTACCACAACTTACTGCTCCACATATATTTTGCTCCTGATTATAACTGATTTAAAGGGAATAACAGGCTACAGTGACAAAGCACTTCCTGAAAGAAAAGCCAACTGCAACAAACCTCACAGCATTTAGAACACACCACCAGCCTCTGAAGGGAAAGATAACACTCCAGGTGGGATAGACTAAAAGGACTTTTGAAAACTAATTCAAAGAGAACTTGTACAGAAGCTTAGGACAAAAGAAGTCTTTGGAACTTTCACAGTTTACTAATTCCCTTTAACAGTATTTTAAACTCTCCTCTTGAGCTTACCTCTGCTATCCAATGCCCATGCAAAAATCACACCCAGAGGGGCAGGACCCTGTAACTGTGGTTAGGAGAGTCTCACAGTTGCATGCATCCTCATGATTCAAAGGAGAAATACATATTCAAATGCAAGTGGAAAGGCAGCCACCAGCAGCCAGCCTGAGAGCAAGTGCTGTCACTCAGGGCAAGCAGCAGCATGGCAACAAGCTACCACATATAAAAGTGCATTATAGGTAGCATCCAAGAAGAGGGGGAGCAAGCAGGGATTTGTGAGGACAATTTACAGCACAAATGGTAAATCAAAAGGAATGCCCCCATTAGTCTTCTATGAGTCAGAGAGGTTCAGAGAAAGGAGCATTTGAGAAAGCAGTTTTACAGAAAGACATGGAGGACATGACCCTTGAAAAAGCAGCTGCTTACCAAAATTTATAGCCTAGAGAATTTCAATAGATTGTAAATTACATTCCTCATGAGAGACTCAATTGTGCAGATATGTATGCAAGATTGAGAGTCACAATGCAAATATACTCCTGTGTATGTAAACTAACTTTTATGTGCCCCATTGAGTCTGAAGATTTAAAATACTCTGCCGCAAAGCTTATGAGGTCTACAGTGCCATTAGTGCTTCAGAAACAAAATACAACCTAAAAAATCATGTATCTATTATCCAATCATTTTACAGAATAAATTCTCTTCCTTAGATAAGCACCTTCCAGTCCCCCATCATTTTATAAAATTTATGCATGTGCTTTGAATAGATATTTAATGAAGATATTCCTTGTAAAAGAATATCTGTTTATGTTTACAACACATTAAATATTTAAACAGCTTATTATGAAAAAGCACTTAAAGAAATCTTTCTAAAGATGAATAGATTTTGCCATATCTTTTCTTCTTAACCTCTTCCAGGAAAGACTATTAAAACTTGAACTGCTTATACTGCTGTCCTAGAATATATATCTTATATGGGAATGCAGATAGGTCAATAATGTACCTGAAAACCACAAAATTGTAAAGCAGACCCCAGAGTGGGAAATTCTCCTTCCCTATACTATTACTCTTTATGCCTATACCACCTCCAGACTACACAGGCTACAGCTGGCTTTCAATCAAAATCTGAATGGCACTAACAGGCCTGAAGGCAGGAAGCAGTTCCATCTCATCACTGCCAGAAATCAGGTGACCTGGGATTAGTGTGTGGCCAACTAGGGTTTAAATTAAGGTACAAAATGACAATCTGAAGTTCCAAATAACATTTTAAAAAAAAGAGACAAAAATTTGACCTACTATATAAAAGAGTGATTCTTACCAATATATAGTCCTACTGCATTTCCAGTCAATCCTTAAGGATGCAGAAGCAGGATTTGACCTGAATTATTTGGATCTGCTTTGAATAGCTTCCATCAGAGAACAGACAAGTACACAAGAAGTACAAGTACACACTTCCAACATCACTGAACTAAAGGAGTTTTTTGTTGTGTTTAAAAAGGTAGCTTGACTGGATTAACTACCTCAGGGTAGCACTGACCATTAAAACTGACAAGTAATTGTTCAAGTCTCATGCTAAGTTTGAACATATTCAAAAGCTGCAATACAGAAGAGTTCAAAAGCTCCAGTACCTTGCCCAAAATGTACTCTAAAGCTTTAAATACATAAGCTATTTGACACAGTCCAAGAGTCTCAGATCTTGTGCTTTAAAGGAATGGGCTCCAAAAGCTTCGCTCATGGCATGTTCACATTTTAATATTTACTCCAGAAATCCTGACAAGAGAATATAACAGTAAATATAAGCCTTAGAAAGCCTTATCCTCTAATCATATTACTTCCAAGCTTCAATTAAGACAAATATAATGTCACTTACTGAAGCAGCATTCAGGAAGTATAAGCCCTTTATGATCTCAAAAAGGCCAGTTATTCCTCAGGAGGCCAACAACAAGCAACCTACATTATTTATTTCTAAACTGAAGCTCAGTAGTTCACTATTTTCCATGGAGTATTTTCACTCTGCAAAACTTACATTTGTTATAACCACTGGAAAATTGTTGTCAGAATTGTGTTAGTTTCTTCTGCTAAGAACTATCTTATGAAGCCATGGGGATTCTATTTTCGATTCTATGTAATTATTTACATGATCTTCACCCATTTTAAACTTCTCTCACTACTAGACAGTGGTTTATTATCCTTGAACTAGCTATGTCCATTAATCACAGTGTCTTTTCAAGTAACTGGCCACATTCTGGAATAGCAATTGTAGGACTAAGGCTTAGAATTTGTTTTATTCAAGATTTCTGCATTATATGTGGCTATAGTTAGAAAACAGACAAAACATTTGTCAATACAGAGGAGACTTCATACTTCAGAATTACAGACACAAACACAGGAAAATGACCAAAATTGTAATCTACATCCTTTACTGCACAACCCTCTCCACAAACAACACATTATTTGAATACTAAGCTCTTCCAAGGCTACAGTGAGTTCATAACACCTACTGCTAATTGCTTATATAACCATTTAAGGAGGATTAGTATCATAATCTGCTGTCAAACTTGACAGCAAGAGATGAGGTTCTGCAAATAAAATATTCATTTACAAAAAGACTTCTTTAAATCAAGGTGGTTTATGTTCAAGTTTTTGTACAATTAAATTCCAGCTCCATACTCCTCTTTGAATATTGAGACAGTTTAGGCCACCATCCACTGCTGCAGTACTATCTGCACAGTTTCCCCCCTTGTTTTTCAGAAGAGTCAGATTGCCTGATGAAGAGGAAATCCAGGACACTTCTGTGTAGCACAGGACAGGACACAAGCTTCTGCAGACCCCCTTGTGGTGGTCTTCAACCATGATTGCTCCTTTCACCCTGGTCCCCTTTCCCCACAAAAAGGGATTACCAACTACTAATATATGCTATAGTATTTTTAACCTTTGTCATTTGTCAACATGTCACCAACCATGTTGTCATCAGTCAACATGTCACTTTATCCCTGAAAGCATCACAAAAATTGTGTAAAAATTAACTTTAAAATGTGGTACTTCCACTGCCAGCCCTAAACATTGAAGACAAACAAGTCCCTGAGTGCAGAACTTTATCTATGGACAGAAGGCAAAGAAACAGACAATGGGTGATTATTATTTTTCAGCTCTACTAGTGTATAATCAGGGTCAGGTTATTCCATCAGGAAAACACAGAGGGATTCAGTGTAGCCAACTTTTCATTAACAGGGCTCCAAAAGAAAATAAAACCCCACAAAATCTCACCACAATAATGGCTTACATTTCTGAAAGGAGTAAATTTTCCATTATACATAACTTTTCCATGTCTCAAGACTTCTTGTCTCCTCTACAATTCACTAGCCAGTTAAATAATTATACTGTAGTATGAAATGCAACAGAACTGCTAATGCATCTCTGATGTTTATATGTACCAGTGGAGAAAAGAGCCACAAAAACACAAAGATGTTCCCAAAACACTATCACAAGTGCTATTTTTAAAGTTTCATAGAGAGGGAGAACAAACCACAGAACTTACCCAATCCCCACTAGCAGGTGAGAGCCAACCTGGGAAGCAAACCACAAATGCCCACACTCATTTGACTGCTGTTACCATCACACTTTCTGTCTGAGGCATATTCTCAGTACAGAAGCTGCAGAGATGCAAAAGGGAAAAGCTGATAAAAAGTGGCAGCATCCAGAGGCAAGACGTTGCTAAAAGGCTTTCTCACAACTTGGTCTCCATTGCAGTATAGGGCTATCAGGGTTAAATGGCTGTGTAAGGTTTTTCCTTGCCTTGATTGCTGTACTGACAGACATACAGAATCCAGAGGGTGGGATGAATGCAGAAGTACACACACACCTGCAAGGTACATTCCAGGGCTACAACTTTCAACCTCACATGATTTTTTTGCATACGTGCAATTGGTTTTTTGCAAATAAAGTATGGTCAAATTCAGGAGACAGTTATGGTACAGTCTTCTGCTTTAGGTGGATAGAGAACTTTTAACAGAAATCAATTTTTCTGGGGCTAACAAAGTAGTTCTGATTTTATGGCAAAATTGAAAACAGACTTCATCAGGAAGAAAAATATACATTTTTCACATTCTGATCAATAAACAGTACTGACAGGGAGTAACGTGCATCTTGTGTAAGCACTCCCTCCTTCAACTCCACTGGCACTTTGGCTTGTTGAGGTTGGACAAAGGAGGAAAAAGACAAGTTGAACTGGTACTCTTGCCATCTGTTCCACTACTGCAAATTTTCCTTTGAACACAAATTTCATTACAGCTGTATCATATTTTTGATAAAAGCATTTATCAAGATAATTCAAGAACATTATAAAGCTATATCTCAGAATTACCTCTTAAGAAGTGTGGTCCAGTTGCTCTGTCAGGAAACTGAAGTTCTAGAAATCAAAATGTATTAATTTACCTAGAAAGACAGGGAAACATGGCCCTGACTAAGGGAAGATAAAGTGTATTCTGTACTAGTTTGTGTTATTGTGGTTTGGGAGAATTTTTTATTTTTATTTTTTTAAAGTTTTTAGACATATCACTCAGTTACTAGTATATGACCTCTTTACTCTTCAAAACGTCAAAATATCAATTCTTATTAAGATGTATTCCTATAAAAGAAAGTTGTGGATATTAAATACTACAAGACACTAATTTTGTCCTAAAAGAAAAGTAAGCTTTCTTTACCAAGAGCCTACTGCAATTATTGTTTTGAAACACGTACCTGAATATAACAGGATTGCACTAAATCATAGATCATTGGATTTTGTTTTTTCAGGGAAAAAGAAAAATCTTAGACAGATATGTTTATCAGTAAGCTCAGTTAAAATTTATTAATTTCACAGAACACTGTAGTTTGGAACCCTACTTCAAGCATCACAAGCAACACTGTGTACAGGATATGTTAAGTGCTATGAAACAACTCAAAGTTAACTCATAAGCATTATTTAGGTACTGGTGATATATTTCAGAAGTGAGTGATCCTATGGCATCGTCAGTAAACTTTCATGAATTGAGATAGAAAATCAGCATTCAAATGATGCAAACACAAAACCCCTCTTTACATAAACTTGAGCTGATTCATTACAAAACATCAGGCACTTTTTGTGTGTAAAAAAAAATACATTTCACACACCTGCATTTTCTACTGATTTTGATAATTGACTGAAGTCTCTTGCTTCATGCTTGAATAGACTATCTTTGAACAAACACATGCCTTGACAAAACAGCTGAATTTAGCTTTCTTAAGCTCTTATGAACAGCAGTAAGTGGATAAGCTTCCCATTAGGGCAGGGGGGAAGAAACAGATGAAATCCCATGCATAATTATATCTAGAAAACTCACAGCTTCTGTTCTCTTTAGTGTATTTAGGCTTATGTACTTTGCTCATCACTTCATTAAATAAGCTGCATATGCATTGAAGGTAAGTCAATGCAATTTCTGGTTCACAACAACCCTCCAAAGGGATATCCTTATTCCAGTCACACTTGTGTCTGTAAGAAATGCCTGTGAAATCAGTTTCTACACAGGTAAACTCTTATTTAAAAAAAAAAAAATAGCAGGTTTAATTCCAGTGCCAGTTTTAGGATCTGGTTGAATTGAAATTATTTGGCTCTTGAAGTTCTGAAAACAAAAAATATGCCAAGTTGCTCTTTACTTTGACAAGTGTTTTGCAAACTGTTGCAAGCAGCATTCTAATTTAATTACATGGAAATATTTAATAAGGAATCTGAAGTGAATTTTTTTTTCTTCCCCAGTTAAAATACATATTTGTTATAGATACCTGAGACAAAGGAGAGAACCACATATTCCTCCGCATCCAGTCACTGTTAATTAATTTAGACTTCTAAGATACTATACCTTTCTCTTCACAAGTTTTCCACCTGCCTAGGTAGACATACACAGAATACACCCATTCTAGCAGTATTTAGCAGTTACATGTTCAAACCTTGTTTTAAACTAATACAGCACTCCAATAATTGCATTATCTACCACACATTCATGGTGTTATTTACAGGGAAAACACTTGCCTGTTTTGAGTCTTCTCTCCTTTGTTAACAGTGCTCTGGCAGGGAACCACAGCGTTTGTAACACAGACACAAGCCTTATCCTTCTCTACTAGAATCCCACTTACTAGAAAACCCAACCACCCACTACTTTCAACCACTAGAGTATTGTATCATCCCTTATCTTTTCTGATACAATATTGTTCACATGGTACTCCATTTCCAGAAGTGCCAACAGCTACCATCACGTTATTGTTGGATCACTGTCTAGCAGTCAGGACTAACATGTCAGGAGCCCAGCCTACAGACCAGGCTGCTGGTAACCTCAGTCTCTGATAAAGAGACAATCTGTGCTTAAGTTGTAACTTCACTTAAAAGCATTATCAGCTCCAGCAAATTGCCTTAAGTTCTGACAGGACCCTCTACTCCATATGATGGAGCTGTAAATCAAACTCTTGGGTGCAGTGCGGTGGTACATGCACTCTAGAGGCAGGTGGACATGCTGAAGCACCCTCTGAAGTCAGGTAAAAGTCTGCTCAGGAGATTAGGCTCAGTCAGGGTGTGAATGTGAGGTAAAGTTGAGTTTCTTCAGAGAATGACCATCCACATTTGAAATACAATGCAGATTCATCTTCCTTCCTTACAAGTAGATTAACAATTGTTAATTAACACTGGAGAGTCGGAGCTGCAACATATCACACTGCTATGGCCAAGAAACTTAATTATCTTTTCTCTCACACTCTGGGAAGCAGAGAGAAACTGTCTAGAAGGTTTTTTTATTGTATTTTGTTGGTTTGCCTTTTTTTTTTTTTTTTTTTCAGTATGTTTGCGTGAGTGGGGCTGGGGGGGTTGTTTGTGCTTTAGTTTGGGTTTTTTTTGTTGTTTGGGCTATTTTAAACACTTAGAATCAGGGATTTTCTGCAGACCTACACTAAGCATCAGTCCCTATTATGGCATGTATTGATAAGTAATCCCTAACTTAGATAAATCCGGGCTCCCTGTTCCATGACTGCAACTCAGTGAGCTTTACTTTCCTTTCTTAAAGAACATTTTTCTTTAAGGAAAGTATTATCTTAATTTCAGATAGAAGAAAGAATCCTTCTCTCTTCCATCTGTAAAAGAGGTACTCATGAAAGACAAAGCATGACTTTAAATATTATATCTCTGCAGTTCAATTGATATTGCCTTATCTATTTAGGATTCTAGAAGGTATAACATTTTGGAACAAGGAGCATTAGATTCATCTTTCATATGAAGCTGGTATTTCGCAATGTTAATTCAGACTAATGCTTCAAAAAACTTCCCCTTCTATTATAATTTATATAACAAACAATTTGCAGAACAATTTCAGGAAGTGAGTGGCTTAACACTTGAAAGTATTATTCAAATTGCAACAGTTACAGAGATGAAAGATACTGTTAATACTAATTAAGCAGAAATAATTGTTTTAAAAAGACTAACCACAAAGACACAGTACTTAAATGTAAGCTCTGGAGCTTTTAAAACTACTCTAGATTTGCAGAAGCTTTAAAAATCTTCCTGGTGAGTGCTTATGTTTTGAATATGAATTAGTTGTTTGACTGCAGTAGTCATGTGTCTATGCACCATACCTTCTCTTCTTTCCCACGACAGAAGATTGAAATCCTGACATATCACATCACTAAGAACTTTCTAGCAGAATATTTTACATAAGTCTAAATGAGTCATTCGGGGATTTTTTTTTTTTTTAAGAACCAATTTCTAAGGAGGAAAAAAAAAATCTACTATAGCTGATTTTTTCCTCAAAGTATCCTGAGGGAGTTGATATTAAGAGTTTAAAGAATGAAACTGACTTTGGTATTCCATTCTCAGTTGCTAATTTATTATCTGAAAGTCACATGAGCCTTGAAAGAAATCTTTATGAAAAGGAATGTGTCTCAATTGCACAGGGTTTAATTGACTTCTTAGTCTTGCAAGAAGAATGCATTAGTATTATCTATGCCTCTGTTTAACTATCAACCAAATGGCAATCATCATGATGAATTAATTTCCTACTCTGCCATGCAAATCATAACCTCACACTCCATTTGTTGACTGACTTCTCTGTTTAGAAGGATGCCTGGTAGAACCTCGTAAGACCACAATTCTAGACAAGGTCATTGGGATAACTCAGCAGGAAGGGACAAGACTGTCTAAGGACCATCACTTTTACCCTTCTGGTTATATTCAAACAAGTATTTTTTTTTTCTTTTCCCCCAGAAGGGCTCAGGGGAAGTTTACCAACATTATATCCAATTAGTACTCATTGTTTCCTTTAATTATCTCTAATGAACCAAGTTCTCCCTTGACTACTTTCAGAGTCTGCATATGCAGGAACTTACCTCAACAGAAGCAGCCTCAGGTTACATCCACACTACACAGCTCTGATCAAGCCAGCATGCAAATGCTAAACAAGTAGCAAATTTTGGTGCAGTGTTACCAGGCCTCAACCTGTAGCTCTTTCCTGCTCTGTTGATAATTTTACAGCTATGAAAAAAACTCAGAACCCAGCAGTCATCCCAGAGGACAGGGCATCTTCCAACACTAGTCATTATTGCTGTCACCAGCACCACAAAGAGGAGGGAAAAAAGGATTGCATTAACATAAATTTACCAAGTCCAATATGGATTGGGAAGCAGACCAGAACATTTCTTCACACAGTAGAAGTTTTCTTCACCCATATGTTGAGTGCAGGAACCCATGGGGGAAGAATCCCAACCAAACTGCAAGTCCTCTGCAGATTCACACATTTTCCACAGCACACTGTCATTTCAGTCAAAGTAGAGACCAGTGAGACTTTCCAGAGTTTCAAGATAATGAAGTCATCATTGTTTAAATCCACAACAAGCAGAAATCCTTCTGAGGAGGTGGCTAGCATTCATAGGAAGAATATTTAGCAAGTGCATATTGCCAATCCTTAGTAATTTCCCTCTAGTGTTCAGCAAAACATTACACTTGAGACGAAAGGGGAAAGATCACACAAAGCCTAATTGAATTAGCTTAATTATTGTGGGTGGGAAAAAAACAACACAGAAACAAAAGTGCTGTATAGAAGATTTTGTTTTCCCAGTTGCTAGATTTGTCAGGAACATATGTGATTACTGCAATTCTAGATAGCCTAAAGAGAGGATGCCCCTAGAATTTTAAGGCACACTTGGGACTAAAGAAATAGGTTTAAGTCAAAAGTGTAAATGACTTATACTTCACACTTTAAAGTCAGTCTGCAAGACCGAAGTCAGTTCACGAAGATGGTTCACTGCAGATGTGGGCCATCAAAAATAGAAATATTATTGAATATAAATTTATTAAACAACTTTTATTATGTTAGCCTACTTCCACTAATCTTATGACAGAAACTTTAATTGTCATATTAATCTATGTGTACACAGTCTGATAAATTCCAAACATTAAAATAACAAGTACTCCTTGCCATTAGAGAAAATGAGAACAGCAGACTCCATCTAGCAAAAAGTTAACATCACAAAGTCATGAAATCCTAGTTAAATAACAGTTTCACTTCAGTGATTACTTGTTAATACAACACCTCAAGATACAAGTCAAATAATACTCCCTAAAATATGCCTTGCCTTTTGATTAAAACAATACTAAACACTTTTTTCAGAAAACTTATTCGGGACCAGAACTTGTTCAGAAGTTTTCACTAATTCACATTCTTTACAACTCCTTCTTGCCTCCATGATTATCTTAAAATTAGGTAGAACATTGTATTTGGGGAAAAGTCTGATATACATTGCAGATTTTTTTTTCTTTTACTCCTTGTACAAGGCAGAAATGAAAATTGTTAGGCAGGGCAAACACCCTAAATAATTTGATAAGAGTGCACTTCCTCTTTGATATGCTGGCTGCAAAAAATGTAAAAAAGCTTTTGCAAGCTACAAACAAAATATAAACTGCTTTAGTTCGTGTATATTTCTTTACAATTCAATCAGTCTTCTAAATAAGAAAATAAATTAATTAACCAGTGTATTATCTGTGTAATAAACAAATTGATATTTTAAAATGATGATCCAAACTATGGCTTCAATATCCAAGCCAAAGTGCACTTTAGAAGCAATCCAGCAACCACTTCCAAGACTTGATGTAGATAATACTATTTATGGTATCTGATTGCATGCTGCAGCATAACTCAATCACATTCTGTTCTTGATACCAATCCCATATGATAAGGACAGCAAAAAAATAACCTTGAAATTCAGTATAATACTTGCTAGGTTACATAAAATGGCACATTGCCCATAAAGCTCCAGAAAGAAGAGCTGTATTCAAAGTAATTACAGAGATTCAGCAATGGATGGGGCACTGCACAGACAGACATTGGTACCCTGTAGGAGATTGTTTAGCTTTCTCAAGAAAGACATTTATACTTCAAAATTACCTAATGCCAGGATGGTTCCCCCTTCCCCCCTTCTCCCCACCACTGCTGATAACCACAAACAAGTCACCACTTCATTCAAGTCAGTGAATTATTCCTACCTTAAAAAGGGGAAAGAAAAAGTGTTGAATTGAGTTTTGCCCATTTAAAACTCAAATTGCAGGAGATCCCTTTAATGAAAACAAATCCATTACCTTTTATGTCCTACCTGAATACAGATAATCACAAGATCTGAGCACTTATCCACAGGATAGAATGAGCTGCAGTACACAACTAACATACCTGCACTTAACTAGCCAAAATGTTAATTGTTTACAGATGCTACAGTTCTAAAGCTAGTTTAAGACACCTATAACGTTTCTTTAGATTGACATTTGAAATACCACAACTTCTCAGCATACAAAAATACTGTTGTCAAGGCAACAGTATACAGAAGGCAGGCAATTAAACACAGATATTTAAAGAGCAAGCTATTAAATTTAGTATCTTAAATAAACCACTGTTTAGATGACCTTTTAACACTGAAATGAAAAAAAAAATACTATTGAGCAGAGGCTAGTGCTTAACAGTAGTTAAGTTTTAAGACATTTTAGTAATGCCTTTAGGAATGATTTTCATCCCTTCCAGTTCAGTTCAGTTGTAAGAGAAGCTGCAAGTGATCAGCACTTCTGAGCATACCAGATCCCATGCTTTCTAAATACATAAATAGGGAAAAAAAATATCCACCTAACTACCCAAAAGCCAAATTTTTCATCCTGCACAGTAAGGCATCTGTTATACCAAGATGAAAAGATTATATAATGGATGGTTAGGTTCTCATTCTGATTTAAAAAATTAAAAACAAAACAACCCAAACAAACTCAAAAAACCACAACACTGAAGCCTGTCAAGTATAGTAGAAATAACAGAAATACCTCAAAATAAAATAAAATAAAGGCTGGAAATTTAATTACAGCAAGAGATACAAAAGTAATCTAATTTATTTGAAGAAAACAAACAAACAAAAAGACTGATTTGAGTAAAATAGTTTAAGGCAGAGTACAATAGTTTAAGGCACAGGATGAAGTCCTGAACTCAGGAATTTTTTTATTGCAGTGATTCAATTCTTTTACATATCTAAACCATGTATTTGAAAATCACCTTTTCACAGACACCTTTACAGGCTGTGATTGTAAACATGACCAAAAATTTCTAGTTAATTCTGCTTATTAGATCCAGCTTATCTATGTTCTGAAGTGGGGTGAAGAACAGGATATTACTACCACATCAGTAGCAGCTTTTGTCTTGCAATTGCTTTGCACTCTACAAGTGTCCCACAAACCCGTGGATGAACTGGCAAGACCAGGAACTCGTCTGAAAAGTTTATATCAACATTTTAATTTCATTTCATTCAAATTTATCAGCACTGTTTTCTTTTTTCCTTTAAGTGATATAAAAGTATATCCATCCAAACCCTAAATTTTGTATTGAAAAATATTTACGTATAAATATTTTACACATGCATGAGATTTATGACCACAAACTCTGTACTTTCCCCTTATACAGTGACTTCGCTCAGCCCTAAAACCTTTTTGGACAAGATCCACAGTTCCTCCCACACACTGCACTTCTAGGAATAGAGATACCATACCATGCACGTCTCCCTTCACTGCAACGCACTAATGATTCATCAAAGCCAAGTCTCCACCCTCAGCAGCCATGAAGGCATTTCTTTTATTTTTGAAGGGGATCCAACTCTTTGCAGCTGGAGCAGCAATGCCACACCAGCATGCCACTAAAGCTCAGATAGATTCAGTGGAAATATCACTTATCTGCTTGCCCAGCAGTACCCCGTGAACGACAACCAGCAGCACGTGTGTTTGGGCACATCAAACGTCCTGTCCCACCGCCTGGTATCTGAGCATTGCTATGCTCAGCAGAGCAGCTCTACGCTAGCAAAGGAGGTTTTCCTCATCAGCAATCACCTCAGATTCAGGATATAGACTTTGTTATGCAGATACAGTTGTAGAGTTACTTGTTTTCTCAAGCACACTGCTAACATTCCCATGACATCCTTGAGTCAAGGGTGAGTGTGAATGTGCTGCAGCCAAACAGGCAGAACACATTCCCTGAGGTTCCCGCTGCACTGAGGAACTCGGGAAAATCTGTCAGGTGTCTGGGTGCTTGAGTGAGAAGGGGAGAAGCACCCACTCCAATTACCCAGTTTGGGGTATGTACTAACAGTTGTAGTTACCTATGGTTTACACAGCGATGAAGCTAGGGGAAAGCAGAGGAAGCAAGGAAGAGAAACAAAGAAGAACCACTTTATGTCTATTTAACTGTCTTTATCACCACTACACATTGTAGCTTTACATTTTAAGAGCATTAAAGTACAAAAGGAAAGCAAGTGTATATTCTGAAAATTTGGTTAACAATGCCTAGTGCATACCCCTAACAATTGTTATTCTGCATATGAAGACCACAACAGTTGTGTTCTAGTCAGAACTTCAAGTCATGCAACTTAGCAGAAGGCAATGTGGATATGATCAAGTCCTTAATCTCAAGCCCTAACCCATAGCAAATCATTTTTCTAAGCAAAATCATCAAATTAAACCAGCAGCTTACTCCAGATCTGCATAATTTTTTTACTAAAAGTTAAGAACAAATGAGGTCCTAAGCCCTTTTCTAAAGGCTCCATGTGAACTGAAGAAATTAGAGGGCTTTGTTTTGCTAATCGTGACTACAGCTTCTAAGCTCCGCAACAGTAATAATGAAATTGAAATCTTCATTAAATTGATGAGAAAGTGTTTATGGCATACAGACCTTTTTACTTCAGAAAACCACTCACTTTCTGCTTTGAGTTGTATTTACTTTCTTTTCTTTAAAGAAGTTTTAACACAGCAAACATACAAATGCATTTGAGACTTGATGGATGCTATTTAACTGTAGCCGGCAAAGACATTCTGAGAAATGGAATCCGCATGTTCTTCAGAGAAATTAAATCACAAATATAGGTTTTATTAAGCTCTGCAACATCCGTTTACCCAAGCATGGTTTCTATGTGTTCAACAAGCATGACATCGAGTGTTATACATTAAAGATCCACACTTAGTAGATTGGAATGCTTATTAATGGTTAGGGAAGTGACTGCAACTTGTAAGGTTCACATCTGCAGTTCTTTTATTGCTCATACTATCTCAACAGCTCTTTAGATCAGTCTTAGCCCACTAACCTCAAAACCCAGATGGATTTTGGTTTAGCACTGATATTTTAAGAATTACCAGTGCCCCCACATAGGGCAAAAGGAATATGTTCAGCTTCAGTTTCACACCAAAAAGAAACAAGGTGATCTGTCTGGTTTGGGGAAGGCCCAGTTTAGATGGCAAACATTCAGTTGAAGAGCCAGGTAGAAAGTGCCCTATTTAGAGAAGGGTCACAAATGAATACCATTGTGGCCAGAATGGACCATAACACAGATGACTGGACTGATGTTTTAAGACAGGGTCTTAAATACTGAATCTAGTAACTTGAAGCTCAATTTACAAAGAAGTACAAAATGCTGGACCAAGCACCTCTAGAGATGGAGGATCTATCCCCAGAGGTTAACCATCTTCTCTGTTCAAGATATGATATACTTTTGTTAGCTTTGGACTTTTTCCTTCTTACTGTTTCCTTCCCTGGGAGGTCCTCAGCATCCAGGATTTTCTGACCATGAATAAACGTGGCCAGTCTTCGCAAACGAAGATCTGGGAAAGGTCTTTTTACCTTTCAAGCCTGCGCAATGGATTTTTTTAGGTGAGACACAGCCTGCGCT
>JAWWLV010000001.1:108102920-108117471 GCA_035041135.1 Platyrinchus mystaceus
AGCAGGACCAGGAATCGAACCTGCGACCTTGGCGCTGAGAGCGCAGCATCTTAACCGCTAGACCACCAGGGGTCCCCCTGACCATGAATATATTCAAACAAAGTAATAGTTACTTCTGCAACACCTAATAAAAAGCTTAAAAAAATTATTGGCTGAGCTCCATAGACATTCACCTTGAATTTCAAGTTTTGTGGATATTTTCAAACAGATTTCTCATACTTAAATCAGCCATGTCATATACAACAGTCAAGAATAACTTTCCTACACCTATTTCCCTATGTCATCACATTACAAGGACATGCTGAACAGAGCCCCTACAGTGACCACTAAATTATTCCCTCTCTCTGGCAGCACAGCTTACATTCCTCACTCCTAAGCTCTACATACGTGTGAATCTTCTTCAAAGCTCGAGCAACTTGAGCCATTCCATATGAGTGAAAGTGGAAAATGATGAATTAGTGTCAGAGCTAGTAATTATCCCCATGGAGATGCAACAAAGAAAACCCAATGCTATTATGATTCCCCGGTGGCATCTTTTGCAATACAACTGTTTTGTGTTTTAAACACACAATAAAATGTTAGCATTTTATTGCTAGTGTTATTTCTTTTGGTGTTGTAATACACTGCAAGAAGTTACTTTATCAATAAAATTTATTAACAGAAAGAATATTTGACAGAGTCTGCTTTCCTATAAATTGTGCTAACAACCTTTAATTTTTAGATTTTATTTTGTCCTTACATAAAGTGAATCCTCATAACTTTTTCCAATTATTTCACTTAGAACTAACAGCAGGGTGCTTAAATTAATGCTATCTGCTTCAGCCCATTCACCTTACTCAAATAGTGGTGCTCTGAGCTTTTGAATACAACCTCATACCCAAGAGTGCAGAAGATTTTTGTATGGCGAGTACAACAACATATTCCACCATTTTTCTAGTTTCATGAGAAGACAAAACCTGCACCTACTAAAGGTCAAGTGTTGTATCCAGGAGCTGCCAGAAAACAACTGACCCTCAAAGCATGAAATTAATATAAACACAGTGAAAAGCAATCGGGATATAATCTCTTAAAGAGCTCCGTCAGTACTTGGTGCCCTAAGTCTTCAAGGGCTTGCTACACTATCTTCATTTTCAGTCACCAAGATCTTCCTTAATGGGTCACAAAATCTCTTCTGCAGGTCCCACAAGTGCCTCCTGAGAACAGTTTAGTCTCCTTACCATTACTACATGGTTAAGGTGTGCTTATGATTATGCTGTGCCAGCATTTCACTTTTGAGAAGCCCTCCTAAAACTTCCCACCCAGAACTGTTCGAGAAGGAATGCTCCATTTGTTTGGACATGCACACTCCAGAAATGCCCTACCCTAGGTTATGGGTAACAGAAAAACCTCCAAGTCAAAATGAACTTACAAGCCATCAGGCTTGTAAACACCATCTGACCAAGTTCTTCTCAGCTTACTTGTGCCAACAGCTGCGTTGTTATATATTATTTCTACCCAAATCCATAGTCAGGTTATAAGCAATGCATTTCAAAAAGTTAGATAATAACAATAAAAGATAAGCAGGAGTAAGAGATCACTGTGGGGTATACAGCTTAAAAAAAAAAAAAGAAAAGGTATGCCTGTGATGAATATTACCATGGAAATTGAATTTTCTTATCTCTCCAGGCTTATAAACATCTGGGGCAATTCTATGATTCTTAAACTGATCCTGTTCCTTATTCATCATAGATAATACAGCTGGGAATTGTGCCCAATTAAGAAGCCCAAATGTTTGCTCCATGTCTACTACTAACATCCAAGTTCTGATACTATAGCAGGTAACTAGAAAAACATTTTGGAGACATTTGAGATCTTACACTTATTATACAATACACCTAACTTATTGCCACTGAAGTTGATCTGGAAACAGACTTTCCAAGTGAAACAGGGAGTATAAGGGATAATTAGACAAAGCATAGGTAACATTTCCTGTCTAGCTTTTCAGAGAGCGTCTGTTCTCAATTATGAATTTTTAAACTGGGGAAATCAAACTGAACATTGAAAGTAGCTACTAGCTATAGAGAAAAAGAAGTGAGAAGAAAGCACCCTCAGTTCAGAGTTTTAAGCAGGTAAGAATAAAGTTACTAAATGCAACTTTACTTTCTGAAAATCACATGGACCTGAAGATATTCTTTTTTCAGCCTTCAAGTTCTTTCATCTCCAACCAGCAACTGCCCAAATACATCATTATATACTAACAGAACAAGCCTTTAAACGAAGGGGGCTTTTTTTCTGTGGTGGACTCATTCTGCATTTTACACCCCCTAAACAGTAAGGGAGCTAAGTATAGAACAGGGAACATGTGCTGCTATAAGAGGTAACATAAGCAGCCTAACCAGGAATGACTATGGAGACAGCTCACCAGACACTTTTTTGCTTTCACATTCTCCTCATGGTGCAGAAACCTTCTTAAAAGACATGACACAGGAGCCAAAAACAGGTCTTGGGAAAAAATCTGAAAAGCCACCCAACCCCACCGTTTTGTACTCCCGCTAGGGCAATATCCATCCTTTCAAATGCCAAATTGAAGAAGAAGCAATTAGTATGAGAAACACAGTAGGCTGGTAACACTAGAAAAAACACTTTGCTACAAGATCTTCAGGAACTGCACCCCTGAGACTTCAGCGGGAAAACACCAAATACTGCTGCAAAGTGTCTTTACACTACCGGACTAAAACCAACATTCACAACATTTATCATAGAAAACTTCAGTTCTACTTACTACCATTTAAACACTGCCCAAGTTAAAATTCTCATAGTAGCCCTACTTATTCCATAGTACATGACAAGTGTCTTGTTCCTTAAAAGTACAACACAGATAATTTTTTAAAAGTCATTTAACTGTCTAACGACACCACTATTTTAGTTGACTGGGCAAGCATATACAGCTTCCAGAAAAGTTAACTTAATTTGTAGCTCAGCACACACTAGCACTGCAAATGAGTAAATGCTGAATGGTCTATAAATACCTTTACTACCACGGATTTGGTTTCTTTCCAGTACTAAGCCAAAAAAAAAAAAAAAAAAAAAAAAAAAAAAAAAAAAAAGCCTAGGCACCTGAAACTTTATCCTCTGGGGGAGCCTTACAGCTGTTCCCATTTACAGCTTTAACGACCCGTCCCGCTACACAAGCGGCACAAATTCAACACGGTCCAAAGTAGGGGACGCCTGGGGGTGGGGGTCGAGGGGAGGGAGAGAGGGGGTACCCGCACGGCGACACTCATTTGTTGGGAGACGGACACCGCCTGTCACGCCGGGATGCGCGATTCGCCCAGCGAGCGAACCCCTTCTATGCCGCACAGCGTAAAGGAAAAGTTGAGCTAATAAAAAAAAAAGAATTTTTGAAAAGCACCGTAAAAAAGAACACAACCCAAAACAAACCAACCAAACAAAAAAAGCCAGCTAACTCCCGGGCGCTGCATCGCGCTCATCCCGCCCCGCCGGAGGGGACGAGCGGGGCGCGGAGCGGTGCCTACCCGAGCGGCTGCGGATCACATCGCGAAACTCATCGGCGGCGGCTTCGGCCCCGGCCATGCCCGGGGACTGCGGAGGGAGGACGGGACGGGCCGGGCCAGGTGCGGAGCGGCGCCGCCCGCCCTCAAATAGCGCCGGGGCGGCGGCTGCGGCCCCCCCGCGCCGCGCTCGGTCGATGCGAGAGGAGCAATTAGCGAGCGAATGGCCCCAGGCGGGGCAGGAGGGGCTGAGCGTCCCCACCGCCTGCGCGGAGCCCGAGGGGCGGACGGGACGGAGATACCGAGTCCCTGACAGCGGCAGGGTTTCTAACTTTTTTTTGGGGGGTGGGAGATCCACTCAGCCCGCGCTGCCCCGGGTTCAGGGCAGCCTGGGGTGCCTGTCCCGCCGGGGTGGGAGCCCTTTCTCAGGGAACAAACGACAAACGCACTAGTTTGTCTTCTTCCCCCTCCTATGTAATTCATCCTTGGGATGGTGGAGGTCCTGAATGCCTAGTCCAGTGACACGGCTCTGAAGCCACCCCAGCGATAGCCCGTTGGCACCTGCAGGTTTGTCAAATCTTTCATCCGTCTTTAGGAAACAGGAAAACATTTCCTCTTGTGTTTAAAGTAGAAAAGAAGAAGCTTAGTCCCCTCTCGTGCCAGTCAAGGGACAAAACACTTCCCGCTGGCATTGCTTCCTAGCACCCTTCCATTAAATGTCAATTTGATCGGCTGCTTCCAGCCCACCATTATTCCTCTCCCTTCAATTTTCTCTCCACACCAACTTCCAGGACCTGCCTTTTATGCTCTTCTCTCCAGGCCCCCAAACAGATTGCATCACCTCATGGGGGAAGAAATCAAGCACAGGAAATAAATGTTCTTCCATGTATTTAAATACCCACTCTCCTTATGACAGAAATCCAAGCTCTTAAAAACTGTGCCTCAAGATATGGACAAACAGATAATCTCCTATTTTTGTTAGTTTGTAGAACAACAATGTACTTGTTTAATACAAATACAGATTTAATACAAATTTAGCTTAGCTGCTTTTCAGCTTTAACACCAATTCATTGATAATTCATAAACAGATACAGAGGGACAGGAAATTAAGGATAAGCTGTAGAAAGGATGTATGCTTTCACTTGTATTTGTGTAGAAAAAGGACTTGAATCTCTTCGTGTATGCCAGAGTGTATCAGAAGAAACGTACTTTTCTGAGGATAACAGTTAAGCAGAATAAAACTAGGTAAGAAAACCAGGTCAGAGACAATGAACAGTTAGAGGAAAAGTATTTAGAGGCAGCAAGGTACATGGTGGTAGCCAGATCCTGAGGAAAGTGGCTTGTCCCCATGTGAAGCAGCAGGACACACCTCCCACACAGAAGGTATTTCATGGCTGGGTTCTACCCTCTTGTTCTTAAAGAGTCTTATGAGATGAAGTAGATGGGAAGTTTTGCGCAATCTGATATATCTAAAAGTATTTTTAAGCTTTGTTTGTGTGATCAGTATTTATTACTTAACAAAGTGAGTGGGAAAAGAAAGAAGTATTGCCAGCCTCAAATAATTAAGAAGCGTTACTCAGAAAAGGCATGAAATTGTCCTTGGATTATTCAGGGGAAAGATATCATATTTCTTTGTCTATATTTCCATTTTCAGTTCTCTCTTGTTGCCCCTGGTGTGTGCCAACTCTCACAAACTTCCAGTGATGCAATTTTGGCTCCCACCACAGGGGTTCTTCTAGAAAACCTGTCTGAGATCAAATTGCAGGCTGGGTTACATGCTATAGCTAGCGAGGAGAGTCTGTACTTTCTCCTCCAATATCACTATTCTGTTTAGTACCCTGTTATCGACCACTGCCAAGTTTTTCCCAAGCTATCAGCTAGATTCTCCCAGTCCCACAGCAATCCAGACATTTGGTAATGCGTGTCTGTCTCCCTACATCTTGTTTTCTCGGCCTCTGCCTCTCATTTTTGAACAGACTTTTTTTTTTGCATTCTGGTGCTTTAGGGAAGATGGCAGTTTGCACATGCCTTCCCCTCCCCCATGACATGCATAGCATTGTAGAATTTAAAATGGGATTCATGCACTCCTCAACAGCTGATCCAGAGCCTCCCATACATTGTCTGTTCTGTCTTTAAAACCCATGGGGGGGAGATAGTATAGCTGCTTCTCTCTTCTTATTCCAGCTCATCTTCTGTCTGTTGCTGAGAGCAAAATGGAGGGGAAATAATTTTACCTCATTTTGGCCAAGTTGTGATCACTGTTCTTCCCTAAGAATGGTGTAAAAGGTGGGCAATCAGGACAGAGACAGAAATTTCATGACTGACGCTTCTGTCACTCAAGACTGCCTATATCAGTAGCCAAAATCTCTTTGCTGTGATTTGACAACAGTAAGAACACTACTTTGACTAAATGCTGAATCTTTCTACTTTTTTTGAGACCCAGCAGGACTGTATGCAGAACTGCAATGCCAGAACTCTTAACAGATTTGACTAACTTTATGAGCTGGCACAGTCCCTGTGTGTGCCGTAACTGAACTTTTGGGACTAGCTAAAAAATCTACATCCCAGTTCTGCAAACACTAGCTGGTACACCTATATACATATTTATATCTACAGACATATGTATGTTTGCAGCTCTGCTGTTAATTGAGTTCAGAGAGTCTCCAGCAAGAATTCCCTGCTTTCTGCAGTATTTTACATGACATTCCTTATCGTATTGGTTATGGGTCTTGTTTCCCCACAAACAGAAATCTTGAGACAGATCAGGTCTCCAGGAAGCTAATCTTATCACAAAACTTTCTTAAGTATTTAAACTTCTCAAGTCTAAATCAAAGTAAGACACTAGAGCAACATATAATACATTCTTTTGATAAAGTTATTCCATAATGTTAATAACAGAAGAAAATATTTTATACATCTTTTTCCCTGAAAAATTATTCTATTCATGAAGAGGCTTTTCTACTGAGGCTCCTAAATGTCACTCTAAATGGCTTTGCCACAAGACAGCCAAATAGTGAAGGGATTGGTTTGTGACACTGTCTAATCACATAGAATCACAGAATCTAATGGCCTAAAGTTCACCCTGATTTCAGCAACAGTACATGTGTGTTTTAGGCTCAGATGCAGAGGAGGGCTCTTAGAAGATCATGCTGATGCCTGAAGGACTGCAAAACCTACATTCAACACACTCCATGAATTCTGAAATATGTCATTTTTTTGAACCTTAATTGAAACAACCATTTCCAAAACTTAGGAACATATTGTGTGCTTAAAAAACAAAACAAAAACCGACAACAGAAGTGATCGGCTGGTTTTGACAGTGAATGTTTGACATGTGGCCTCTAAAGTCTTGCTCTTTGGGATACATTTGTGTGTGCATGTTCTTACGTAGATGTGTATATGTGTGTATGTCTCTGTTTATGTAGTATGTGTGTGATCTGCTACTTAAGGTTGAAGAGAGGATGTTCTGGATTGATGACCTTATCCTTGAACTTGAAACTCTTTGCTAGTCAATTCTTGTTCCAGAAAGCAAGTTTCACTTGGTTTATAGTCACCTGTGGAAAAGTTTATACTGTGATTTTAATGTATGCTATTAGAACTATTTTCTTAGTTGTTTGTCAAAATCTGAGGCAGTTAATTCAAAGACTAGGGAGGCCTTCAATTAAATTTTACCTTTTAGGATGAACAATATATTTTAATGGGAAATGTGACAATTTTTAAAAGAATATTTCAGCAAAATATTGGCTTAATAATAGACTCTCAAATATGCTCAGAGTCTGAGATTGGAAGTTCTGGGTGACAGAAATTTAGGGTCCAAAAATTTAGGAGAAATTTTAACATTCTGGATTAAATTAAAAAAAAAAATTCTGCAAAACCATGCATACCTTTTCCAGTGGCCCATGTTACATTCTGTCTTTTCCAGGCTATTTGTGATGCTTTAGAACTGTTTCTGCAGCTTGATTAAGCTAGGTAAGAAAGCTGTTTGTAAAAGTCAAACTATCAAAAAACTCTCTCCCCTGAAAAAAAACTTTTTATTTATTCTAACCACAGTGCATGACTCATCCTGTATTAAAACCAGTTCTTTGTCTGTGTGGGATTTTGATACTCACATTATTTTTTAATTATTTTATAAATAAAAATGAATAAACAGTGAGAAAAGCACATAAAATCTTTTTTTTGGGGAGGGTTGGGGATGATTTGTGCTTTAAAATGATTGATTTGAAGCAAAAAGGAAGTTTGGCTGTGCTACAGACTTCATTTGCCCTGACTAATTTATGGCAACTCCCCCAACTAACAAGAATCACATGGTGTAAATGGAAAATGAGACTCTACTGGTATTGAAAATAAAGAGGTAATTTATTTCCATCTTTCAGAACTGCTATTCAAAACTGCATATATGCTTTTGTCACAGTTGATTAAAAAGCTTGGGGTTCATCTTAGAATTAGTTATAATCTATTCAAGCAAAACTGAAAGTCAGCACTCTAAATACACTGAAAAACCTGAAAGCTTATGTGCTGATAAGTGCTTACCAAATTGGTGACCTGCTTACCTCCTGGGAACACAAATACTGGTGAACGGTGCAAAATCTTGTCATGAGCTTCCTTATGAAAATGCACTTGTGATGGATAATATTATGGCTTTTTTCAGCATTTTTTGCTGCTACAGTGTTTGTAAAATTGAAGATTTATTGGAAAGCTTTGCATATAAAGCACTGCTGTGAAATGTTTGCTTTAGATTTGATTTTCAGTGTACTTAATTCTGGAGAAAAATATGTGTTGAATCCCTAATAGAAAGGTCTTTAAGTAACTGAAACTAAATAAAAATAAATGTCAAAAGGAATTATTTATTGCACAATGATGTATCCTGTATTAAAGTCCTTCTACTAAAAAGTTACAAAATAACCTCTCAGTTTCAACACTCATAACCATATTTACAAAGGCAATCAGCATTGCCTCATGCATAGACTTAAGCACTTTGTGAAGCAATGCCTAATTACATTTTCATAGCTATCATTAGGCATCTTTTGGCTAATACTGTCATATGCAGTAAATGCTTGAATGTTTTGGTCCCTATCCTCAAAGATATTTCAACATCTAGTTCTCATTTCTAATTTATAAAAATTAAGGACCATTAGGGACCTTTTCCCAAAGCCAGAGTATTTGAAGTTTTGTCTTTTGGAAAGCCTGTTGGAAACTTTTGTGGACAAAACCAGATTGTCACAATAATCTGAATCCAACACTGCTGTGCCTGCAACCTAGACTTCAATGAAATAGTTTATTTACCATTTTTTAAGTATTCTTCATCAAATCTTTATGGTATTTCTACTAGTATTAATCCATTACAAATAATCTATTATAAATATACCTACATTTGGACAAAACTACTTATCAAATCCAAGGAACATTCAATCCATGCATGAAGTGGCTTAGTTCCAGAGAGACCCCAACATTACTCAAAATAACATGTCTCCAAACAAAAGGAAAATATTCCTCTCCTCCCTTCCCCTCCCCTCCCCTCTTCTCCTTTTTGTATTTCAGGTTCACACTTCCCATAGGAAACATTCCCCTTCCAGTTTCTGACAAAAGTCTTATTTTTTAGAGTGAGCTGTATTTGATCTCATTTTAAACATGTCCTTCATTTTTTGAGGGGGCACCTCTGCTGGGGCTACAGTTTACAGAGGTAAAGAATAGATCACTGTGTGGAATATGCTTGATTATATGCACAGATTATGGTTTGCTCTTTATGCTTAGACGAATGGTTTTTCTTCAGTCAAAAAAATGCCGGAACAGTTTCACTCTCTATTTTCTTATTATTGCATAGGTGTAAATGCACTTGTTTAATTTTAGGAACATGAGTAGAGGTAGAAGAACTATGTAGATGATAGTCCTGTAATAAAATAAATAGTGAAGCTTTATAACATTTGAACACAAATAAAACTAAAAAGTCTTGCTCTGGGTATCATACACTTGAAGCAGAAAATTCAAAGGTACTCATTAAAATGACCCAGCATTGTGTTAAGTATAGTACCAGTTATTTGATAAATTGGCAAAGGGGTGCAAAAAAAAGCTAGTGATCATGTACTTCTGCTTCACAATGTCCTTGTTGGTAAAATTGCAGTAAGTTTATTTTTATAAGCAATACTGCCTAAGAAAGAAAATGACATTCTAAGGAGGAAATGCTAAGGAACTTGAGCCTTTGGGTCTTAGGAAATTTTTATTAAAGAAGCAAAAATATTGGAGAGGAGTAAAGATTTTTTGATAACCTGGACAGGCTGCAGTTTGAGAATGCAGCAAAACACACGTATGGTATTTTCTGAAATGGTTAAACCTCCGCAAAGCAGAAAGATTGGAGAAGCTGCACTACTCTAATTTTCCATTGTTAAAACTGTAGTTGCCAGTTCAGGTTTGCATGAATTTATAGGGGCTTTTTTAATGTGAGGTTAATTAACAAGGCTTTTCAAAGTCCTTTCTGGTCTCTGGTCCAAGTTTAGCTTAGCTCAGAAGCAGCTGATAATCATTACCAATACATTATTGTTCACTTGTCTGTGTGAAAATAGTGTGCAGCCACAATTCAATTCACACAAGTTGTGTTTGCGCGTTATCGAGCCACATGATAATGGAAACTAATTGACTCTCATATTGGTTCTCCCAACAAATCCAAGGACCACTGGGCACCTATGGAGACTAAATACCTGCCTCTTTTAAGACTAGTCTTGAAGCAAGGCTGCACTTGGGTATTTTGCAATCAAGTGCTTTTCTGTGGTGAAAGTCAGACTTCGTCTTCCTGGACTGACTGGACTGTCAGGGGATTCTCAGCAAGCATTAAATTCACATTCAAATTATGTGCAAGGAAAACCTATTTGTGAATACATTTTTTCAGTGGCTTTTTAATTATTGTCATCCTCAAGTGTATCTATAGATTGACCTGTCAACTGCTCTGATATTCTGATTATATTAATTCTGATTATAGAGGGATTTCCACGAAAATATTTTAAATAATCACACTTAGATTGAAGGGTTAATGAGTAAAAAGGATTGGGGAAGTTAGAAAGAAGATTTGAATCTTTCCTCTCAACAGAAACAAAGGAAAAACACAGTAAGAGGTCATTCCTGTCTTGTGAAAGTCTTCAATTACCTGCAGAGTTAAAAGGAAGCTTTTAGTCAGATCTGTTCATGATTAAAATATATTAGCAAGTCTGAACAACTTGTATATTAATTCAACAATATATTTTTTCTGCTCCTAACAGTATTGACAGTATTTTATGCTTCCAAATATTTGCAAGGAAGACATGTCCAGTGTGTTGAATCCAATTTCTTACATTTAAAATATTGAAGGAAATCCAGTCAGAGTTGTATCTTTGCAGAGCACTGAGGTGTTCTGTCAGCAAACTTAATGTGCACAGTCACAAATCACTTTGTGTATGAATTACTCAGCATGGCCCTTTAACACGTCAGGACAAACCTCATTTTATAAACTTGACTATTCTTACATGTCTCAGGGCACAGCATAAGAGGACAGCTCCCTCAGGACCTGGGGCTGGGACTGTGGGTGTTGTGGATCTCTGAGGCTGGGATGTGAACTGTTGGGTGGGACAGCTCTGTGGCACCCATGGCTGGGAACTGAGGGGCTGTGGGGAGGTGGAGGCTGGTCCTTCTGCAGCATTTCTGGAGAAGGGCCTGATGGCCCCAGGGGGTCCCCAATCGTCACCAGGTGCAGAGGCCCCAGAGTGGGGCTGGGAAGGGGTGGGCAGGGATGAGGGTGTCCTCAGGACCCTGAAAACACGTTAGTGGAGGACCACGCTAAAGGATTTTTGGATTAAGCTGCTACATGCATGGTATTGTACAATTACATACCAAGTTACAGAGAAAATATAATGTGATCATCTCACAGGATAAACCCAAGAACAGAGAATCAATAGACAACCAGTACTGGCCTATACCCAACCTTCTCCTCCCATCTCCAAGCTGCTACATTTGCAGTGTTGGTATGTCCTGTATAGGGAGCAGCTTGTCCAACATGATCATCTTTTTGAAACTAGCACCACAAACAAGGATCTCTCTTCCACCAGAAGGCTCCAAGCGAAAATCACGTAAGGCTGAGCCTGCTGCCAGATGCATAACACACATGCAAGTGTAAGCAGACACTCGAAGAAAGAGCAATGAGCAACTTGGGAAATGTGTAACCAACCTTCCCTCAAACATACATCTCTTTGCTTTTCAAACAGAAAATAAAATAAAATAGCTTATTTCCACCAGTTAGTTATCCCTCTACAATGAGGTAAACACAGAACATATGCATATTCAGAAGGGATAAGATGATCTCACAATACATATATATGCCAGTATTTTTATTCATTCTTGATGTTTATTTCTGTAAGAACTTAGGAAGTGTTCATGGATCTGGAAATTAAAATAACCCTGAATGTTCTCTTGTGGTTTTATAAGAAAAAGATGGATACTAAACCTCCATTGTCCCAGGTTAGTTCCTTGCAGAGTCTGACCAAGGGTTAGGAAACAACAGTCCTGACAACTATTTTGTGATGCAGTATTTTTCCTTAATATAGAGATGTTTTTGTCTTTAGTTGTTAATAAAAGGAGTAAATCAGAGGCATGGACACTGCATGTATAACTAAGAAATGGTGGCAGGCAAGTATCACCTGGGCAGCATCCAACAGTTTTACTGCCCTCCCAGTGCCTGGCAGAATGGTAGTGTGGGTATGTAGCTGTATGTTGGACATATTTATCTTTTATGTGTTGTGTGGGTCAGCCTGTCACCTACAACTCATGCATTTCATCATTATGGCTGAAAAAACAAATACTCACTGTAGGAATGAGGTTGACAAAATTATTAATATAAAGACCATGCTTTCCAATGTTAAGTTGCACCATTTAAGTAAAGCTGGGCTGAGGGCAACAAGTTAAATCCAACAGTCAATGCAACTTTTAGAACAAGAGTTGTCATTTCAACTTGAAGTACCATTCCTTCATCTTTACCACGTTTTGTTCTTCAGTCAATACTACCTTTTGTTATCAACTATTATATTACAAGAGTTTTATGTATTTCTGGTGAGGAAACTGGTCATGAGGTTCTCACTCTGCAAATGTATTTATGAATGGAGTGGAGTGGAGGGTCCAACTCTATTTATTGGACTAACCAAGAGTAAAGTACTAATGGGAAATTGGCTAAAAAAGGGTGTAAACCACACTGAGCAGGGCTTACAGTAAACTTCATATTCAATAGGTGACTATCTCCCTACACATCTCTGCCACTGCCACCTCTGGCACTGATTGTTCCTGAAACCAGCACTGGTATTAAACAATTATGTTATTTTATTTGCTTTAGCTATTTGAGAACAGTGTTCCATGCTGAAAACTCCACAGTATTCATGCTTACTGCTAATACCCTTCAAACACACACACTTAATTTATATTTATTAGTTGATTAAAATTAATGGAAGTGCCTGAAACAAGTATATGAAAAAAACCAAAACATTATAGGATACACTCCAGCACAATAACAAAACAAAAAAGAAAAAGAAACAAAGAAACAAAGAAACAAACCCCCACACAAATACACTCATATATTACTTTACTGATTTATTGGCATTACAATTTAAAATACTTACTAGATCTCATTAGGCTGTAAAATTTTACCCTGAACAGTACTAAAAAGTGCAACTCTCTTATTTCATGCAATGGAAAGTTTAAAATATATTAGTATGAAAGCACTACAGTGACATTACCAAAGTATTGTGGGGTTTTTTTAGCTCCTATTCAGATATATTTCATAGTGACAAAACATTGCAATATAGTATACCAAAATAAACATTTTAGCAATACCATAATGAAATATTTTGACATTACTGGGATGAAAAGGGAAAGTTTCAATAAGGAAGTAAAAAAAAAATGTTCTGAAACTCATAAGATACTGAAATCTCCTCTGACAAAGCATTTTCATTTACAAAAAGCAGTATTTTCTGCCATAAAATTGTTCTCTTGACTTTTTTTCTTGCTTCTTTATTTGATTTTCAACAAGCCCTAGGAATGTGGGCTTGAAAGTAATACAGCTTTGAAGCTAAAGTGAATGTCTCCTTCCAAGGAATGCAAATAAAAACATTCATCTTTCTCTCTCTTTCTCTCTCTCTCTCTCTCTTTTTGTGCTTTATGCTTCCTCAAGTTCACACTTTGCTCATTTTCTGACCCATATTCTCTCTACACCAATGGCTGTAAGTTTATCCATAACCAAACAAGACCCACCAGACAGAACAACAAAGGGGTTTATAATCTTCATGTTAACATATCGAGATTACTCACAAATTGGTCATATCTGCACAAGGAGACCTCAGGAGTCTAGAGGGCAATTTAGAGAATTGGTGTCTGGAAAATAAATTTTATTTATAATGAGACTTTAAGCCTTCAACTTTTGTTCCTGTTAGAGCAACAATCAACCATAGGAAAAAAAAACCAAACCCCTTCACATTTCTTGTATTTGGGTTGTTGTATTTTTGGAAACATAAATGTTTTAAATTAATCCATCTAATGTGTTAAATAATGTCTACAGCTGTGACAATAATTAAAACAAACTAGCAAGCATTATTCTTCCAGGAAAAGGACAAGAAAACACAACAGAATATAAGAAGACAAAAACTGAAGATCAGGAGATTAAACATTTCTGTGCAAAAATTAGAGATGTGGCTCTCTCAAATTATTAAATGTGTGTCCAGGTCCATAAAATTAAAAAAATTAGAAAGAAAGGAAAGTATTTCACAGGTGATGTCAAATTAGTTCAATGTAGCCATGTAAAGTTGCAGCAATATGGGATCTGTCCCAACAGAAGAAAACTAAACAGGTCCTAAAATTTTTGTACGATTGGTATTCTAGGCTGCAACACCATAAATAGACTTTGTTATGCCTTTCTCTTTTCCCCTGTAAGAGGAAGGATCAAAGCCATCTAGACTATATATATATATATGTGTATATATATATATATGGCCAGTCTTCACGAACGAAGATTTGGGAAAGGTCTTTTACCTTTCAAGCCTGCGCAATGGATTTTTTAG
>JAWWLV010000001.1:108120307-108133190 GCA_035041135.1 Platyrinchus mystaceus
CTTCTCTTAGATGGATGGCCTTAGGGGCTGATGAGCTCCATCTACCCGGGGGAGTGTCCCTGAAGCAGGACCGGGAACCTTAATTCTTATATTATGAGAAATAATCATCAGTCCGCTCCCTGCCTTCTCAGTTTCATTTATGATTTTATAGTTCTGTCAAAAGCTCCCTACAGTGTCTCTTCTCTGGCCTGAAGAGTCCTTGTCTGTGTAATCCTTTCTCTGGGAGTTCCTCTGTAATTTTTTTTCATCATTATTGCTCTTCTCTGTACTTTTTCTGTTATATCCTTACAGAAGCAGGGAGACAGGTTTGCCAACAATACTCGGGATCCGTGTCCACAAAGTGCCATTGTCTATAAAGTTACATTATGCTTTTCAGTTTGGTTCTTTTTTTTTTCCCCCAATAATCCATAAACATCTCATTTTCTCTGTTGATCATCATTGACTTCTGAACTAACATTTCCACAAGCTCAGCTACTAGACCTCTGAAATCTCTTTCCTCACATGTAATGGATAGTTTAGAGCTCCTCATTCCATACATAAAATTACCTTTTACATGGCTATCACCTTTTTTAACTTTCTCCACATTTAGTAATCTCGCCTACTAAATTTTAACACGAGGTAACTCTGTACTGAGAGTTTACTGGCAGTTGTATTAACAACTTTTTCAGTTCTGTATGCCCTCTATATTATTACCAAACTTTGCCATTTCATTTTCAGTCTTTCTTCAGATAATTTATGTATACATGTAGCAATACAGGGCCCAGCATGAATCTTTATGAGACTCTAAGACTGGTTTCCCTATATTGACAAAACTGACTATTTATTTCTTCCCTTTCTATCCTATTTTTGAGTATTTATTTGCTTACAAGAGAATCTTAGAAAGGAACAATAATTTGATATCTTTGACAGGCTGTTGAAAGACTTTTGAAACGCAAGTATACAATAGCAAATGATTATTGATTCTTTAAAGGATGAGCAAGGCCAAACTTCTCTCTACAAAATTCACATTGATTTTTCTCACTGATACCATATTTATCCATATACTTTCTGAAAGTTTTCTACATTATATATTCCACTAATTTGTCTGATCACCAATCCCCAAGTCTCCATGGTAACCTTTTCTAAAATTCAGTGTAGTGGTTCTTTCTTTTTCTTTTGCTATTTAGGCAATTTAAAGAGAAAGATGAGAAACCACTGTTAGTAGCATGCTATTTTTAAATCTTCAAGACCCTTTAGAACTCTGACAACTCATTACTATGATGTTATCTTTTTCTGCTTTTATCCTGTGAGATAGATCCTCCAAAATGTTTCCCATAAAGTTTCTATCATGTTCTCTTCAGAGATCAAAAGTGCAAAGAACTGATCTTACTTCATTCAGTTTCTGTCACCAGGAACACTCAAGACACTTCTCAAGAAATAAGTACGATCTCTATTATAGAGAAGGAAAAGAAGAAAAGTAAAAAAAAAAGGCAGAGAGGTGAAGGGCTAGATTTAGTAAAGGACTGACATCAGGTCCATGTGCATAAATAACTTGTCTCCTCTGCAGTGATTTAGAACAAGCCAGCTTTGATATGAATGTCCCATAGCAGTTTAGCACGTCTTGAGCCTGAGCTGATGCACACCTTCTCACTGAAGATGGGGACTGTATCCCAACCCTATCTTAATGTCCTGATCACTAGCCTATATTGACCAATATCTGAGCCTACTTTAAAGGGTTCTTTTTAATTAATTAAAAAATAATTAAAAAACAGTAATTAAAAAACAGTAATTAAAAAACAGAATCAGGATTTATTTGGGGTTGCCCCAGGTTGAAAAAAGTCCAAGATATGACCAATCCTATTGTTTCAGATATTGTTATGACCCAAAATCAGTCTGTGCATATAATGAGATTTAAATCATAAAATAGATTATCTTGAGTTTGAAGGGACCCACAAGGATCACCCAAGTCCAACTCTGAGCTCTGCACAGGACCATCTCCAAGAATCACACCATCTGCCGAAGAGCATTGTCCAAATGCTTCTTAAATTCTGTCAGGCTTGGTGCTGCGACCGCTTCTCTGGGAAACCTGTTCCAGTGCCCAATCACCCTTTGGGTGAAGAACCTTTTCCTAATATCCAACCAAACTTCACCTGACACAACTTCAGGCCATTCCCTTGGGTCCTGTCACTGGTCTCCACAGAGAAGAGATCAGTCCCTGGCCATCCTATTCCCCTCACAAGGAAGTTGTAACTGCAGTGAGATCTCCCCTCAGTCTTCTCCAGGCTGAACACACCAAGTGCCCTCAGCTGCTCCTCACACAGCTTCCCCTCAAGGCCCTTCACCATCTTTGTAGCCTTCCTTTGGACACTCTCTAACAGCTTAACATCTTTCTTGTATTGTGGTTCCCAAAACTGCACTCAGGGCTCGAGGTGAGGCCGTACACCTCTGAACTAACATCATAAATGAACACACAGACGAGGGCAGTTAATCTTTTGTCATAAATTCCTGATGCTTATGCCTTGTGCCCCAGCATTGTTCAGGTTTGCATGCTAACTAATGAACACACACCTCATCATAAGTTAATGCTTCCTCTTCTTATAAATAGGCTGCAGTAATTCTGTAGCTGGCAGACAAGGAAGACAGGAGAGGCTAAACAGGATTAACAGAATATCAAAGCATCCTCTTTAATTACCTACTACAATATGTTCATTTATTTTCGTCTCCAAGTAACTTTTTTGCCATTCATGCCTGATTGATCACATAAGGACAGGGCTGAGAGCTAGGACAGTCATTATCTTAAAGGTTATTATAGTGGGTGCTTTTATTAATCAGACTTTTGAGAGGAAAAGTAGAGGATTGTCACTGCCATTCAGAAAACTAGTGCTCAAAGGGAGGACCTAGGCAAGTGCAACTCACACCAGCAGATCAGCTAATCTAATTGATAATAGTCTTATTAATTTGAAATTGAATATTAACAGCCTGCAGCACTGGATCATCTTCCTACCATTCTCATTATATGGAGACGTTGCTCATTTTGAAGGTTAACAAGTGCATAGAATTAATAACAAAATAATGGAAGTATGTAAATTGGAAAGATATATTTATTACTGAATGTTTACATGAAAGCAATAAGCATTTTAGTTCCACTATCATTTAACAAAGGCTGCGTATGACCACCTGAAGAAATTACATGAAAGCAAGATTATGATTTGGCAGTTGAAACTAAGGATTATTACTTACATCAAAAATAGGGAAGTAGAAATATGAATTGTGTTTCTTCTTTCAGCTGCAAAGGAGTCCCTGTGAGTCTTGCTAAATTATCAGTTTTTGATAATTAAATAATAATTAAATAATAATAAAACTTTCTGAACAATGTGTGGGGCATTGTGAACATCCTGTGTAGATTGTTGCATAGACAACAGGATCCAAGCAATCTTCAGGGATGCAAACTTTCTTAGTCTCTACAGACTTAAGGGAGTTTCTAGGGAGAGTTTCTAGGACATTATGTACAGATAACCTTTTTCAAAGTGCTCAGAGCAGAACTTCAGGCACTTAATAAATTTTACTGCTGAAAATTTAAGAGCTCTTGACCCTCTGCTACCCAAGCAGTTCCTGCAGACTGCTGTCATGGACCTTGGTGTATAAATTCTTCCTGTGTTACATCTTAAGAATGAGTTTGTAAGATTTTTTGTTTGAAGTCATAGATGATGCTCCACTGTAGTTTATGTTCTATATAACATGTTAATGAAAGTATTAAACAAACCAGTTTGTATCCAATATATAAAGTAGAAAGAATGTAAATGTACACTGATGGTCTTCTGTGCAGTTTCATAGAACTGACATCAGTCATGAGTGTGGGCTATAATATTTTTTTCTTTCAGTGTGAGAAAACTTTTTGCCAAGGCAGCTCAGATTGCTTTATTTATTTTCTATTTGGCTTCATGTATCTGGTATGTTGTGTCCAGAGCAGTTTTTTTTACATGTTTTCAAACAGATGGGTATGATTTGGCACAGCTGGGCTTGTCCTACCAGTTGTACAGCTTGGAATAATCTTGTCTGGGTTGGGGTAAAATGAGTCATAGCTTCTAAAAATCATTTTTCACTGTTGTAAAACTAAAGGACAATTAGTCCTGATTGGCAATTTCAGCTCAAAAAATCCCCAGCTTTTGGGTTGAAGGAGCAAGACTGATGCAGATAAAAACATGATGGCCCATCTCAGAACTGATTTATGTGGAAAAAATAAAAAATGACCCTTTCTAGGGTCCCTCTCTTCTACTCTGATGAGATTAGCCACCCATGTATTTTTCGTGTGTGACCCCAACAACGCATAATGTCACTGTCACACATATCATTCTGAAATCTTACTGTATTATTGCAACACTGCCTTCAAGACAGCTTCTACTTTGTCCTGCACCTCAGAAATCTGAAGAAGAGTATCATTGCTGTGCATTGCTCTTTTTACACATCAGTAAATTCTTCCTCAGATCATCATGTTTAGTTGCTTCAAAATAGAAACAAACAATGCCACTCCACTTAGCATATTTTGGATTAGGTAATAAATGAGCTGAGTGCTGAAATGGAGGTTTATTATTAGATCAAGGAAACTAAGGAAACCAGGATTCCATATTCATGAATCCATTTTTTTTTTTTTTTTATGGCTATGTCATGTCAGCAGCTGCACATCAAAAGCTGAACCGTGTTTACCAAACGGAAGGAAAGAAGCTACTGCTGTGTTTAGAAAACAAATCCACATCCTTCCATTGCTGTCTTGATTAAAAGAGCACAAGTATTTCAGCCTTTATCCTAAAGTTTCTGGTAAATAATACTGGTTTAGATCATTCCACTAGAGTGTGTAGAGTGTGATCAAAATTGTATAAAAATAAAAGAGAAGTTCTGTGGTTTTCTGAAACCTGGGAGATTTTTGTTTGTTTGTATTGATTTAATTTTCCCCATTAAACTAGTGTTTCCAATCCTCGACTCTAGGAACTACACTTGTACATGACCTTGTAGTCTTCATGAGGTTTGGGGCACTCTGAAATGAATCTCGGCACAGGGACCTCCCCCAGAAAACCCTCAGGGCATCTCAGGCCTAGCATTTATTCTCTAATCAGTTTTATTCTGGAGATGTATTTTTAAGGTCACTTAGGCTATGGTTATTTATAATGGCCTCAGACATGTGGGACCTATTAAAAAATAATTCAGGCCTTCCTTAACCATATGACTTTTCCAGAAAATATTATAGTGATATACAGTGGAGAAAAAAAAATTGGTGCTCTGAGATCCCCATCAAATCATACACCCTTGCTCTTACATGAATCTTCATTTTCATACGATACAAAATGAGTAAAGCTCTCAGAAGTTTTCTTATATATACCTCTTAGGGCTGATATGGGCTGTTATTATGATTTATTCGTTATTTGTTGTGCACTGACAGGATGTTTGGCTATTTGCAAACAAGACAGATGATGTTACCATTGTGAGACCTTGCAGCCTACTTACTAATGAGTTAACACAAGGAAGCAGGGGCCCCAGAATAATGATGTGCTTGCAGACTTGGGATAGTACTGAATTATTTGTATTATTGCTTGAAGAGGCATAGGTGTTAATTATCCAATTAGTACCAATCAGTTTTCAATTAGTACCAATTAGTAACTCAGCTAAAGTGGAGGTGGTGGTGTAAAATTTTCAAAGTTTCTCTCAAAATTACTTCCCCGCGGCAAGCTCCCACCTGAGAAGGAATTTAATTTTTCAGAGCTTTTCTAGCAGTAACTCAGAAAACAACTGCTAAGCTGACTGACATGTTAACACAATCCTACTGTATTTTTAACTTTCTTAATTTTTATTTTTGTCATATAATTTAGCTGATTTTCTTTTTCTGTAGGATGTAAACTCAGCTCATCAGAATGTAGGGCTCAGTGTGCTTGCTGCTAGAAAGGCCCAAAGTGGTAATCACTTTCCCTGCAACAGATCTGTAATGCTTGAAAAAGCCAAAGTTGAAATTACTAGGAGTATGAAAGAAGTTCTACTTGTGGTGGATGGTACAAGATAAAGATGTCAGAGACAAAATATTTTTTACACTTTGTTATTTATCGATTCACATTTTCCTATAGCACAGTAAAATCATGACTGTTTGTAAGGTCTTAGGTATGAGACTAATACGAAATATCAAAAGCTACCCAATAAATCTAACATGTATAAAAGAATATAATCTAGTTTAAAATAGCTCTTTAATGTGTGATTGACTACTAAAACCACGGTCAGCCTGTTTCTTCCTGGCCTTAAAAAATCAAACCTGTTACTTCTCTTTCAGCACACGAAAGAAAAAGCTAAGTAAAATAAGATCTTTCTACAGTAACAATTACATGCCATTACTCACAGAACAATGCAAGGTACAGTTCAAATTTATCTATAGCGATGCAGCTCACTGAAATTAATGAATGTGCCAATGAACAACTGAGGTCTAAATTGGATCAATAGATAATAAACCCCTCCCCCTACCCCATTCCACTACAAGCATATTTCTGAAACAGTTTTTCTTCTATTTACAGTTGAATATATTTTCTTTCATTGTATATGAGCTGCAGAGATAGGAACAAAGACAGTTATGATTTGGTATTTTTTTGATATTTTTTTCCTAGCCTTGATATAATTGTATATCATCTCATCAAAAAACATTCCTTAAAGGGTTTCTTTTTCCAACAAACTGATCCTTCAGGTTACCATTTTGATGAAAAAACAATTCATCAGAGCCAGAGCACCAGGTTCCATGCATTATGGGCCAAGATTTTCAAACTGGAAACTTAAGAGTCCCTTGCTTGTTTATGCAATAATTGCCTCTTAATATTAAATTCAGCTGTCAGCATCCTGTGCTGTCAATATCAAATAGATATTTATAGATTCAGGTTCTTTTAGTAGTTTAAGCAAATTAAAAAGTAAAAAGTGCTGTTAGATGAAGGCAATGGAATGCATAGTGGAGCACCTTAATATGTATAAACTTGCGCGTTTTTAGCTAATCAATTACACGGTGCTTTTTTCTTTTATCTCTGACTGTTAATGACTGCCATATTAAATAAAGTCTTAAATAGCTTGCTAGGATGCTCACTGGTCTCTAGCAGGCAGACTGAGTGTCTGCCAGCTCCTTTGCTATAACATCTTAAGGTCTTTAACTGTCTGAACAGCTGGATGATTGCATATAGCACTGGCAAGCAGCCACTATCCCCTCCAAACCCCAATTAAAGCCGCTGTCACAGAACTAAGAAAGCACAAGCTGCAGTTTTATTTTATGCAACGATCAATGACAGTCATTTTTAAAAATGATATAGCACTATAGTTTTGCATATGGCTCAACAAACATCCTTCTGTTTGCAACTGGTTAACGATCTGCCAACGAGCTTCCCCAACGCCTTTGTCATTTGATATTATTCATCAGACAATTCCTGTGAATACTCTTTCGCCCATGGGCTGTGTGCAGCAGCTTCTTCAGTAACTGATGTTCCAACTTTCAGCTTATTAGTTAGAATTAGAAACAGAGGCCACATGGTTTTTTTCCTTCTTGGTGGGAAAAGTATAGCTCTTAGAGCGAAAGAAGCATCTTTGGGAGATGATTCAGCCAACCCTGTATTAGTGTGGGATGAATCACCCTCTGAAAGTGCCTATTGACTACAGAAGGAACATGAATGATTGACTAATCAACTTAAATTTCAAACAGCTAAATTAATATATACTAGGGCAAAAGAGCTGACAATGGACACATTATTGTACAACATACCATTGTACCAAGTCCAAATATCATTGAACTATTCCTAAATTTGACTAAAAAAGAAAAAAAAAAGCAGCCTTAGTCGTAACTCCTGTCTCAATCAATATTAATATATAAACCACATCTAAATACGATGAATTGTTAATATGTTCATAATTATAATTCATAATATGTTCATAATCATAATTCATAATAAATATATTCCTTTACTTAACCCTTATCTTTATTTTTATAAGCTCTACTTTCTTATCTGTCCTTGACACTGCATGAGTCATATTCTAACCCAAGTTAACAAAGTTTTATTTAGCAGAAAAAATTGCTACAGCCTGCAGTGCTATTCTTTTTTTATATACATAATACTGTGTATGTCTCTATGTCCAAATCACTTCCTTCAGCTCCTTGTGTTGGCAAACTTTAATATTAAAGGACCTTCATATTGATAAATCCAAAGTGTCTTTCCTTTACCTAAGCTATTAAGCTGACATCCTTCAAAAGAATCCTATTCAAATAAATCAGAGATTAGTTGTTACAGAATATATTTTCTTTTCTGAGCAGGTAGAAGTGACTATTTATTCACACAACTTAAAATCCTTCCCCCTGCCTTTTACTGGAGCATATTCTTTCCTCTATGACACATTGCTTATCAGAAGGACTTTAAAAATCTTCAACTTCACTGCTTTCTAGTAGTGGCATGAAAAACTGCTACAGAGTACATAACTTTTGCATTGTGGTGATGTAAAGTGCTTGTCAAAAGAGGATCTGCTGTTCTGAGTCTGTCCTAACTCAACATAGTCAGAATCAAGCAAGTAGTAGTGGAAGTTTTCTATAAAGCCAACAGTGTGATCTCACAGCCTATTGTGAGGTGATTATATCATGACATGAGTCAAGAGACAGTAGTAGCCATTTTGTGGGAATTCCAATATCCCAAAGTAACCCAGAATCACCTCCACAAATTTTTAAAGGGCACTAGGTATTTATATATATATATATATAAAATGAAAAACAGGGAAATACATTTTTTTTAATTCTTCCTCATTGTATATCATAATTTTATTTTTTTAATCATAAAACATTAGGATAAGCAATAAAACATTTATTGAAAAAATACTGCCATATCTCCTACTTTATGGGCTAAGAATATGGATATTGTTTCTGCTTCATAATAATAGGCCAGTCTGATTCACTGAATGCTGGTTTTTTACCCCTTGGAGAGACCTCATTTTGATGGTTTGCTGTACTTGCTCAGGAAAAGCTCCCCTAATGGTTTCCAGTGCCAAACTGACCTTTATATTGTGTTTATTTTCCTGTCTGTCTGGTATGGTACTTACTCACATCTTCTATATCCTTTAGAGTTGTCTTGAGAAAGATAGAGTTGCGTGCTTTTGAAATATTTTTTTCATGCTTTTATTGAGAAACATTCCCTTTGAATAAACTAATGATTCAGTCTTTCAAGATTAGTTATAAATCCCTCCCTCCTATAAAAGCACATTTTCCTATAATTAACTCTGGGGCTAAACTTTCTTCTAAAAATATTTCAAAGAAATTTTCCATGCTTCATATGTGATGAGAGAATAACCCTTTGGAAGTGAAAAGTTCAACAAAGATCATATTATCTGTTTTTGAATATTAAGATATTCTAAGATAACTAAATAATGACAATGATGAAAAGAAAAGGAACATGAAAGCTTAAACTTTGTCAAGTGAACAGACTCCAGCGAAGCATCTTCCACATTCAAAAAATAGTTTGAGTTGTAAGTAAGAAAGAGAAAAGTCACATCTTTTCATTTCTTGAAAGTTGTACTTTTCAAAATGTCCTTAAGTGATAAACTGGAGTAAAAATAATCCAGTGTTAAGAGATTCCTATGATAACAACAACAAATAAACCTCTTCCATGTCCATGTTCCATCCCCCTTTGTGCCTACCCCGGGGTAACAACCCCCTCTGGAACCCAAACAACAAGCAGGCAGAGGCACCACTGGCCACTCCCCTGAGCCCTGGGGACCACTCAGTCTGCTTCCCTGAGCCCCAGGGACCTCCAAGACCTGCTCCCCTGTGCCCAGGGTGGGGCTCTTTCCAAAAGAATAATTGTAATTTTATTTAACACACAATGCTGTGCTTGTCCTATCTAACGCAGGAAGAACTTAAAGGGTGACCTGTCCTAAAACTCCTGTTTAAAATGCAAACCTTTCCCTTTAAAAGAAGAAGAAAAAGAAAAAATTGCATCCTTATAAATTGGCATCTGCTTTTCCATCTCCCCCACAGGCAGAAGAGCCACTGGCAGAGGGTTTCAATCCCAAAGTTGTGCTCTGAGACCTCACCAGTCCCCACAGTGCCTCCCACAGCAGGCAAAGGAGCAGGAGAGAACAAATGAAGAGTTACTGTATATCATGGAATAATAGAATGGTTTGGGTTAGAAGGAATCTTAAAGATCATCCAGTTCCAACCCCTTGCCACAGGCAGGGACACCTTCCACTGGACCAGATTGCTCCAAGCCCTATCCAACCTGGCCTTGGACACTTCCAGGGATGAGGAAGCCACAGAATCTGTGGCAGGTTTTCCAGGAAGGCTTTGGCTTTGGGAACAGTTTGTGCAGAATTCCCCTATTCCAGTCCTTAGGTTGATGAGGAGGAATTTAGATCCTGGAAGCCTTTGCAGACTGTGTGATTGGAATCTTCTACTTTGCGGAGGTCAAGTGGCAACAGAATAAGTAGTTGTATTATTTTTCTCAGTGTTAATACCTAGAACTGGGAAATTCCACACCCACTAGTGCTGTTACTATTTAGTGCACTTTTTGCTGCCAAACAAATGGTATAGTTTCTTCTTTTTTTTTTTTATTTCTTAAAAAAACCCTACAACACAACAAAAAACAACAAACAAACAACACAAACCAAACAAAACATGCACAAAAAACAAACAAACTACAGACAATTTCCTATTAAGCAAAACTCCTAAAAATGTGTCCTCCTGGGTGAGGAATTGTCCAGTTCCCAGGCTCAGTCACCATGAGGGCATCTACTTTATTTATCACCACTTGACCTCTGCAAAGTAGAAGGTTCCCATCACGCACTCTGCAAAGACTGCCAGGATCTAAATTCCTCCTCAGAAACCCAAGGTAACAACATTTTGATAACATTAAAAATTTTAATTTAACTCACTATACATTTATGTAAATATATAATTCTCTTTAATTCCACATTATCAATATAAATAGAAGTATATGATGACATAGGACAAAAAAAGGATTTAATTTATTCCATTATGTAATGACACTAGCAGATTAAACCAGAGAGAGATCAATCTAATTCCATGCCAAAACACATCTACACATTCCTACTGCTTCTGTTCAGAACAGTGTTCCCCAAGCTGGCATTTTATTGGATTGAAATGTGCAAGGAAATTCCACAAGAGCAACCTTTAGCACAGATTTCTGTGGGTCTTGTTTTCAATCAGTCTAAAACCACTATCATGAGAAACAGAAGGGGTAATTCAGACCTTCATCACCAGGTAAAAATGAGGCATTAAGAAAAGGAAAGACAATATGAAAAAATTATAGATGTTCTTTCAAACCTCAGGAGAGGGACACATTTTGGACAAATGTTTCAAGAGTGAGTGTGGGATGGTGAGCTGGAATGCTTTCTGTTAAACATCTCTAATTTCATTTCCTACCTCACATTGTGATCCAGGAAGTCTGTTCTGCAGCATGACTCATTTTGTCACATTCCAGATCTGAAATGAATAAAGCTATTAACATTTACGGTATGCTGTAGTTTTGCCATATCTTGCAAATGTCTATTCTTTTTCATCTATTGACATTGTCAGGAATAACAGCTGACAATGTAAGCATGTATGCCCATTACTAATGTAGAGAAAAACAATAGTGCCCTTTGTTCACTTCATAATAAGAGCTCATTCCAGTTTAAAATTTGTTAAAGTGTAATTTAGTCAGGGCAGAAGCTCAGAAAGAATGCTTTATTTTTGACTGCGGCAGTGAAGATGAGTTGCCTATGTTAACAGAGCCATTCCATAAAGGTTTATGAATGAAATTTACTTTATGGTGTTTTGGCTGGATCTGAGCATCAGAATCTTCCATGGTCTTTTGATCCAACTCATGGGAAACCCTGCTTCAGGAAGGCATTGTAACTGGTGCAAGAAAAGTAGGAACTAAGCTAGCCTAACGTCACAAGATATTATCTTGGATAGTTGCATTCTTAGAAGTGGGAAACTGCATAAAAAGACAAAATATAGCCATTTATGATTAAAACTAATCTTTCCAAATACAGATATATACATTTCCATAACAAAAGATAAAGATGCACAATTGTATTTCCTAGCCAGTCATGACGTTCCTTCATCGCAAGAATTCATTTCTAAAATAGGGCTGACTCAATGTGTGTATCTTTTTTTAAAAGTCACATCAAAGAAAGGTGATGTGTTTTATGGGGTTAAATGCTAGTCAGGGCTCTGTTTTTATTCATGTATTGCCTAAATTAAGTGGAACCTAAGAATCCAAAGCAACTAGAGAAGGATTTATAGAAGAAAGTGAAGTGTCACTTCTTCACAACAGTCAAAAGTCAAATATTTTACACAACTCCTGCTCTCAGATAAGAAAATATATAGATTAAGTTGTTGAGATATGGCAAGTTTTGTCAATGCTAATAGAATAATGGATGTTTTATGCAGAAACTGAGGCAAGTTTTGCAGGATATCTTAGTAACAAAGATAGATCAGCTTATAACAGGGGTCCCCAAACTACAGCCCGTGGGCCGGGTCCAGCCCGGGGGCGTCCCTTATTTGGCCTGCTCCCCGCCCCCCACCAGGGGTTGGGGGTGGAAACCAAGCAGCCCCATCCTCCTCCTCCTCCTCTGCGATGCGTGGCGGGCGAGAGGCGGGGGCGTCTCCTCTGAGTGGCAAACAGTGTTGGCAGCCTTTCAACTCGGGCAAATCGCCGGAGCCCCGGGGCGGCAAAGTTCCTTCAGTCCCTTCTGGCCCCCACTCCGGACTGTGCGGCCGGGCTGAGGAGGGGGGTGGCGGCATCAGCAAGGTGGGCGGCTCCCTGTCTCTCCCTCCGTCCCTCCACCTCCCAGACAGGACAAGCAAGCCAGCATCAGTGGGGAGCACGTGCACCATCATGTCAAAAAAAAGAAA
>JAWWLV010000001.1:108133290-108149688 GCA_035041135.1 Platyrinchus mystaceus
GTGCACTACTACTAATAAAATATGTGCAGTTTGCATAGGAATTCGTTCATTTTTTTCCAAACTATAGTCCGGCCCCCAACAGTGTCTGAGGGACAGGAAACCGGCCCCCGACAGTGTCTGAGGACAGGGAACTGGCCCCCTGTTTGAAAAGTTTGGGGACCCCTGGTTTATATAGAAGAGTGAAAAGGAAGTGAAGGTTCTGAGCTGTAATTTACAGCTTGCTGATTAGAAAAATTGCTGGAAGAGGAAAGAATGATTCACTTAAGAAGAAAGTTCAGTTTTACCATTTTAAGATTGAGATGAGTTCTGAATTCTTTGGGAAAAATTCCAGAAGTTTTTTTTGGTCTTGTGTCCAAACCTAACTGGAAAGGAAGAAGAATCTGCTGACTTAGTGGGTGACAGGTAAAGACATTATGCCACAAGTAGATATTCACTGACTGAATGTGGGGACAAAGCACAATTTTCTATACATTTAATAAACAATCATGATATTCCTAGGAGTCCCTTAAAGCTGTGTTCACACTTTCTAAATATCTACAGGTAAAGTCTGGGTTTTTTTTCCTCTGTAGTCTTTTTTGGTAATGATGGATTGCGTTGAGTGACACATCAGGTTTCACTAACTTTCAAAAGCTCTTCTTACCCCAAGACACTACTCTACATCATTCAGATCTGGCTATAAGAGACTAGTCCTTAATTGTGTAACAGGTGTAGGAGCCAAAGCTATAACTACCTGCATCAGCCAGATTAATATTAGAATATTTTGTTTATGCTTTGAACTTTCATTTCCATGCTTTTGGCCATAAGAATATCCTTTTATCCAAGAGACTGTGTGTGCCAAGAGAGACTAATGTACTGCCAGATGACAAGTACAATGCACCTGATCTACATAAAAATTGCACCTATATTGTAGAGATACAAATGGTCACAGCAAGTGCAAGGTATCAGAGAATCTGGATTGCCCCATTGTAAATGAACAGTGTTTAGGACCTGAAAGAAGGTTAGAACAAGAAAAGCGGACTGTTTCTTGTATAATGAATGATTTTGTTTACAGGGTGCAAAAAATCCTTTGTTTATCTCAGTATTTGGATATTTTGTTACATCAGTATGAAACATTATTTCTATACTTGTAATTCTTTAGTTATCTGTGTTAAATACTGTTACCAATAAATGAATTTTAATGAAATATGTGTAGCAGGATGTTCTGCCTGCAATGGGGTAAAATAACTTGGATAATGACAAATTGCAAAGCTACTAGTGGTGAATGGAGAAAGGAGGCTTCATACTGCTTCTAGTGTTCAATAATGCTGAAACCAGTCTGACTCATCAATCTCAAAGTTCAACATCCTGATAGTGAGGTGAAGATGTGGCAGACATGGTAAAGTACCCAATAAAGAGGCAAACAAGTAATACTAATATATCTAAAACTGCTGAGCTGACACAGCTGGTCTGGAGAAATCTGACTGACCACTTTATACTATAAAAGCCCAGTCCCACGTTTTGTATGGCAGGGTCTTCTGTTGTATCCTTTGTGGAGTGTGTAGAGATTCCTCTCTTGAATGAGGCCACCCCTCAAGGTTACTCCTTGAGATTGAGTGAAAGAGATTTGCCCACAGTCTTTGGTATGGGTGAGTAAAGTTAATTTCTATTTAATAATTAGGGTTTGCTAGCTTTTATATAATTGCTTCAATATTTCTTCATAGTGCACTATACTGTACTAGTAGTTATAGCTTCTACACTGTGTAGTAAAGAATTCTGATTAAGATCTGTTTGTCTAATCATTATCATAATAAATTATTTATATTTATATATCTGCTTTGCCATCCTTAATCCTGCAGAAAGAAGTTTATATAAAGATTCAGCTATACCTATTTAATCCTTTAGACTCAAATAGTTGACAAAGTCTGGGGCTAAGACTGGATCCAGTCACACCTAAGCTCCTCTCTGAGAAGGGGTTTAGAAAGCAAGAGGGTGTTTCTGCACTTTGTGACTCAAGGGAAGGGCTTCTCTAATAAACTTTGTCTGAAGCTCCTATTCTGCCCGTGACAATATGTTAATTAGATTCCTTTGTACAGCTGTAAATGGATATAAACTAGACACTTTTCCTCACTGAACTTGGTGGAGCTACTTCTTGTCAGTGAGTTCAACTGACACAGGGTAATTGGTGCTGGTATTCTGCCACTCCACATTATGTCTGGTTGTCAATCACAGTGCCCTGGAGGTTGCAAATAAAATCACAAGTCACAGCAGCTGCCCTGCCAATGAGGTGATTTGCCTGGTCTCCCTCCTAAGGGTGTCATGCTGAATAACCTCATCATCCAAACTAGCAGGGTGGGTTCTTTCCACCACTGCCTGCTTCTCTTAGGTGGTCTATCTGTTCCCAGAAGTGTATAAAAACCGGTGTGTTATTAAGATAGATTAAGTTCTCACCATCTTTACATTACCACTATCAAACTGTAAGTAGTCCTAACTACTTTATTTCTTGGGTTGTCCTCTGAGGTCTGATAGACAGAAAACTTCACAGAATACAAAGCTAATAAGAGGGATGAAATCCCTTCTGGGGATTTTTGTGATCTGTCAAAATTCAGTAAATGCAGACGGTGGATGAGAAATACAAACCTATAAAAGAATGTGAAGAAGAAAATGTGGTCTATTTATTTAAAAAAGATAGAAATGTTAATGAATTTTTCTTCATGGAAGTATTATCTACCATAGGTGGTTAGGGCTTAGGCTTGCACAACTAAAAATGATAAATGAGACCCAGCTACAACATAATTGTTAGGTTATAAGTGTCCCTAGAATCCTTGTTTGGGTTTGAAAATTTTAAATCTATCTCAATTTCTTATTAAATAATGTATATATGTGAGAAGGGAGACTATAAACCCTCAAAAAAGTATTTGAATAAAAGCTATTCTTACTTGTTATCAGCGACAATGAACTCATTGTTTTAATAGAAGCTGTAGCTTAAACTCCACCATGAGAGTTTACTTTTTGACCTTCATGAGGCAGTGGCATTTTAGCTTTAAAATGGTTTTGAAAGAGAAAGTTAAACTACATCTTTCAACTCATGAGAGAATTTGGTCATCAATGGAGATGTTATTTGTCTAGTTTAAATATAAAGGTGTGGATTTTTTTCTTAGTGCAGCTTGATCTAGTTTTAAAATAGTGTGCCTTTTGATGTGCTCTCTTCCAGGTGCTTCTTAGTACAGCTAGAGCTGGAGAAGCCATCATCCTAGGGATATTGATCTGGCAGGAAGCATAATGCCAGCTAATACCACCTGTGAGACCATGACTTATAGCTTTTATGTCTGTTTGACTTAACATGGTAGACTGGGACAAGGATGCAAGTCAAGCTGAAATACTGCATTACTGGTAAATATTAACTGGAGAGCCAAGGCAGCCTGGACCTCTTTAGAAACATTATGCTGTTTCCTGGCTTTAGGATGTGATGGGAAATTCAGAGATATGGCATGAGTAGAAAGATTTCTAAGATTTAAATGTGTGTGTCTCATCCTGCAGAGAGCAAACTCGTTTGTAGTAAGTGAAAGACCATTGGCAGAGAATTGATATTATAGTCTGTTTGCTACAGAGTGCTACCTTGGCAAATAAAACCCCTTCACAGGACAGTCTCTTCATTAGCCAACCCCAACACAGAAATCAGTCACTTACTCACTCATCTCTCCCAACTAAGATTTTTAAGATTAAGAGTTGCAACTACATTGTTAGTGACAGCAGTTGTGCCTTATATGAATAGTTTTCATGTGTATTGACATCTCTGGCCTCAATCCATTGCGTGAATATAGTCAAATATATTAATTCATTGTTATTTAACAGCTGAGCTATGGTTCTCTCCAGGTCCTTCAAGTGAAGCCACATTCGTTTGTCAAAACTGGGACTGAGTAAATTAAAATAGAAAATACAAATAGTTAACAGCTGAGATCTGAAAAGCCTTTGTCTCCCCTGGGCCCTTCTCATAAAGTATACCATAGTCATGTTTTGTTAAACTTTAAAACTGCTTCAGCTTCACCTTTCTGTCTCCATGACCCAGAGACAATGGAAGTCAGCATCTTGACATTTCCATATTTAAAATTATTAGCACATACTGGAAAGAGACAATTTTCCTCCCTCGTGAATGAACAATGGGACAGAAAATCAGAGACACTAAGCATTATAACTAACAGAAGTAAGAGAAATATATGTTCAACAACACTAGGAAAACAGTGTTGTTTTCTGTATATTTTCTGTATATTTTGCAGATGCATTTTGATCTAGTTTATCCAATCCTCTAAATAAATACATTGGTTTGGATCATTATCCACTTGGGAGAATGCCATAAAAATGTACCACTAGTTGACTTACAGAAAGGAAAATATTACAAATTATAAATTGAGCACAGCTGGGCAATATCCTAGTGGGAGCAATTATTTCAGCATTATAAAATGCATGAGATTACAAACCCTGAAATGAAGAAAAGCAATGACCTTTCTTCACTAGAAAAGTCTTGTTCAGTTAAGTCTTGCTGAGAGATGGGTGGTAATACAGATTGATATATCAAGTTGCAAGCACCATAATTAATGTGAATGACACTTTAGACTTGAGGGAATCAGGTACTGTTAAAGGTGTTTTGTCCTGTAGGAGATGGTAACAGAGATCAGGGCTTTGAATTAATACTTTGCTCAAGGCATCCAACATCACCTTTATAAGTACAATTTCCTCATCATACAGCATTTCACACACCTTTTTAATGCTTTCAATCATAGCCATCAGAGACTAGTAATGGTGCCAAAGGGGATATATTATATTAACTCAGAAGTTTGTAATCTGATATCTCCCAATATGCATTTAAATGGTTTCCTTATCTTTAGCAACATAGATTTATATTGTGAATCTTTTTTTCTCTTTTATTTTTTAAATTACTAAGGAGGATAAAAAATAGTGTAATAGGTAAATCATCACAGACAGCAATGTTACTATTCTAGTTAAACTAGTGTTATTACAAACCCACCATATTGAAAGCCAAGCATGACTGAATACAGCACTGTCATTTCCTTTCTGTAGTGTGTGCTTCCATTGATTAATAAAGTATCTCAGATTGCTTTCATAGATGTGTTCCAGCAAAATTCAGTAGAGATGTGAGTACTTAGGCTATTTGTGTTGCTTCTCATTTTTTTCATAATCTCTGCTGTGACATAGCTTGGATAAGAACTAATTCACTTCAGAGTTTATTACCACAAAATGAATATATTCCTATGGAAACACTCAGGAAAATTCTAGTTTACTACTGGAAAGGAAAACATTAATCCAGAAGACATATTACTCTATGGTTTGTAGATATGGAAAAATCTCAAATATCTTGAATGTTTAGCAAGAATCGGTACACAAGATGCAGTCCTCGTAAGATCTGACAGATGATGAATTTGGGCCATGGGTAACAGTCCAATCCACCTGCTTTTCGTCATTTCCTCGAAGGCTAAATGCCAAAATACAGTATGTCAGAATGTTCTTTGGATAGCCATCCATTTCAAGTATCACCTGTTTTGATACAGGAAATTATTTTCAGGCTAGAAAAGCACTATAACCCAGACATAGATAAAATTCTTCCACATCTTCACAGATGCTTGAAAAGTTAGTCATGATGGGGATAGACACTTACTTTGGCAGTGTGTGTGTATTAATCTAGTGAAATGAGCAAGCAATCAAGTGAAAGAGTTGTTTTACAGTCCCTTTTCACACTAAGTAATTTTGAAGCAAATGTTCCTGTATCTCAGGAAGAGGTACTAAACACCACCCTCTAGGTAGATGGTACCTGGCAGTGTTCTTCAAACCACGTGGTTGTCACAGCCCAGTAGTGAGATGAAAAGTGGAGTATGCAGTATGTATATAGAATATGTGGCTGGACCTCCTGTAAGATTTTAATATTTTAAAATATAAAATTAGTGATACTGTATGCTACCTTTCTTAGAGGTTTTTTTTAATGTTGCTGCCACTAAAGTAGTAGATTTTTACTGAATTTACTAAAGTAGTACATTTTTAGTAGAAATTTTGGCAATTTAATGCCTCTAATTCCCACTCCCATTTTCAACCTTTCCTTATCACAGCCCACTTATAGTCAGTTCTGAGGCAGTAGATTGAAGTTGCCAGTATAAACTGCAAGAAAAGGAACTAAGAAGGAAAGGGATTTCCTGCACTTCATTCTCAAACTAGTACACAATAATATAAGAAATAAAGGAAAAAGAAATCCCCAGATTTTTTAACACAAAGTAGGGCATTTGATGCTGAAAGGTGGGAAATCCATTTTATAGTATATCTAGAAACCTTTAGACAGCTAGTTTTGCAGGATAGACTGAGTTGTTTATCCAGAGTCAGAAGCTTTCACATTCTGGGTCATAAAATTTAATATTCCAGCTCTCCAGTAAGATTCAAGCTTCTTCTTACTTTTTTGCCTTTTGTCCCATGAAAACCTCTCATAAAAGTGTTTCAAGGTTTAACATTACAATGAAATTCTCTTGCTGGTAGCCTGGCTAGCAACAACAGGCTTTTGCTATATTTTTTCCCATAACATGCAACTCAAATCCCAGGTTACAACAATTTAAAGGTATTTCTATTTCATTCACCCCTGGTACTTTTGGGTCAGACTCTCACTTTTAACATTACAATGAACTCATTCTCTTGCCCCTGCTCTGACTTGGATTTATTCACAGACTTCAGTTCCTTAAGGGTGTGCCTGCTAAAAATTAAGACATATCACTGAGACACAGTTTCTTCAGGGGTATAACTACTGCATCATAAACATATCCACAGCCACTTTCAAGTGTATCTTCTCCAGCACAGACTTCTCCTTGGACCACAATCCCTTCAGAAGTACAATTCCTGCAGCACAGATGTAACAGCAGCCACAGACACTTCGAGATGTGCCTGGACTTATTCAGGGCTGCAGGGACTTCAAGGCACGGACTCAACCACAGGTCACGGTCCCTTTGACCTGAGTTCACACTGGAGTTCCAGCCTGCCCAGCACAGCTGCATGAAAACAGCAGTGATGCCTTGGCCATCTGCCAGCCCTGGCCCATTGCAATTTCTGTTATTAAAATGTTCCCAGGAATTTTGATGTGAGAGCAGAGTGAGGTGATCAGCACTACAGCAAGTAGTGAAAGCTAAAAGCAGCCACTAACCAGCACCAGACTTGAACATGCAGTAAGGCAATCAAGCCCCACGTCAAGCACAGGAGCCTATCAATTAATAGCTAAACAGCAATAACAGTTACAAATTTGATATAGTGCATTTCAGTCAGATCTGCCGCCACCTCAAACCCTTCAGGCCTGGTGTTGGACACCAAAAAGGACTGCAGTTTAACCCCAGCTGGCAACTAAGCCCCACACAGCCACTCACTCACTCTCCCCTGGTGGAAGAAGAGTAAAAGAGAGGAAACTCATGGGTTCAAATAAAGACAGTTTAATAGGTAAAGCAAAAGCCACACACAGAGGCAAAATAAAACAGGAATTCATTCACCATCTCCTATGGACAGGCAGGTGTTCAGCAATGCCCAGGACAGCAGCACTCCGTCACACATAAAGGTGACTTGGGAAGACAAATTCTATCACTTCAAACTTTCTTCCCTTTCCTCTTCTTGACCCTGGTTGTGTGCCCTTCCAACTTCTTGTGCGGCCCCAGCCTCACAGGTGGGGTGGGGTGAGGGGCAGAAAATGCTTGTGCAAGAACTGATCAACGGCAATTAAAACATCCCTGAATCATCCCTGAAGTATGTGTTTCCAGCACATACTAGCTACTGTGAAAATTAACTGTCTCACTACCAAAACCAGCCAAAGAGCCTGAATTTCACCACGAAATGTGTCCTCCTGTCTCTTCCGTGACCTTTGGCCCATTCACACGGGTGTTTATGTATCAAGTGAGGGGTAGGGCAGTAGGTACTTCTAGAAGAGTAAAGTGCTCTTACAAACCTTTTAGAAGGACTGCCCCCTATCCTTTGGTTTTTTTTACTTGGAAGAGAGATAAGCAGGCTTATTTCCTAGAGTTGGCATACAGACTGACAAGGTTAGTATGAGCTACTGACCATTGCTTCTTGCTCCTGGGAATTGAACTTAGTCTGCTTCCGATGCCAAATACAGCACTTACAAAGCTGGAGTTGGGGAAGGAGGAAACTGGTGGAGGAGTGGGAACAGGTAGAGGAAAAAACACAGTAGTTTGGACTAGTCTTTCCACATCTCCTTTTCACAGCCATAATAACATCTTTTTTGGTGTAACACAAAAAATAAAGGCAGCTGGTTAATCTGTGCTATGCTTTTTTTATTTGTTCGCTCCTTACTGTTCCTCCACCTCTCCCGACAGGAAGGATGAAAGGACAAGGCAGCTGGGACTATACATTCACTTCTGTCCTGTGTTTTGGCATGGCACTCCCTTGCTCTTAAAATAGGTTTCAGATTCTATGAGTGCCTTTGGCAAACACCAGCTCTATCCCTGAGGCCCAGAGCAAAATTTGCAATGACCTGCAACTTTGGCTTCTGCAAAATTTTGAAGATGCCTTTAGCTGTTCATCCTACACTTTTTCACAATACTAGGGGAATATAGTGAAAAGGAATATACTGTGAAAGGATGAAGGAGGCAAATTATTGAATAGAAAAGGGTGAAAAAAAGATTCAAAACAAGTTCAACCCAGTTCATGGGAGAGAAAAAAATTTCTAACTTAAGTGTACTGAATCTCTCTGAGCTACGCAAAGAATTTTATTTGGCACTACTGACAATCTATAATGCTTACTTTAGAAAGATTGGATTAGTTCCCATGTTTCCTAACAGTCTGATGCTTAAAATAGACATTATTTCACTTAAGTACACTGATCCAACTAATTTTAATAGTAGCTTTTATGAATTCTGTGGTTCTTATTCATGTTTACATCATAGCAATGAACTGAAACAAATTATGACAATGACAGTGACTGCAGGTAAACTAGCTTGTGTGCTCCAGATGACTGGAGGTTTTGGAGGTGACGAATTTCTCTCTTAATGCTGTGAAAAATAAACCTCTGTTGTCTGCCAAGAGATTTGACACTCATTGGTTGGCTGCCTGACCAAATGTATTACAATCTAGATTCTTTATAGCATGTCATGTGTTTCCTGACTTTTTTTTCTTTCTTTCTCTCTGTTGAGTTTGTAAAGAAGAGAAAAATGATTTTTTTAAATGGTTCCAAATATTATTTTACCTATTCTTATGTTTCCTCTTTTTACTGTACAGAAGACAGTACAAACATACATATATTTTTCTGGGTAACTGCTTCTCTTCACAATCTCTCCATTGCTGCTTAGTCCACCAGTTCTGTGAACTGAAGGTGAATATCTGGAAGAAACAGCATAAGCTTTTTCTTTTTCTTGGTGTGGAGACCAGCAGCAGGGCTGCTTCATAAAAACACGCAGAGAGTCCTCTAAATCATCTACAGTAATCCAACAAGTATTAAAAGCAGCAAATTTTCCACTCAACTAACATTATGTTGTTTCCAGAAAGTCTTTATACTGGAAAGCTGAGACCAGAAGGGATCTAATGGCAGAACAGGCTACTGTAGAGCAGGGAAGCACTGAATTCCCTGCTCTGTGCTGGGGAAAATTGATTACCCATAATCTGTTCTTGTCAGGCACCGCTGACACAAGACAATGCTACGAGAAGATTCGAGCTGAGGGAAGGGAATCCCTGCCCTGAAGTTGTCTGCATCCTAATGAGCAGCTGTGGTGACTTGAAATTAAGTTTGTCTGATGGGCAGGTAAGTATCAAAGGCAACATTATCTTAAAATAGTCTTCATTATTTTTTGAGAGGCTTTTGCTTGCTTTCAACGCAGTAATGTGTCTGCTTGGATCTGAACCTCACTGAGGAGACATGAAGCTCCCTTGGGTAATCATGGAGAAGGTATTATAGATGCAGTGGTAATATGTATACACTTCAGTGTGTTAAGTACTGCTAAATTACTATTTAAACATTAGCTGGGCTCTTTCTCTGTTTCTCAACCCAGGCTACTGAATGGAGAACAGGAACCAAATAGAAGGACCACCTTAGGAAAAAAGAAAAAAAAAAAGAGAGAGACAGAAAGAGAAATCAGGTTGATTAACTGTGGAAATGAACAGTAGGATTCTCAAGTAGCACGTATTGAAAATGTTGTCAATGACAATGAAACTAAGAACAGAAATGTCCGTAAGGAAAGTAAGCACAAGAAAGAAAGAGCTAAGAAGGGAGACAGGCTGAAAGAGCATCTATGAAAAGTGTTTCAAACCCATTGATTGGTAAACTCATATATTTGGGATGGGTCTGTATCAAAATTACTAATAAAATTTACAAGTTGCCTTTTTAAAAAAAATCTGCTTTGATCACTATCATAAATACATTATTATGTTACTTAATTCACTTATGGTGAATAAGCCATATTCCTTTCTCATCAACTCCACAGAAATCAGCATGAATCTAAACCAAATAATAAAGAACAGAGATTAAGGGTCTTCACTTCCAATATTCACATGTCATGGTTTGGTTTGGTTTGGTTTGGTTAGGGGTTTTTTTTGTTTGTTTGTTTTAAGTTATCGCAGGAAGTAAAACCTGTACAGTTTTTCTTGGACTCATATTAATTGGACTACAATCCACACTGGAGAAACTTGACTGCAAACCTCATCCAATATGTGCACTTTTCACTAGGTACAGCTTATATAAATTCTGTCTTAGAAAACCAAAGTTATGCAGAGGACCTGGAAGATTTATGCAGAAGTATTCTGTACACTGGAATTTTTTTTTAACTAAAAACTGCTGAGAGTATCTAGCCCAGGAAAATGGACTATAAACTAGAAAAACAAAAAAAAAACAAAAAAAACCCAAAACTGCTAGCCAAAGTCAAGCCAGTGACACAAGAGAGGGAAAGAAATCATATGTAATTTCTTGAAGTCCTGAATTCATCTTAATAAAGTTACTGTTATGTGAAACCACTCTAATGGAACCTGACTATACATCCATGTGGTTTACTTCATTTCCCCCTCCAACTGCAAACTCTTTGGGAGTTGTTCTGTGGTTTCATTTTGTGTTTGTACAGGACTCACAAATTGGAGAGATTCTGAGTGGGGACTCCTTGAGGATACTGCAAAAATGAATGAAAATTATTGGTGATGATGATGATTCTGATGATGATGATTATGATGATGATGATAATAATGCTTAAACATTGGAACACAGTGAAATAATCATGGTGCATTTAAAAAGTGCAGAAGACTAACGTCTTTTAGACATGACTTTTCAGAAGATCATCATCCCTAAAGCAGAACAGTAGAGAAGATCAGGTTAGACTATATTATATGAGCAACTCTCACCATTTGTCATTCTAGAAGCTTCTAAGTGCAAAAGAAATGCTAACCAAAGCAGAACTCAAATGACACAGTTGAAACATCTCTCACATAAACATGGTACATGTACACATATATAAATTCTTTCTGCAGAAGTGTCTGTACCATTTCATACAATCGAGTTTGTGACCAGCTTTTAAGAAGTCTTGAGTGTGCTTTACTAAGTACAAACTAGTGACCATGTGGGCAGGGGTCCCTTAATTAGCTAAACTTGGAATAGCTAAGTTTATTTAAACAGTGCAACTTGATTCCTAAGAACTCACTTGTAAACTGTGTAGAAATATTTTAATCCAGTCACTGCAAAATAGGTAATTTTATAAATAAAAAGCACTGTGAAATCCAATCCCTGAGAATGTTAAAATACTGAGAGACAGTGATGCTATAATCAGGTGACACTTTCTGAGGAATTAGGGTCTCCAGATTTTTAGAGAGTAAATACAGACAGAATCAGCCCTAGGTTGTTTTAGGGACTAAGACAAAACCAATTTTTCTAGGAAAAGCTATTGTTTATTTTCTGTGTGTCAGTCTTCTGGTCTTTCTTAGCAGATAAATCCTTTGGTCAGTAACATTGGCCCGTGCATCACAGAAGAACATTAACAGTAAATCTTAACTTCCAGCTCTTCAATCTGGGCACCAGGGAAGGCTGAGATGTATCATACATAAAGGAAGACACAAAAAATTAAAGAAGGAGAGATGGCTAGTCCTTATGACTAATGTTTTATAGCTGCTGTTTCATTTCTCTACTTGACCTGTGATCTCTCTTTTAAAGTTTCTATCTCTAGACCAAATAAAACCATAATTCAGAAATTGTATGAAAGATGGTATCTTGACTTTAGTTACCTAAAAGCCCAATCACACGGCTCAGATCAGTTAAAATGGATTTTTTAATTCTATTTAATTTACTGAAGTCCTAAACCATTTTAAAACCCATTTAACTCTCTCACCAGATTCATATACACTGTGTATTTACAGCATGCAAATGATTCAGTGAAATCTTCTTATAAAGACTGACTTCTCTTGGTTTTCAAAAAATGTTTGCTATTGAAACTTTGATTTTATCCACCATGATGCCTGAATATCCTAATTACTCATAAGCTTGAAAACTGATCATGCAGTTTCACATTTTTTTTTCTTGGTGAGGTTGTCTGTTTTCATGTCGTTTCTCTACTTTCTTCTGAGGGCCAGAAAGCCAGTCAGACTTCACAACATGCTGTTAAAATTGGCAGGAAAATAAGAAATTCCAGATCAAAGACTAACACGCTCAAGGGTACATATAGTCCCAAACAGAGCAGAAGGCAGTAAGTTCCAGCATCTCTGTTGATATGATCACTGTGGTGGAACTGCCCTTCCCAATCCTATAATTTCAAGACTCATGGTTGATTTTCAAATATATTTCAGAGTTTTAATTACTGCAGATATTCCTGGCATCTTCCAACATTATCGTTAGGGCATGAATATTTTTCTTTCATGCTCTAATCTAGCATAACTCTGTATTAGGCTGAGCTATGAGCTACACTTACCCTCCAGTATTTTTGTAATCATACAGGCTTGAGCAGGGGCAGACTATCAAACATTAACTATTTCTTCTCTCTTCTTGTTTGTGAATAAACAAGACTCAGAATTCCTTCTGATTTTTCCTCTTTGCAACCCCTTTTTTGCATCTTTCTTTTGAGTAGTTCCTTCAGTGAAAAGGTATAAAAGCAGTTCAATGAGCAGCACATTTTTATATGCCTGGTTTCCCAAGACATTCCCTGTTTAGAGTCTACTTAGTAGCCCATACTGCTGTTTTTTCATTTGTCCATGACACTACTATGTGCTGCCTTCTCTACCTGGACACATAAGCTTCTAGAACTTAATACATCTGAGACTTCCATCACCAGATTTGGTAGGAACTGCCTGATGCATTCAGATACTAAGACAAGCTTAACAGAGAGATTGTGTAAGTTTCTTTCCTTGGGAATTACATAGAGAATACAACTGTATATTGTCCTCAAGTGTAGATGGTTCTCACTTTTCATGTGCCAAAGGTAAAAATAGCCATAATGTACACATGCACAAAATAAATTATGCATACTGCCTTGCCTTACGTGACAAACCTAGACCTGTGCAGTCCAATCTTGTTCCATTTTGAATCTCACCACTTGGACTCTCCAGAGCTTACCACCAGTTGAAGGACCTCTGTGAGTAAGCAGTTCAGATGCTGTGCCCATCTCAGGTTAACAGCCAGCTAGACTCTCTGGTTGCTAAGATTATTCTTTGAAAGGGCAGTGGGTAACCTTAGACTTGAGCCATTACATTATTGTCAGAGTGGTTTCCTGAAAGAAACAGAGACCACAGTGCCTTTCCATTCCCTGATAGAGGCCTGCATAGTCCATCTCCAGAGTGGTAGGGTGGTGTAGGGATCTGGCTCTTCTCAGTAGATTGTATTAGTCAACTGCTATGGTCATAAAGCTGGATTTAGCTCCCATGCTTATAAGGTTTCCCCCTGCTGTGCTCTGATTGCTTCAGCTTTTTGGCATAACTCAGCATGACCTGCCAGATGGCTTACTCACAAAGGGAATTCTCTTTCAGATAGCTAATGGAATTTTCCCAATGAAAACCTCTTTTGATTCTGGATATTTCTGAGTCCTTCCACTTCACTTCCTATGTATGCAAAAAAAATGCTGCTAAAATGCACTGCTGCTAAAATGCACATCTCTTCCTCATTCATCCCCTCCCCAAACAAACCAAAATGCAATATTTTACAGCTTTCAAGTTATATAAGCAAATAGCACAGTGGTCTCTTTTATAGTCGGTCAATATAAGTTTCTTTTCAAAGAATTATCTATACCCTCAAATTTATTTTTTTTTTAAATTGCAGGTAATTTGCACTGAATTCCATTTAGAGTTATGTACATTAATGTAAAGTTATGTAAGTTAAAAACTGATGGCTGAGAAAATTTTGCTTACCTCTAAATCTGTTTCTTCAGAGATAATTAAACCACTTTTTTCTAGCAAACTTTAATAAATACTTTAGCTTTTACCAGAATGTATGCCTGCATTTCCTTAGAATTCACCTCCCTCTAAAGATTCTTCAAAAATTACTTCTCTTCTTCAAAAATTAGTTCTCTTTAAAAAGTCCCAGTGTCCTTTATGTTTTGTAGATGTTCTTTGATGATTGAAAAGGGGCATTTCTAGTTTCTTGAAACCAATCTTCTGAGCCACAGGGAATACTGACTTTGTACGCTGACATGCGTTTGGAAAGCACTTCTCTGACAATTGCTGTGCAGTTTTAGTTTCAGTCTCAAAATAAGGATTTTGAGGGTTTTAATTTTTTTATTCTTTCGTTGTTCAGGGCAGTTTTTGTCTGCTGATATCAATCACAACTTTATTGTTTACTTTAGAAAGCCTTTTTGTCTGAATATTATTTCTCTAGTATTCCCAAGGTTTCCTATTCCTCAGGTTTCCATTCAAAATTACAGTCCTTTTATATTTTATAGAAACTAGATCAGGCTGCTCATAAACCTTGGAAAGAGCCCAAACTAGTTTCTTTTGCTGGCTCTTCTGGCCCACCAGATGAAGAAAAAGAAGTTTCTTTTCCTGCTGAAAGACTGAGAATACTAAATTATACTTTTTGATAGTGAGAATAAGTCATATGAGTGTTGTACTCTGATGTTGTGACCACACTGAGCAACATCAAAACTAGGAAAGATATTATGAGGAAAGAGCACCTCAAAAAATGTCTAAAAGACTTTGAGTTCACTTTTTTGATATGCCTGTAAATTTTTTGCTGGAACCCAGTAAGTTATTTTAAAATATCTAATTTGTCAATGGATATCTTCCATTATTCTCTTTGAAATTGCTCCTTTGCAACAGATCTCATTGATCTTTCATAAAATTCACGTTTGATTTTGTCAGGCACTTATTCTTTCTAGGAGAGATACATCATTAAATGACTGGGGGATGTAAGGGATTGAAAACATAATTAACACTTAAAGTTCTGCAGCTCAACAGCACTGTCTGAATTGTCTCAATTTTAGGTAATAATAATAATTACTCTCTAACCACAAATCTAGCAACCAAAAATTGAAGTGGAAATTACTCTTTCAAGAAAAGAAGTAATAATAATGTCTGCCAGTCATAAACGAGGCTTAAAATCACAAAAGTCAGAGTGAGTTTTTAATCTTTAACTGTTAAGATACTACTATATGATTTCTTATAATATTTAATTGTTGGGGTTATATTGTGGGGGTTCTCCCCCGCCACCCGCCTCTTATTTAATAGTATATATTCCTTTTCATTTTTACACTACCAAATCATCATTCTAATGAAACTCACCTTTCCAAAATAAACACTGAAAAAAGGAAAATACCAATCCCCAAACTAAAATTACACCTCAGGGATTACAAATTACATGTTTGGATATTCTATTTGAAAATGGATGTTTCTTTGTTACCATTTTCCTTGGCTGAAAAGGATCCAAAGGATCCAAACTGATCCAAAGGATCCAAACTGATGGGATCTTTGACTTCCAGCTATTGGATATTATTTCAAAAACGTGGCTGGAGCACTCTCTGGAAGGCACAAGTAAATCATATGAGGCTTTCAGGAGTCCATTGGGAACACAAACCTTTTGCTCAAGGAACAATGAATGGTTTCAGATGAGTAAAGGAATAGTCTTTTCTCTTTATTCTCTTACAGATACAAAACTACTTCTTGGCCTTGGCAAGGTCTGATTCATCCCTGGAATAGCATAGGATCAGAGAACGGTTTGGGTTGGAAGGCACCTTGAAGATCATGAGCAATAAAACAGTCTCCCCAGGGAAGTGGTCACAGCACTACGCCTGTCTGAGTTCAAGAAGCTTTTGAACAACTCTCTCAGGCACCTGGTGAGATTCTTCTGGTGTCCTGTGCAGGGCCAGGAGTTGGACTTGATGATCCTTGTGAGTCCATTGCAACTCAGCATATTCTATTCTATTCTATTCTATTCTATTCTATTCTATTCTATTCTATTCTATTCTATTCTATTCTATTCTATTC
>JAWWLV010000001.1:108149788-108173305 GCA_035041135.1 Platyrinchus mystaceus
CTATTCTATTCTATTCTATTCTATTCTATTCTATTCTATTCTATTCTATTCTATTCTATTCTATTCTATTCTAAATTTCCAACCCTTCTTCCATGAGGAGGGACATATTTCACTAGACTAAGTTGCTCAAAGTCCCAGTCAACCTGTCCCTAAACCCTGACAGGGATGGGGCATCCACCACTTCTTTGAGCAACCTGTTTCATTGCCTCATCACCATCACAGTCCAAAATTTCTTCCTAATATCCAATTTAAACTACTCTCTTTCCATTTAAAGACATTCCACCTTGTTCTATCACTACCTTCCCCTGTAGAAAGTCCCTCTCTGGCTCTCTCTTAGGCCCCGTTTAGGTACTGGAAGGGGCTCTGAGGTCTACCCAGAGCCATCTCTTCCCCAGGCTGAACAACCCCAAGTCCCTCAGCCTGTCTCCATAGGAGAGATATTGCAGCCCTCTGATCACCTTTGTGATCCTCTTCTGCACCCACTGCAATAGGTCATCTAGGCTTTATTGCAATTTTCAGTCTGTATATCAGATTTCAACAGAAAACAGGAAAAAATGATAAATTTTTGATTTAACGGTCTATGCAACCATGAAATAGAAAAAACCCAAAAAAAACCCAAAAACAAAAGACAGCAAAAACTGTCAATTCAGAATGTGTTTTTCTTGCTATAAATTCTTCAACATAGAAACCTTTTTTTTTTAAAATAAATTAAAATTAAAATAAATTACTACTAAGAGTAGTAGATATACCTAGAAGAAATACAATTAGTAAAATATTAGGAAGACAGAGTAATGGAAATATTTATTGTTTTTTGTACCTGAAAGGTGTATTGTGGAAACATGCTCACTTGCCCATACATACAACTGTTCTTAACATAGGCACAGGTCATATAAACAAATACCCAAATATATATGTACCCAGAAGTGATTTACAATACCAATATTAATGAAAAAATATTTTTCCTGTCCAGTTTTAAATATTATATTTTTCATCTGTACAGCACTGTGCCTTTAAACAAAGGAAGAAGGATAAATAAGATTTGGGATAGAAAGATAGGGTTTGAATTAAAAAGGGGCACACAAAAGTAATTATGTCTGCATAAGCTTGGCAAACACATTCACTTTTTCTGATCTAAAGAAGCACCACAGATTAAAATGTGATCCATCACAAAAGCATACAAATAAATTATACATATGGCTGCTCTCTGTGTGAATATCTATATTTACGTGCACAAAAGAACAGTCATCTGCTAATAAGAGTACTTGTCATTTGTCATTAATCTGCCCTAAAAACTTGTACGCTCCTGTCATAAGGAGTGAAGCTTAACTTGTAAGTCTGGGGACTAATAATACATGAGCAAGTTCAGCTCAGTATCAGACATGAACCTGTTCTGCCTGAGCTCCAAGCCAAGCAGAAGCTGGGTAAGCCAGTTTTCTGCAGCCTCAACTTTCAAGCAATATGTTCTGCTTCTCAAACTTTACAAGTTACAAATGCTAACCTTGACTCCAGGCTTGTTTGAAGAATATGCAAACTGACCTCCTGTCCTCCATTTGGGAAGTGCTGTCAGGTTGCCCAGTCTACACATGATGCTAACACCTCTTCTTTGGATCTGTCTCCCTGAATCTGATTTAACACAAGTCCTTTTTTGAGTTTAGTATGCCAAAGAAAGTGCATTAAATGAAAGCATCAGATTTGCTACATGTCTTTGATAAGTACCTAAGATTATGCTTGTTCTTCTAATGGCAGCATGACAGCTCTCAATGGGCATGCTGGGCTAATTCATTAATTGTATCCTCCAGTTATGCCATAATCAACTAACAAACTTATAGAAGTATGTCAGGTCATTAAAAATCCCGTGTCTGACCTTGATTTTATACTATTACTCTAGTGTGCAAGATATTCCAGATTATCTCATTTAATTTTCTAACCCTCCTCTGCATTGGCGCTACTTTTTCATTTTGTATCACTAGAACGTTTTATTCATAAACAGTAATTTTTTGCCCGTAGCGATTAAAAGATTAAGTATGATCAGACCAATAGCTGCTGCTTAAAGAATTTCATTAGTGACCATCTTCCTGTCTAATAGTTTCTTTTAGCTCAATCTTCAGTGTTCCACTCTAGGTGTCATTAACACCGTATCAAATGCATTTTTCCCACATAATATTCATAACCTATTCTTATAACTAAAGAGAAGCATTTTCTCCATGACTAACCTATTCTTACAACTAAAGAGAAGCATTTCCTTCATGACTTGGAAATGCTTATAAACACTGCTGTGTCTGGATAACACTGCCCCAAGTAAGTGTATTTCCATGCACGGTACTAGGAGGGGATCGTGGTAGTGATGGTGGTGTTAGTGTTTGGATTTTACACAAGCAACACCTGTAAAAAAAACAAATAAAATCTTCTACTCCAAGAGTGTGAAGATTAGAACCCATTCCAAAAAGCACTCCAGAAATGACACTATTGCAGTTTTATTTTTGCAGTACCTCATAAAATTTTTACCTGCACAGTCACAAATTAGACAAGATAAAAAAAAAACCTTTTCCCCAGTAAATAAATAAATAAATCAGTATTCCTCTATATTCTTTATTCAGATATGACATCATAGTCTGACTCCTTGCAAAAATTCAGAATTGTTATTACTGCTCTTATAGTGATCAATCCCAAAGAGTGGAAATGAAAAAATGAGGGGCTTAGTTATAGCAGGAGCAAGGGCTAATAAAGTTTTGCCTCTTAGATCTGTTATTGTGCTTTACTTTTGTATTTGAGGCTCTCTAACAGTTTTTTCTTGTGCTTTAATGAAAATCTGGAGTTCATGCCAACTGATACCCCTGACCACTGAACTATGTAGCATGTAAATGCAAATATTTTGTTCTGGTGAAATCCATCTTAGGCCAGTTCTTAGTTGTCCTGTGTTTTCCTAAATGGAAGCTCATTTGTCTTAGTGTTTAATCTTTTCTTCAACTCACTTAATTGACCTTTTTTATAAATTGATCATCTTTCACAGTACTGCAGCATTAATAATTATACCTCTTTCTGCCCACTGTATATCCAGAAAACAAAACACAATAGAAGAACTATCTATAGCTTTCTAATTAAGATTGAAACAAGGATTTAACTTGTTATGTATGAAAAAGACAGCATGTGCATTGCTGAGTGCAGAATAAATTTTATGATCATTTTTATGTAAATCTGTTAATTAGTTTATGAATAAAAACAATTAAAAATATTTCCTTTAAAAAAATTGGCACCTGCTGTACCCACACTCTTCCTCGCTGTCCCATGGTTTTCCTCACAGCCAGGCCCCTGCATCCCTGCACCAAATCCAGTCCTGGACAGTGGCTGCTGAGCCCTGGGACACCCCATCCCTGGCATATTTTCTGCCTCTTCAAAAGAGGGTGCAGGTTTTGTTAGCAAATAGATGATTTTGATCACCATGTGCTTCAGCTGGCCTAATTGCCTCTGCAGACAGGTGAGAGCTGCACAAAACCAGCTAATCAATAATTATCTGGTTGAGGAAAAAGCAAACAACCAAGGAAAAGCTTTGAAAAAGTGTCTCAAGGTATTTACTGCTACACAGTATTGACAAAGACCCACTGGGAAGCTAAATCTGCCAATCAAACTAATTGGATTTAGCAGCAAATGATGGATTGAAGATGTATGAAAATAATCATCAGTGTGACTGAAAAATGAAATGCCAAATAAATTTACAAGAGCAGTCCTATCTAGTATATCAGCCTCCTGTCTGCCTAACCTGTGGCAGAGAGCATAAATCATAAATTTTTGGCTCTCCTGCCAAGATAGAAACATTAATCACTTGTAGTCTGCAGGTCCTGATTTGAATAAATGCAACTTCTGACACATTTTTTGGTAAAAGCTGAAAAATTGTGTATGCCAGAATTAGGTTTATAGCCAATATTTGTTCTTGTCATAGAAAGCATATCACATGATATTATGTTAAAGTACTCTGTCAATCAAATAACTCATTTTCGTAATATCTCAGATTTTTTTTAGTTTCTGCTGCTCCTTTACCATGCTGTTGCATATTTTAATGTGTTCAGAGCAAAGGAATATCTTAGTATCATTATGAAGCTAATTTTGTTAAAAAATTGTAATCATCAATTTTAATGTGGCAACCATTGCATATTTTTATGTTCCTTTTAGAGATTCATTGGAGCAGCCCTAATTATTACACTTTCTTTTAATTTTCATTAGAAATCTGAAATGAGAGATGTAACTGTTTCTTTTAAAGAAAAACTGTAGTTTAACAATAGTTGAAGAGTTAGTCTAAAGCAGCCCTTTTGGTTCATTCTCTTTGCATACAAGCCAGTAGGCCCTGACTCCTTCGCAAGAGTTTTGGATCAGTATTGGTATCACAATTCATTTTTCCTGAGTTTACAACACAATGTTATTTTCAATGCACCTTCAGCCTTAAGATTGATCCAGCTTTTAATACCTATTTTTTTCCATCAGCAGTCTTTGATTTTTTTTTTTTTAATAACACAAGTCCACTTTCAGTGTTTGGCGTAACTAACCCACTCAAGTAAATAGTTCAAGCAAGAACTACAAATATATATTTGCTAGCTCTGAAAGTCCCAGTTTCCATTAAGTTAATACTTTTACTTCTCAAGACCTTCTGTATTCCACTGCAAAAGAAACTTCCCAAATGGCTGGCAGAACACTGAGCTGCTCACTGAACTGTCATACCATAACGTATTTCTGAATAAAAGTGTTGTTTCTTACCACAGCAGTCTTAAAACTGACTTTCATAGTTCTGCTGAGAACTCATGTTCATTTTCACCAAAGTAAATATATTTTTTAAATGGTTACATACTCATTGGCAACTCAAGGTTGCAGAACTTTTCTATTTTTTTTTTAAATATTATCCTTGATAATATAGTCAGATAGATAATGTTGTGTATATATTGCATCTAAATCATGTTTTCTCACACAAAAACAATCAAGAATCTTCTGTACTATCATAAAGTCAAAGTTAGTGCTACAAGGATGTTACATAGCAGATACATATATCAATTATTATATCAGTTATATGTATAGGGGCATATTATATATATTGTTCTATAAATAGCATACACATCTAGTGCAGTATACATGTGGTCTGTATCTATACATATGCTATATGCTGTATATATAGTATATAATTACATATATAGCATATGTATACCAGTGTGTTATTTCAGGCACTGGAACAGGCTGCCCAGGGAAGTGGTGGAATCACCATCCCTGGAAATGTTCAAAAGGCTTGTGGATGTGACACTTGGGGATATGGTTTAGTGGTGAACATGATGGTTTTGCATTAACGATTAGATTTAACGATCACAGAATCATAGAATCATAGAATCAGATGGGTTGGAAAGGATGTCTGAGATCATCAAGTCCAACCCTTGATCCACTGTCACCACAGTTACCAGACTGGCACTAAGTGCCACATCCAGTCTCTTCTTAATTACCTCCAGGGACAGAGAATCCACCACTTTCCTGAGCAGCCCATTCCAATGTCTGATCTTAGAGGACTTTTCCAACCTGAATGATTCTATATAGGATTTAGCACCTACAAATGCTGTTTAGCAATATAGAATATATATACTGAATGTATTTATACACATTCTACTTGAATAACCTTTTGTGTTTCCTTCTTTTCCTGTTACTAGGAAGAGATGGATACAACCAAACTGAATCAAACCAAACCAACAACAAGCACATCAGCATTAAACCCATACCCACTGTCAAGAGCTATCAAGTAACTCGAGTCTGGAATTTTGTGTGCAGATTTGGACTAACAAAGCAACAGCACTGTAAATGATGACACTGTGAAGGTGGCTACACACAGATTATATAATGTTTATATAGAATGTCAAGATTTGTATAGTAATTTTTGGCCATATCACCAAATTGACACTAAATTAAATGTTAGGAGGAAGAGAGAAACATTCAAAATACTGCTCCTGAATTTACTTCCTTATGGTGCTGTATCAATCCTATGGCTCTCTGATGACACCAGAATGATCAGCTGTGATTGCCTGTGTAGGAGCTACAGTTCTCTTAATGGATATGAAAGCGGCAATGACAGTAATGAAAGTTTCAAGAAAATAATTCTAGTCCATAGGCTAGGTTGTCACCAGGATCACTGCCAGGTCAGCTGCTGCTGTGGAAGGTGTCAGGATAGTCAAACATCAGCGACAGCCAAAAAGGATCAGCTATTCTTGCACTTGTCTCTGCTCTTCTACTTCCTCACATGCTCTGATAGAATTTAAGAACATGTTCTACTCCTCTTGAAATGAGTTCATCTAAATTTTTCTTGTCATGCATCAGACATTTTTTCCTCTACTTGAATGGTCAGATTTGGGAACTGCAATGAGATCAGAGAGTAAACCACAGGCAAATGTGCTTTATATTTAGTGGGACAGATGGTCTCAATTACCATATCTTGTTTCTTGTGCCCTATATTTTCCACTTACCCTGTTAGACCTTTTGTATATTTCTAATGAGAAAATTGGGTAGATTTAAAATTTTATTTTGAGATTTTCTTTTTCTGAAAGTCTTGCTTTAATAATGAGTTTAAATTATTTTTGTAGGAAAAGAGGCAATATGAAACAAAAGCACTTTCCCAGAAGGGAAGTAGAAAATATGTCTGTAAAAGAATTCAGTATGTTACTGTGTCATGGTTTAACCCCAGCTGACAACTAAACTCCACACAGTCACTCACTCACTGTCCCACCGTGGGATGGGAGAGAGAATTTGAAGAGTAAAAGGAAAGTGGTGGGTTGACAAAAAGACAGTTTAAAAAAACAAACAACAAAAAAACCACCTAATGGAGCAGAGTGAGATCCTGGTAAGAAAACGAACTTTACCTCTAGACACTTTAAAGTACTGTAGCAACCGGGAAGCTCTAATTGATTACAGAACAATAGCTTCGCTAATGGCTTCAGAAAGGTACTTCCCAGCTTCATTTGTGCGTGTGCGTCTATATTCTCTGTAGCACTGTTTTTCCCAAAGCATTTTGACAGAGTTTAGCCCACAAAGAATTACATTAGCATTGCATTTATTAGCTTTAGATGGTATGCCATTATTATAAGAGCTAAAAATAATAGTACCAGTGCCTGGATATGATGCTGCTCTACTCTGGTGCAAATTGAAGCCAGTTGAGATTTGCAAGTGCTTATGTGGTATCACAGTTCTTCCAGTTCTAAGTCATTTAATATTGTCTAATTTAAAGAAAAAAAAAAAACCAAAACAAATCAAAGTATTTTGTATATTCATTTAAATATAGTTATTGCTATAGAATTTTGATTTTCAAGTAACAAGGAGAAATTTAAAATGTGATATGGTTATGGAGGTCTATTATGGGAAAATTTTGTGCAAAAGTCATTAGATAGATGCTAAAAATAAATTCATAGATCAACTTAAAAGGAAATATATTTCTGACTTTATATTTGCCCTCTTTAATTTGCTGAAAACTAATATAATTTCTCGGCTACTACAATTTCTTTCTTTTGAATACAATATAAGTAAAACACCATAAAAACTTTTTGTTTGTTTGTTTGTTTTTGGGGTTTTTTTTGTTTGTTGGTTTGGTTTGGTTTGGTTTTGTTTTTGGTTTTGGTTTTTTGGGGGGGTTTTCTGGTTTTTTTTTTTGGAGGGGGTAAATTTCATGCCTTATCACTACTTTTTCTTTTTGTGTTTTTGTTTTCAGTCATGTACAGTGATGCATCTGGCTTCATCAAAGGGAGAAAAAAGATAATTCTACTTCTTAATTTTCCAACAGAAAAAGCCTACTAGTGGCATGAAAGGGATCTCTTTCAGAATAAAGAAGTGTTTCAGAAATCTGTAATTAGAGAAACACCAAATATTCATAAAAATATTTACAAGGTTCTATTGTTAATATGCTCATCTCTTTGGTTTGTTTTAGTTGTTGGTTTTTTTTAGTCTCTTCTGAAATCCCCTATATTTTTTCTTATTTATATCATTAGGGGTTGAATGCCGCTGTATTTCCCAGTGTGCCAGATGGTTGGAGAAATGAAGATACAATCACCTCTCATGAAATTTACATAAAAATGAATGTACTGAGATCAAATTAAAATCAAAGGAAAAAAAACCTCACAATGACCTTGATGAACATGGCAAAAGGAGAGAGCTGGTGAAAAAAAACCCAGCAAGTGATGTCAGAGGAACTGTAGAAAGTCTTGTAGTGTTTTAAGTATGACAATTCAAGAATTCCTCTGTTTTTATTTGTGGTGATGTGAAATTTTCTGTTGCTTGAGCAGGTATAAAGCATAGCCCGAGATGCGACTATGCATTTATTCCTTAGATACAGCCCTTCAGTTAAAATATGAAGGAAATAGATATTCTCTTTCTTTTGCTTCCATTTGTTATTAAGCTGTGGCTTTGACCTTCCCCAAATTTATTGTAATACATGTTTCACAGAACTTGCCTTCATTTTGAATTAACTGCATTAGAATAATTTGGAAGGACACAAGGCACCTAACCTGAGCTCTCCCTTGTTATAGTTTAGTATCATTCAATATTTAATAGCTTCTGCTTTTCAGAAGTTTTCTTCAGAGGATGAAGGTGAGAGATCGGTGAATGAAACAGAATACAGAAGCTCCCAGTTTGGAGTCACACAGTCAGAAAAAATAGACTAACTATAATTACTTGTAGTCATTATTTCTAAGAATTTGAGGACTTTTCATAAAATGATCAAAATAATAACTGAAGGCTAATTCTGAAAGAATACTTATTATTACTGCTTTATTACATAATTAAACATAGAAAGTATGTCTGGTTGTGCACAACCAAAGACAATTTTTTAGTTTAGAAAACATAATTTGAAGCCAAGTAAGTAATTTCCAATTTCCAATTCTTTGCATTTTACTGATGATCAAACATAGTACAGCTAGTTCTATCTCAAGGTTGGTTGTCTGAATTAGGAGGCCCAGGACACCTTATGAATCTGATTGCTATTTGCTTCTGGCATCTAAAATCTGAATCTAAAGCAGATCTCAGCTTACCCAAATTTTTACTAAAGAAAAATTCCTTCTGCCTTTCACCTCACTATTAGAGGAGCTTCTTAGTGGGCTGCTGAGATATATGTTAAAGGTAGTTTGCTAAAGGTTACACTGCTTCTGCTGTGTTGTATTTTGCACATGGATAAAAGGAGAAGGCTGCAGTTTCCAGTCAATCAATGTTTGATGTAATAGCAACACTTTGAAAAGTTCACTTAACAGTTGCAAACTTTCACTTGAAAGATGGCATTTTTGTGCCATCTTGTTGAAAGTTCATAGCAACTGTTGAAGACAGTAAGGAAATTACTGATACACAATTTTGTAGCTTCAGCTTCATTTGACAGCTCCATACCTCAGGATTCAAATTGTTTTTAATGTTGGGAGCTTTTTTTTTTTGGTTGTTAGTTGGTTTTTTTCCATCAGAGACAGCACACTCTCTGTGAATTCACTAGTTCTAGACCAGACACTTATTCATTGTACCTCTCTGCTTCAATTATGTATTTGGCAATAGCTCATACTCAGCCTTGGAAATGGGAGATATTGTGTGAGTGCAAATAAATGTAAGCTAGGAAATGAAGGTTATCTTTTATGGCTTTTAAAGTACATGTAATGGAATCTTTATCTTCCCACTGGACAGCCAACATCTCATTTGGAGCAAAAAATTCCCCAAAATGCTACATTTCCCATTTGAAGCATCATTGAAGGGAAGCAGATATGGGACATAACAGTTACCTCATCAGTGGCTCATCAGCTCTAAATTTGGCTCTCAGAGAGGCCACTACATATATATCAGAAGAATGCCAAATGGCAAGAGTGGCAAAAGGGAACCATTTTTAATGTACTTTAGCCTTTTCTGAGGCTGGTTTATGCCCACAAGCATGGTATGTTTTGATTTTGTTGGGGTTTTTTATTCAAATTTAAGGCTGTTAGCTAATAAAAATGATTATGTGATAGTAAAATAAATGTCCAATAAACATTTTTCATATGGAAAAAAACACATAATCTATAACATTTTGTGAGAATTAATAGACATAATATACTAAAGGATTACTTTTTATTATTTCTATTAATATTTTCCTCAGTCCCATTAAATTTTCTTTATTTTTTCCTCAGAAAGCAAAAAGTAAGTACAATGAAATGAACATTAAGACGCATCAATGCTAATGACCATAATATATTCTAATCAGCATCTTCAAGAACACATCTGTCCAAGTTTGAGATGCTGAAGAAAGTTGGTTCTAGGGACTTTTTCAGGTTGAAAGGGAAAAGGAAACGGAATTTCAGGAGGATTACCAATCTGGTAACTGTTATGAAGGGTACATGTAACTGAGAAATAAGCAGTATACCTGCAAATTAAGAAAGGAAAATTTCCAAAGTATAATAGTATATAGTCTTCATTTTACCTCTCTACCCTGCTTATCTGCTAGAATTAATTCATGGTTTTCTTGTTGGTGATCTCTGTGTCAGTGGCCAAAACATGAAGGAGCTGGAACTTGTTCACCAGCTCAGATGATTTGTTTTTAACCAAAATGGTTTTCTTACTTCACTGGTAGCAGTTGCACAATCCAGCTCAGGGCCTACGTACTATTAGGTATTGGGTGGTTGTTTTTTTTTTCCCCCAGGAACCAGGGCAAACGAGATGACAGGCATACCTTAGCAGTCTACTCAGGAGGTGGGAAGTTTCTATGCATGGAAAGAGGACAGACAGCTGGGAAAAGTGGCATTTTCCCAACAGCAGCCTCTGGAGGATGTGTGTTAGCAGTAGCAGCTGAATGGGTCAGAGCTGTAACTACTGATAAGAAAAAAGAGTCTTTCTCTCTGCGTAAAGCACCGTCAGCTTTCTTTCATCACTAGTAACTTAGGAACAGAAGGGTAGGGCTGGATTTATAGATGTTGCCTGAGATCATGTTGTGAAGTCGTACGAAGCTAAAGAAATGCTTTTCACTGTTTTATTTGGGATTTTCTTGGCAGATCAAACTAGTTCTCTGGTTCAGTGGTGTTAACAGGATAGAGGGTGATTTAATCTATTAGGGGTGAATGAATCCTGGATATATTGTTGACATCAAACTGGAGATCCTTTCATGAGCTATCAGGGAAGACTCAGAGCCACAGTGAGTCTAATATCATTCTGGTAAGGAAAACTGGGACTTGTATGTACTCAGACTACAATTTAGGCTGTCACATTTTTTTCTTCCAGACAAAAGCATTTGAACATTTGTTTTTGTTTAATAATTTTTTCAATAATTTTTTTTTTTACTTTTTTGACTTTTTCTCAAGTCCTTGTTTAGACAGAAATTTGCTTTGCTAGCTTTAGCTAATCAAAAAAAATGAATAAATGGACATTTCACAAGGACTCCTTCTTACAAGGAGTCGCATAGGTAAGACAACAGGTACAAGTTAATCTTGGGATGATTCAGATAAGACACAAAAAGACAATTTTTCACAGTGAGAACAATCAGCCATTGGAATAATCTCTTCAGAGGAGTGGTGGATTCCCCAGTGTTGGACACTTTTTCAGTGTACACTCATTCAGCTGTACAAAGTGCTGGGTGATCTTGTTTACACAATGCTTTTGCCAGGAAAGGTTGGATCAAATGATCCATGAGGTTCCTTCCAAGCTGGAAATCTATGATTCTATGGCATTTTAGCCAAGACTGTCACAGTTCCTTTCCTTATGATTTTCCTCACAGGTTAGAATTAGTTTACTAGTCTGTTCCGATCTTTCTAACGAACCTGCTTGAATACAATTTTATTGATTTATTGAAGCTCAATTTCATTATTGCTCAATTTATCTTTAAAACAAATATTTTCTTTGAAAGTACTTCAATTATTTAATTAGTTATGTTTCTTGACTTCTTTTATTGCCCAATGTCTTTACCATGTGAAACTTTTTCTTCTGGGAGTTATTTCATAAGGTGTAAGAAGAGAAAAGTTAAGCAGTCAAATGTCTGTTTGACATACGAGCTCAAATGCTAAATCCTCTGCTATCAGCCATAAGCAGTCAGGCTCACAAGTGAGTCAGGAGCATAGTTAAAAGGGATTCCAGCCAAACAAATGGAATTACTTATTGAAGTGGTTACTCAGAGAGAGGGACAGGGATCAAATGCTGAGCCATAATGAAGAGTATTAGAATAAACTTCTGACTGCATAAAAAGTTTTCAGAAGGGATTTATGCATTCTTAATGGACTTCTATACATTTCCCTGCCTGGAAGAATGTGTGTGAGGTATCTTTTATAAAAACAAAATTGGAAGATGTGATCTCGGTTTCTTTTGATCATTCTTTAAAGAGTACTGAAATACATGAACATATGAGACAATTTATTACTCTTGAAACTACATGATGCTTATCTGTGTGCTTGAAAAATAAAGAAAGCTGTACTACAGTTGCTGGTACAATCAAGAACAGTGTGAAAACCATATTGGGAATCATCAGTTATCGTCCATTGTTGAGCTTTCCTGTATCCAGCAATGACAAAATCTAGGACAGCAACACATAAAAAGAAAATCCAGATTAACAGCTGAAACTTCCATCTTCAGTTTTTCTACCACCTTTTTAATTTAGGATGGACATTTATTTTGAGACATTTCCAATGAAATAGTCCTTTTACTCCTTGAGTTGGACCTGTGATCCTGCCTATCCCTGTCTTTTCTCTTCTCTGTTTCAAATTATTACCCTGTTTTTATTATGCTTTAAAGTTTTCCCTAATAATTTGGCTTCTCTTCCTCTGCCTCTTACTATACCCGTTTTCTTGTTAAAAAAATATTATGCAATTAAACTGTTTCTTTTTGCTTTTCAGCACCTTTTCTCTCAAAAAAAATACATTGACAAACTTGCCTGTTTGCTTTCCTGAACTTGCTGTTCTGTATGCTTTGCAAATCTGCTTGTCACAAACTTTGCCTTCTTGCCCCAATAACGTTATTCTTGTAATGGCCATTAATTATCTTTTCTGTGTTTGCTGTCCTTGAATATTCTTCTGCCATGCCCAAATCATCTCTCTAACTGTTTTTTGACATGGAAAATATGATTTTACACTCATTTGCTGTTGTGTAGTAGCTGCAATTGTAATTTAATTGTATCATTTTTTAGCAGTTCCTCAGTTTCTTTTCTCTCTTGTATGTGATAATGTTATCTCTGGTAACCCAAATTTGATCTTCTGTCTTCAAGGCCAAAAAAATTATCTACAAGACATTGTTTTTCTGGGGGAAAAACAGCATCTACTTTAATTTGGATACATTGAAACACTTCAAAGGCATATATTTAGAAAGATTCTTCTGAATTCTGAAGAAACGCCTCCCCCCCCCTTTAGACAGAAGTTGATTAACAGAACATTTTGGGTAATATCACTTAATTTGGTCTGGTTGGCATGGAGTTAATTTTCTTCATAGCAGCCTTTATGATCACGTATTTTAAATTTCTGACCAAACCAGTGCTGATAACAAGGGGATGTTTTAGCTCTTGGTGAACATTTTGTAGTGTCGAGGCCTTTTCTATTTCTCGTGCTGCCCTGCCAGTGAGCAGACTGGGGACACACAGAAGTTGGGAGGGGACACAGCTGGGAAAGCTGACCCCAGCTGACCAAAGGGATGTCCCAGACCATATGGCATCATGCTCAGCATACAGAGCCAGGAGGAGGAAAGTACAGTTTTTCCAAGGTAGCTGTTGCTTGGAGACTGGCATTGATCTGCGGGTGGGAGGTAGTGAGCCACTGCCTTTGCCTAACTTGGGTTTTTTTTAGGTGTGTTGTTTGTTTGTTTTGTTGTTTTGTTGGTTTTTTTCATGTATAAACTAATAAAAATAATTCTAGACAAAAAATGTACTGCTAAAGAGGATAGCATTATAAAAATATGATAAGGAATTGAAAAATTTTGATTATGAATGAATATTGACAGACGTTTCAAACCAAATTTTCTACTTCAGCCCAAATCAGCCTTTTTCTTGCCTAGTAGATCTTGTAATTCCTGATTTTCTCTTTTACTGTGAGGGTGCTCCGTGAAAAAAGACTTGATCATTCATCTGGGGGAAGTTTGGTGGGGTGTTACAATATTCAGCATATTATGGACACATATTTCCACAGAGATGCCCGTCCAAGAGACCCATATTGAAATTCATCAGATACAAGCTCCTAAGATAGGAGATTAAAATATTTTTAAAGAAATGGAAAATTTTTTTTTTTCACATGGAATAAAGCAAAATATTTCAACTGAGATTCTATTAATGAGGTAATAGCTTTTTCTTATTTTCATGACATGGGTTTTTTTAATCAGTAAAACTGTATTTCTCAACATATTTTTCAATTGTCAGACATGGGATTTTCTGTGAGAAGAGATTACTGATGGAAATCCTAAGCAAACCTTTATTCAGCTCCCTGATGATGATGACATGGCAAATTTTAAGTTTTTAGGGAATCAAAGTGTTCATTTTTAAGATAAGAAAATAACAGCCTTACTTTAAAATTAAAATTGAGTTCTATTTTTATGATTTTCAATTAAACTTTATACTTCTATATATTTTTTCCTGCGTACATAATATTTTTAGATTATAATTAAGTTCAGGAATAGTCATGTTCACTAATTAAAATCTCTTCATGTTAGGTGACATTACTGCTTGTATTACAGAATTCAATTGCAAATGGAAAATGTTAGCAAATGCTTTATTACAGAATTCCCACCTCTGCTGTTGGGGTTAAACACAACAAAATTTTGCTGAGTTCTATGGGTTTTTATGGACAAAATGCAGCAGCTTTGTGATGTTCTGGTATCACTTTCTGCAATTTCTCTATCTATACTACATTAGAAGCTAACAATAGAATAGGAGAGGGTTTCTTTCTTCTTCTCATTTTGCCTCTAATCTGTATTTGAATTCATTGGGGTACTCTTTGATCAGTTGCTGTGCATTTTACAATAGTAGCATCTGGGATTCCTTGATCTTGCCAAATTGGTTTTATTCTTTATAGCACTCGTTAAAGAAGTAATTAAAAAAACAGAAGCAGACCCTACAACCTTAGAAAAAAAAAAGTTATCCTTGAACAATAATAGAAGGAATTGCTCATAGCGCCCTCCCTGATATTCACTGATAAAGTTTTATACAGGATTTCTTCCCTCGTCTCATGAAGAAAGGTAGCTCTGCTTTCCTCATTTTATAAACAGTGTCATAGCCATGTCCAATTCAAGGTCCCTTTCAAGCTCACTTTTGGAGAAACTTTGTCTTTTGGACAAAATTGTTCCCATTCTCGTGAGCTGGGACCCTCTATTCGGAATCATTCACCTCTCTATTGAGAATCATTCATTTGGAAATTCTGTTTCACCTTGGAAAAGGCCAGTCATAGAAAACATGGCAGAAGGATCATGCTAAAAACTTGAGAACAGCAGAGCATTAGCTGTAGTTAAGATGCTGACTGGGCTACAAGTGTCTCTTGAGCTTCAATGTCAGCAGATTTGTCACTTGTTAGTACCTTTCATTCTCTGAATTCCAAAGGCACAGAGGAAAGCTCATCCCATATTGATACTGGGGGTATACTCTGTAGTCAAAGAGAACACATTGAATTAGAGGCAACATCTCAAATTTTATAGGTAAGGCATAGTTATTTAAGCCCCAAGTAGAGAATATGTAGTTATTCATATAACTTACACATTCTGAAGATTCAGAAAAATAATTTATACCATCATTCTCTGACAATCTCCTGTCTCTTCATTATACATGCATAACTACTATTCAACTTGTTTTCACTTGCTCTGGCCAAACACTGTCTGTTACAGTTTTCTTCCTCTCTTCTGCAATGATGGACTTCACAGCTAAGAGGGAATTTAACATCAGCTACAAGATAATTGAGAAACTATGTGGAAGCCATTTTTATTTCTTAACTTGGCAGCAGGAGCAATTCTGCTCTCAATCCTCTTTTATTATTCTGGTAGCAGTTTAAAAATACTTGTTTCTCTTAAGCAGTTTAGTCTTGGCTTGCTCAGCACCCTATGGTGTAAAAAAAAAGGTAAAAAAAAAAAAAAGCTGTACTTGACTAATTGTTTCCCAAGACTCACAATAAAAAGAGAATGGAAAGCAGTCTAGAAACTTACATGATAGTCTACAGGCTTAAGTTATAGTGCAGTGGGAACTGAAAGAAACATTTAAAGCTCTTTCTTTGAAATAAAGAAAAAGGATGATGCTCATCAGTAGCCAAATTCTGCTATTTTTTAAAAAAAGGAAAACTCTTAAATCTTGAATGACTGCAAATTCTAATTATACTGAAACATCGGATACTTTTATCGGTTTTAAATCTGTCTCCTGATACAATAGTTGCTTTAAACTTAATACAGTACTGGAGCATGCCTGAGCAATTCCAGTAACTTATCTGGAAAAGAAATACGAGAATTATAAAGAAAACTACGGTTACTGTTTATCACCAGCATGTAGGTGGTGGTCTGTGACACTAAGAATTGCCTGAGCATCTAGGAGACTGCCGAAGAAGAAAACAAGTAATGACTGCATGAGGCAAAGGAAGCAATGTCTGAAATCTGTAAAGAAGCCTGAAGCTATAAGGCAGAATGTACTAGATTCTGATGTTTATTCTACCTCATTATTTCTAGAGGGCCCCTCTAAGATCATTCTTTTATTGTAGCAGGCTTTATGCAAACAGCAAAATAGACAGAATAATTTAAACAGCTCCTCATTTAAAGAGATTTCAAAAGCACCAAAGGTGATAATTTTGCCATGTTCACAGAGCAGGGTAGGACACTGAGCAGAGCCTCTCTTCTCTGACTGCTTTACAGCTGCCTTATTCTTTCTAGGCATAACATATCATTTTGTTTAAACATTTTCGGGGGGGGGGGGGAAGAAGGAGGAGTTTTGGTGGTTTGTTTTGGTTTTTTTTCTTTCTTATTCATTTGTACACATATGCCATCACCAACATTTTTGCTGGAAGAAACATTGTCATTTCCTCATCTATCAAATCATAGTCAAATTTATCCTGTAAGAAGCAATCTCAACTCCACTGACTTTATTCTTCCTTGCTATAAAATGGATGAAATGAAGAAACATCAGAAGCCATGTTTAAATCCAGGACAACACAATAAAATATCCTAGCACTTCTCCGTTAAGAAGAAAATTCTAGCTTATTCTAGCACAGCTCCAGCAAACTTAAGCAGATTTGTCTTCAGCCATAGAGTTAATTTAAGCCAGAGGTTTCCCAGTGTTTTGAACATGCATAATACTTTTGAAGATAGGACAAATGAAGAACCACTGATAACAGTGGTAGAAACATCACCCACATCTGGGATTTCTGTGTGTTGTGTTACGTATATTGTATGTGTGTCACCTTATGTATGTGTGCCACCTTATGTATGTGTTACTCCATGTTTGGAGTTATTGTCCTTCCACAATACCTGCTTCTTACACAGTGTGAAATAAAACTAGGTGTAGATGAATGATACCAGCAGCAGGATCTGCATTTCCAGCTAGAGATACAGGAACGTGGCTAAAGGCTCAAGTACCCTGAGACCGTGGAGTTGTAAGGTAGGCTGCCTTAAGTGAGGTAAAGGTAGTCCATGTAATTGTGCTGAGATGCTGGAAGTGTGGAGTTTAGACATGGATGAGCAAAGAAATTGTGCCTGGATTAAGAATCCACAAATGGAAGATACTGTGCTGGGCAAATACAAGGCAGAAATCATCAAGGACATGCATCCATCTGTGCCCAAAGCCAGCCCTCAAACCCTTCAATCTCACCTCTCCTATAACAAATTACTGAGAAAACCAAAAGCCCTGTTCCTCCTCCTGTTCTGTTCCACATAGGGAATGAAAGATTTTGAAAGCTATTATCTGGTTGGCTTGGATGGTATGGGCTTCACATTTGCAGGTGACCTTTGTGAATGACAAGAAAATTCACGATGGAGTTTTGGTTTGCTTGCTTTTACCAGATTTAGTAAATAATGCATGTACATACACATACACACACACACACTCTCTCTCTCATCCTTTCAAACACATATACACAAATAATACTTAACTATTACAGTCCTCATAATTTATATATCTTCTTAGTAATATAGCATGCATTAGTAAAGCAACTGCAGCATCAGGTTATTTTGATAAAACCTCTTGTAAGAGATTATTTATATTGAAAAAATACTTTGAAATTTTTATCTCCCAACGACACAATTTTTCAAGTTCTTTTCAGTTGTGGCTTCATTTTTGTTTTTTTTTTTTTTTTTGGGGGGGGGGGGTTGTTGGTTGGTTTTTTGTTGGGGTTTTTTTTTTGTGTTTTGGTTTGGTTTGGTTTTTTTGTGTTTTGGTCATCAAGATAATAAAGAACAGTTCTAACAACATATCTTTTTTAGACGCCAGCTGGAGAAAATTACTAACCACTTTCATGTTACAGCATATTTTGGATGTGACAATGTCAGTAATGTCAGCATATTCTGCTGACAATAATAAGCCAGTATAATAAAAGTAAACACTGCTGTTTAGGCATATCCGTTGTCCAGACCATTTCATCCACTCATTAGAAGCTCTCCAACATGTCTAAAATCAGTAATTCCTGAGCTGCCATGTGATGAAAAAATGTTTTTTAAGTAAACTAACATGCCTACCTGTCTTGCTGGATATACGCTATACTTAAGTTTACCTTTTCACAACTTTTTGCTCATGCACCACTTCTTCTTCTCCTGCTGATAGCATTTAGATCTCCCTGCACCTCTGTTGATCCATCCTAACCTTTTCCAAAATACTGGAATGGCATCTCGAACAGCCTGCTGTTTTCTTGTTCTTTGATATCAGCAGTGCCAAAAATGAAACCTATTTCAGCAGTGGTAAGAACTGAAAAGTAATTACCTGCCCACTAAATTAAATTAAATTTTATTTTTCATTTCAGAGGTATAATTTCATGCTGTTTGCTGCTATTTTTCTCCACTGATGAATGTCTATATATTATTTTTTCACTACTCAGCTACCTTTAATTTTAGATATATGTTGATTGGTTGAAAGGAGACTTAATGAAAATCTTCCTTAGAAGGACTAGAAGTCTAATATGACATAGGAGTTGATAATACTAACTGAAAACCTCTGAAAACCTCTTCATAGTCAATACAGCTCATCTGCCCAATCAGACTGTGGTAGTCCATAGTAATGCAGTTTGTCTTTCATAAGACCCAAACAATATATGAGGGTGAAGCACATCCATTATCAACCAAGTGTGAAGAAATTGAGGCTGCTGCACAGGAAGCTGGGTTTCAGAGTTGTGTCAGCAAGACAATTTAATTAGGAATGGAGCATAAATTAAGACCAAGGCACCTAAAAAATTCAGCTGAGGCTAAAAGCAGCAGACTGATGTTTCCCGCTATACTTAAATACCCTGTTCTCCCTTGGTGGCTGCTATCATTATTGGAGTACAGATGGTGAAAACACATACTGTTCAAATTTACTATGTTCATTCACAAGGATGTTAGTTAGGAATATTGTGCTAGTCTAAACATAATAGCTCCATTTATGATCTTTTTAATCTTCTTTTTTCACTTTTGAACACTAAAATAAATAAACCTAGATATGCAGTTGCCAAAATGTTCCATATACTTCCTAATGATGGAAAGTGCATGATGGCTGGTTTGCAGACAGTGCAGTCCATTACAGAACAAGGTAATTAAAATCATGAACTTTGAAAAAATATGTAATTTCCTCAATGATTCGTAATGCCCTCTCTTGAGTCATTACATATGTGTAAATATGTTATTGTGGACTTATTAGATGTGATTATGTCAAATTACTCTTCACTAAGTCAAGTTTGCTGTTCCAAAGTTCCCTCACTGAAAATGTTTGTTGACTGACTGATTTCTCAGGTACTAATAGCTACAAAAAACATTTGTGGTCCAAGTTACAATATCTTTTTCTTAATCATTTTGGAGATAAATAAGTGCTATATTAATAAATATTGCAGATACTACTAAATTATAGACCTAAAAAGACAACCTAAGGTAATAAAACATATCTATATCTTACTTATATAAGGAAACCAGAAAAGCAGTAGAACACAAAGTAAAATAACATCCCATAATAACAATGATCACAGGTCCTGAAACCCGGCTTTTTATTTTGCACTTAGCATACCATGGACAGGATTTTCTTACCGTCACCAGAAAACGCTGTTTGTATTTAGATATAAACTGGAAAATAATTGAAGGCACATGTATTTGAAATCCTCATTATAATAATCTTTTATTGAGATCTGTATTTTACTAGGTAGCAGGCTAGTTTTCAACATACATTACATCATGCTGAACCTAACTGCCTCATTCTCTCCCTGGTTTGTGTGGGCATCTGTGTGTATGCACAAGCACATACCCTAATCACTTTCTTCTTCTACCTATTTCTCAGTTTGATCTTCTTTAAACTGATAAGCTATTAATTGGAAAGTGTTAACTTATCTTTTAATTCAATTATAGTCTTTCTATTTCTACACTAAATGCTGGCAGATATTTGACAGCAATTCAACTTTTGCCTTCCCCTTCAGAATTTTCACCATTTTTCCTCCTAAAACGGAATGAAGTGATCACTGAGATTTTTTATCAGATCTTGTCCACTCTTCTTTTTATTTGTTCTTACCATATGATGTCAAATTTACATATCTGCTATTTTTTTCTGTCTTTTACAATTAATAAAGACTTTGTAGAGGTTTGCTAATCAAAATGAGAAAAGTTCAAAAGACACAGGTAATAGGGCCGGATTTCTCATTTAATGCTTGCTATCAGTGTAAAAACATGGAAATCCAGACTTGGGCATAAGTTAACTGGTTACAGAAAACCTAATGGTGCACATGTCATTTTGAATGAGGAGCAGTATACCTATTCCATTCCTTCTCCAGACAGTCTCTAAACACAAGGATGGTTGGTCCATCTAATCCAGTACGATGCCCACAACAGTGAGAAGTAAGAGCAGCCGGTCGAGGAGGAGTAGAGAGTGGAGCAAACATACAGTCACACTTTCGAAGCAAACTCTTCCAGCTTGCAGCTCGGAGCTGAGCCAGCTGTGGTTCTTTGTGTTGACAAACACCTCTCGCTCATGAGAATTTTTTCAAAGGTGCCTTTAATATGCAAATCTTCCTGACATGCAAAACATCCTGGGAAAGTTGTTCCACAGTTCACTTATGCACAGTGTGAAAAAGTCTTTTGTTTTTAGAGGATCTCAATGTAAATCAGTTTGCTTTTCTATTTTCAGCACTATAAACCCAGTTTATATTCAATACACAAAAATAGTATGGTTGCTTTTTTCTTAGTCAGCCATGTTTCATGAGTCCCCCTTATATCTCCTACAAAAAGAAATGTAGCCCCATCTCTTCCACTCTTTTCTAGTCATTTTCTGACTTTATTGTCTGCCTGTCTGTCTGTATACCAGATGAGGGCACATACTGGTATTTGCACAATCTTAATGATAATTTTATCATCAATGATAATTTTATCAGAGTTTTCAATAATTTTGGATGTCTTTAGAATACAGAGAAATTAACACAGGGCAAATTTAAATATTTTGTAAATGAAACACAGTTCTGAATTTGGCTCACTGCATGTCTAAAATATATCATTGTCTAATTTGTAATATATAATATAAAGCATATACTATAGAAAATGGCAGTTTGGATTCCAGGCAAAATCAGTGTTACTGACAACTTTCTTATTTCCCCTTTTTTAATTGAAAATGTCCACATACTTATCCCCTTTTATCTTCCAAACTACATTAGGTATTTTTGAAAATTTAAAAAGGCAAACCCATGAGGTGCAGAGAAGTACACCTGCAATAGTGGAGAGCTGTAGATTAATCATGTGAAGCAAATCAGTGAGGAGTTAGCATGCACTCATGGACATTTGTTACAGTGGAATCCTGATTCCCCTGGGCTACATGGCAAACCATCTCAGCATCGGCAAATGTACATAAATAAATGCGTCTCACAGACATTACACCTTGTATTATGTCACCAGTATTAGCACCACATTTTTCATTTTTTCCCACATTCTACTGTAATGGGCACTCTATTGTCTTGGAAGTGATGGGAAGAAGAGTTGCCAAATTATATTTGCAACTCTTAGCACAGTTTATCAAAAGGGAGACTCTGGGACTGTGCAAAACTCCACAGATTCTCCTTCAGATCACTATGCTTTGTAGATAGACTTCAGCTTTATCATTCAAATAACCCTGAGGACTGGTGGTTTTGATAAATTGAAGCTTTTCTCTGTATTATCTCTGACTTGTGTCCTTCCTTTTTCAGTCTCATGAGCAGCAGCTGAGAGAAAAGAGATCACTGAAGCCCTTTAATTACAGAGCCGGAACTGCACCGCTTTCATACGCCCAAAATAGCAAAGCTTACATAAAAACCTTAGCAGCATGAAAATGCAGAATATTGGAAACAGCTAGCACGACAAAGATTCAGTAAAGGTAAACAAAAACTGCATTTAGGCAACTTTTGTTATAAGCAAGCATTAGACTGCAGACAATTCTGTAGTTAACAAGAGAAACAATCTCTCTCTTCATGGCAATGTTGCCCCCAAATCAAGCCTTTCAGGAACAAGCCATCTTCTTTAAACCATGGATTATTGTTACTTGCATTGTACTAGTGCTGCTCATTGTATCACTCCCATGGAAACCCAGAGCATCAAAAGTCTTTGCTAAGTCAGACCTCAGCAATGACAGCCTTAAAGGAACCCAAGCAACAACAGCAACAACTGCCAAACCTTAACCAAAAGCACCCTCTTTTATATTTTTGCTTAGGTCAAAATGGCTTAAACACTTACACATTTCGGATCACATCAAACCAATAGAAATCAGGAAGTTTCTTAATATAATGTCACTGAACAGGAGTTGAAATAAATAAAAGCTGTATAAAATTTTTTATAAAATGAATACCCACTAGATGAAGTTTTTTTCTAATCTGTGATGAAAGAAACTAACAAAATATATCTTTTTAATATTTGAAGAGTAAATCACAACAGAGGATTTAGGTGTCTTTACCCTCACAATTAACTTTTGAGCATCTGCCTTGGCATAGTGCTAGTAGGAACTGTTCTGCTGTAGCCATTACCATTATAAAAGAACAAGTGCAGCTCCTGGATACTGAGGTAATTAGAAATCCTATGGCACTTATTAAAAGTGTAAGAGCCTTAACACCAGAAGCTCTATTCAAATTCCCATTTTGATGATTATCGTTAGTTCAGTTTCAACCTTTTGCTGCTTCAGCTGGCTGTCAAATTTCTCGTTTAACCTCCTAAAGACTAGTAGGATCATTCCTGCTGTGATCCATTCATTCAGGTGCTGCATGCAAAAAACTTGCAAAAAATGTTCATGCATATTTTAGTAGGAAAGGTTGGGTCAGTATTTTTAGTCTTCACTTTTTTTTGAGCTTCCTTGGGGATTCTTATCTGAAAAGGTAATGATTTAGCATTGTGTAACTTTGACGGAGGGGTTCAGGGTACAGATTGTTACTCGAATCAATGTGATCCACAAAATGTCCGCTTTATTAA
>JAWWLV010000001.1:108175153-108189435 GCA_035041135.1 Platyrinchus mystaceus
GCACCTCAATGTCTTTCTTGAACTGAGGGGCCCAGAACTGAACACAGTACTCAAGGTGTGGCCTCACCAGCGCTGAGACAGGGGAAGGATCACTTCCCTGCTCCTGCTGCCACAACATTCCTGATACAGGCCAGGATGCCATTGGCCGCCTTGGCTACCTGAGCACACTGCTGGCTCATGTTCAGCCTTCTGTCAATCAGAGTGCTCCAGGTGCCAGATCTGAGGTTCCCCTGCAGACTGTGGTGAAGACCATGTTGAGGCAGCTGTGCCCCTACAGCCCATGGAGGTCCACAGGGTTAGAGTTCCATCTGCAGCCCATGGAGGAGCCAATCCTGGAGCAAATGAATGCCCAAAGGAGGCTCTGACCCCACAGGAGGCTCATGCCGGAGCAGGGTCCTACTGACCTGTGGAGAAAGGAGCCCATGCTGGAGCAGGTTTTCCTGGCAGGACTTGTGACCCTGTGGGGGACTCATGCTGGAGCACTCTGTTGAAAAGTGACCCACATTGCAGTAGTTTGTGAAGAACTGTCACCTGTGGGATGGATTCATGCCAGAGAAGTTTGTGAAGGTCTGTCTTCTGTGAAAGGGATCCCACGATGGAGTGGGGGAAGGACTTCTCTCTCTAAACAGTAGCAGAAACAACTTGTGATGAACTGACTGTAACTCCCATTCCCCATCTCTGTGCACCAAACGGGGGGAGAAGGTAGAACTTGGGAAGGAGAGAGGGTTGGGGAGAAAGTGTTTTTAAGATTTGTTTTACTTCTCATTCTCCTGCTCTGATTTTGTCAGTAATAAATTTAATTAATATCCCCACTTCGAGTCTGTTTTGCCCCTGACAATAATCAGTGAGTGATCTCTCCTCATCCTGATCTCAACTCATGAACCCTACATTATTATTTTTTCTCTCCTCTGTCCAATTGCAGAGGGGAGTGATAGAGTGTCTTTGGTGGGTACCTGATATCCACCCAGGGTCAACCCACTAGAGCAGGACAAGGCAGGAGTCAGCTTGTGAGTATATAATAACATATCATTCAGCTTGGAAAAGACCTGTAAGGTCCTGGAGTCCAACCATTAAGCATGTCTGTAAGTGCCACATCTGCAGATCTCTTAAGTACCTTCAGGGATGGTGATTCCCCCACTTCCCTGGGCAGACTGTTTCAATGCTTGACAATGCTTTCAGTGAAGAAATTTTTCTGAATATCCAATTCAAACCTCCCCTGACACAACTTGAGGCCATTTCCTCCCATCCTGCCCTTGTTACTTGTGAGAAGATACTCACTGGCTCCACCTGGCTACACCCTCCTTCCAAGTAGCTGTAGAGAGCAATTAGGTCTCCCCTGGGCCTCCTTTTCTCCAGGCTGAACGCTCTCAGCTCCCTCAGCTGATCTTTATCAGACTTGTGCTCCAGACCCTTCACCAGTTTCATTGCCCTTCTCTGGACATGCTTTGGCATCTCAATGTCTTTCTTCTAGTGAGGGGCCCAAAACCGAACACAGGATTTGAGGTGCAACGTCACCAGTGCCCAGTACAGGCAGCGCCCAATGACAGGATGGTGCCCTGGTCCTGCTGGCCACACAATTGCTGATACAGGCCAGGATGCCATTGGCCTTCTTGGCCACCTGGGCACTGGTGGCTTATGTTCAGTTGTCAGCTGACCAGCACCCTCCCAATTAGCCATATCAGAGGTATTAGAGGATACTGTTTTAACTCTTTTTGGATGACCCAGAGAAAGTAAGACCTGTATATTGCTCTTAATCATTTGTTGAATATTTTAACTTGGGTATTACAGGATAACAGGGAGGTAAATACTACTGGCCACTTTGGAAGTCACATGGCTTGAAGCCTGCCTGATATAAACAAAAAATATTTTTCGACAAATGCCACATGACTCATAAAACTAAATGAAGGTCCTCTGTCATACAGTACTACACACAGCCCATTATGGGGCAAACAATGCACCACCAAGGAAAGGGTGAGGGATTTTATCCTTTGATTGTCTGGGTATTATTTGGACTCAAGCAGTTACACTGTGCAGGGCTCTGACTATACTTCATACCCCGCAGCGCTGGGTGATGAATATCAGGGATATATGAGGTACATGTTCTTCCTTAATTTCTTTAACCAAAGAATAATGACACTAACTTGTTTTAGGAACAGCAATTTAGCAGAATTATATATATTTGTAAAATTAGTTATTATATTATTTAAACACAGATACCTGTAGATGCATTAGTGAACCAAGATTAAATGTACAAAGGAATAATCTATTTTATAACCCTGCACCTCTCTGCAGTATACTTTTGGATACTGCTTTGGTAATTAAAAACTTTATGAGCAGTTCATTGTAGAATAGTAAAAATGTGTTAAAATCCATTAGCACAGATTGAATATATTCATGAAACACTTCTTTGGTATAATAATGAGATTCACTTCACTTTCTTTCTCCCTCTTTTTACTAAGAAATTATTCCATAGGAAGAAGAGAATGGATAGAGTAAATTGTGAATAAAATGCAATATAAATGAAAACAGTTATTTTAAACCAAGTCATGCAAGCTTTTCATTTATGCAGCAACTTTCATCTAATAAAAAACGTCTGTGCCATTCTTAACTCTCAGGGAAAAATCCCAGCAACATAGCAGATGTGAGTTAGATAAACTTACACTCCCACAGAAGTATCTGGGAAGTGACTATTGTGAATCCTCCTAGTACTAAAAAATTGTCATATTGGGAAATAAGGAATCTACACAATAGAATTCAATTACTTTTTCTATGTTGTTCATTTTTCCATTGCTGATTTCATGTGCATTTCGTAAGTCAGCTTCCTTTTCTCTTGCTCATGAACAGGGCAGAACACACAGATAAAATAGGATTCCTGGGAGAGCGATTGCTAAAAGTAAAATGTGGTGGTTCCTGACAGCAACACAGAAATGCAGACCTATAAAGGAGGGAAGGCCACTGTAATGCAGACATTGCTATTTGCACTGTGAATGTTTGGAAAATTTCCTCAGATTTTAATAAGTGGTCATGGTCCTGTTAGAATCAGTGTCGATTGATGCATAGATCAGAACCAAAAGGCACATAAAATTAAGCTATGAAAGCCAATTACAAAATCCTAAATGTCAAACACTTTGTTTTCCTCGCAACTCAGAATCTTGTAGAAAACTTGAATTTATGCTGACAAATTCCTTTGCAAATCTTTCCAAGTAACCTATAATGTCATATTTGTTTTTCAGGGTATGTTACATAGCCATTAATATGAAAATTAGAACCTCAAAGGTCAAATAGTAGATCACAGCAATTTGGTATAAGATATTTGAAACCAAATGAGTCCATACCAACACTAGTATGTTGTTATTATTACGGTCAAGTATAATTGATATAAAATCCAGGTGAATAAATGAATGGTTGTCTTCCCCTTTACTGAGGGTTTAGATAGCTTTTCTTTTTAAAATAATACTAGTAAATGATGTAATTTTGTTTTTCTTCTTTACCTCTGTCTCCAAATTAGTTCTGAGGGACTCTGCAGCTTTACTTTACATTGACTTGTAGCTACATTAGTGTGTAGCCTTCCTTCCCAGTGTTTCTGAAGGGTTTCTTCTTTCCCAGTCATGATGTCTTTCCTAGCTGAATCAGATCCTCTCTGTTTGGATACAGTTTGTGCTGGCTGGCAGAGCTGGTGGATGAGGCACTCTGCATACAATACACAAATTTACACCTGGAAAATGTAGCTAGACCTGTGTAGAGATTTTTTACCTCAAGTCTAGTCGTCCTGTATCTTTCTTTCTGTGATGCCAAACATATAATTTATTGTCTGGAAACATTCATGATTCACAGCTCGTATTCACTCATGGATCGTACCTGATTCCTGGGAAGAATGTGTCATATGCTTTTTATCAGGGAAAAAAATTTACAACAGGATTGTTAAGTGGAGGATCAAGAGGTAGCATTATATCTGGAAGTGAACACTTTTGGGATAAGTTTCATTTTTTGAGTATGGGCTCCGTTTTCCAGTACCAGCTGTTGGAAGGCGAGAGGTCACCCCCAGTTTTGGGATCTTAGCCGAGGCTGCCCTGAGCAGGGATGCTCATGGAGGGGTGCAGCCCACAGTCCCCACAGCACTGCCATGTGTGCAACCTCCTCTTTGCTTCAGATGACAGAAACTGTCGCCTATTCCCTTATCCTGACTTTTGCACTGGCCAGTAACAAGCAGGTTCTTTAAACATTAACAAACAAGTTCTGACAACATTAATAGACCAGGTATTTGTCCACATTCTACAGAAGAGTATTTACCATCTACTTAACACAAAAGACAAACTGAAGCATCTTCTTCTTAAATCAACCTAAAATTCCCGTGCATTTTAACAGTCTCTGAAACAGTGCAGACATTAATCAGAAAGAAGATTTAAAGCCAGGGGTTCCCAATTTTTCACTGCTGCTTTGGAGGATATCTGCAGATTAATGTGGATAAGAATTGTTAACAAGATGAACACTTTGGAGAAATCCCTGTAAGTGGAACAGCTGCATTAATAATCATAAGGAAACTGTTGTGCATAGGAACATAGAATTAAATTTCAGTTTAGGCTTCAGAACAAAGTGTAGCTATGTACCATATAGCTATTTCTGTACAGAGCTGTTCTGTTTCTGGTTAGCTGCCTCAAGAATGATATAGGAGACAGAACATACAGCTCTTTACATTTCATCACAACGCAGAACACTTTCTTGTGTCAATTTGGACAATATATTCTCCATGGAATAAGCTTGTCCTATATTATGCAAATCCCAATCAAAAATGTAGTTGGAAGAAAAAGAGAAATTCTCAGTTCTTCCCTGTATTACAACTTTATCAAACTCAACCAGTTGCATATAGAAATAATTAGGGTCAAACACAGCCTTAACTGCTTAAAGTCTCATTTTACTTCCATGTCAAAAGTAAAGATTTAATAAAATTACTTTGCCTTTTAAAAAGAAATAAATAGTAAAAGTTATATTTCCTAGTATAAATATATGAAGCCAAAAGTAAGATGCCCCTTGGATTTGTTTAAATCTCGCATTACTCTATAGAGTTAGTAATCTACAGATTGACCAAAACATTAGAAATATATAAAACACTTTTTACTTTGGATAAAATCATACCTATTTCCAACTTAAAAGGCAGAATTAGCCCACTGAATTCTGTAAGTCATGGCAGCAGGAATACTGAGATACTTCAGAACTGATAAAACTAAATTCTGCTGGAAGAGAGATGCTAGAAGTGAATGATTTAGGAGTCTAAGTTTTTCGTTATTAAAAATATGCATTATAGATCTCCTTTTTTTGTACAGCAGACCATCCAGGAGTCAATATTTGCTATTCATGAGAATTTGCTGAATACACTATGCAAACAACTCATTAATTCTTTAAATTCAATGTGTTCATTCTTTGCTATTAACATTATTTGGTTGCCCACCTATAGCTTTTTTCTTCCTTTTTTTTTTTTTTTTTTGGTTGATGATGAGATATTTGTCTAACAGATAAATCATGTGCTTATAGTAGGAGCCTCTGGTGGCTAAACATCAGACTAAAATTGAATTTAGAAAGATTACCTCTTGCTTTTCAGCCTGCTAACAGAGAACATTGGGGATCTATGGAATAATTTTAAAGGTTTTGAAAGGTAACCAAGGAGAAAAACAAATCTATATTTTTTTTTGTAATTTTAAATTTACCATTGCAAACATCTTGTTTTATTTTCTATATGAAGAAAACCTATGGTAAACATATTGGGACCTAATATATAATTAAAAATTTAATACTTTATTTAATTCACATAAATATTTGAAAAGACAGTTAAATACTTAATTCATTTTGCTTGTTGAATTTTGCCTTACTAATAGCTACAATACATTCTAATTTATTTTAACATTTTTAAGAAATTACTTCTTGTGTACCTATTATGCCTAAAATACATTTTCAAGATATTCTAATTTCTTCAAATGTAAAATTGCTTCTTTTAGAAGGCCTTTCCCTTTGCATTGTGTCTGAACCTGATGTTCGCAATAATTTCCCAGCATAAGTTGATAATTTTTATTTGTTCCTTTACAAAAGCAGTCAGTCATGTAGGTAATAGCAATGAAAGTAGTAAGTAGCTGCCATTAAACATTCTGAAAAGTTTTCACTAAAAATATGTTTATTGTATTGTGTGAACAAAAGAAAAGCATACAAGGATCAGTAAATTATTAAATATAGTTAATATACCAATGGGAAAGTATTACACAGAAGAGTGAATTCCACAGTGGCAGCTTAACAGTTATCCCACACTTTATTCCAAGGTTTCAAGAATAATAAATTTAATCAAAGATACCCAAATAAATAAACATTGTTAAGAATGGATTGAAATTTTACAGATTACCTGCCATTAGATTTCTACACTTAGGCATTTTTGTTATTGATAGGATGATGGGAAGCTGATTTAGAAAGTGTGGATTTAGTAACATTTTTCTGCAGAAGGAAAATTATCACTTCTTTTGAAAAACTCCATAACTTTTAATATCTAATGAAAGCAGGTAATCCTATCGATGTAAACCACTGGTCAGCATGTTTTTCTGTCCTAAGATCCACATGCAAAATTTTAGCCTAACCAAGGAAGGAAAAAGACATGATGAATAGCAGAGAAGGTATGAGGCATTACAGGAATGCAACCTGGCTCTGTAAGACATCTCTTAAAGACAGAACTCAAATAGAATCTTCAAGAAATCTCTTACTGGCCTTGACAACCAAACTGCATGGGACTACTGTTTGCAATTACAGTTTTATACATGGAAATAAAAGGTTGAATACACAGTGTTGAGAAAACTGTTCAGCAGCTGAAACCGAAAGCCTCTGATTATACATGGGAAAACACCCTTACTCCTCTACATGGCTTAATCCCCTGTGCAAGGCTTTAAAAGTCATGAAACTTCAGATGGTACAAAGAGGGTTTGTGGGGTTTTTTTCGACCTTCAGATCTACTAACTCACAAAATTTATTTGTGAAGACCTACATCTTTGGGTAGACTAAAGATTAATTCCTGCTCTTTTCTTTGGGGAAAGATTTCACTGTCTTCATATCAAGCCAAGCCCAGTCAAACACGACAAAGAAAGCACTTCCAAAGTTCATATTTACCATCTTTTCAAAAAGTCTGAGACTGTCATGTCTCACATTTTTATTCTCTGAAATGGATTTTCTAGAGTGTTAGACACATAAGTACATTAATGTTTTTGAAACAGTTATAAAACCCAGTTATATTTCTCAGCATACCAAACAGAAATTTGTTGAGATGTACAAGAAAGTTCCTTTCTCTTCCTCCTGTTTCCTTTTATGTTTCCAAAGCAAATCTTCCATTATTGTGAAGTTTCATAGTCACACCTCATATGAAATAAGAATAAGATGGTCTGACCGTAGTTATAAAACCACCAAATTGGTTCTGCTACATACAGCACAAGGGACAAGTATGAACTCCATGTTCTGCAGTAAGAAGTACTGTAGCAGCATAAGCTTATCAACATAAAAATAACATGTTAGCATGTTGAGCCAGTTGAACCAGCTGTTATTTTAGGAAGTATCAAAACAATGCAGACAGTGGGAGAAAATGGTCTATTAATGTCCAACTCTAGTCTTTGTGGAGACTTTTAAAATGTCTTTAGCACTTACTGCTCTCCTCAGTGGGCACAGCTGTTCTGCTGTGGAACTCCCAAAACCATGGCAGTGCTTTCTACTGAAATAATCAGTGTTCCACAGCAAAGGTAAGAAATGTTTCCTAGAAGTTAAAGGGGTGTATTTTGCAAAAACTGACAGAGATTTCTTTCTTAAATGTTGATAAGAAATGCATCATTGGGGTAGGACAAATACACATACAGTTGGTTCTACATAATGATCCAAACTTTCTGTGAAGTAACACAGGCTGTCATGGGTGGGTTTTCCTTCTTCTTACAGAACAAACTTCTTTAATATCAGGCTGGCTTTCTTACAGCAGCCTTTTTCCCTAGAGGAAGTTCTGTGTAACAGAACTTGGTGTGGTTAAAATTGTGCCTGCTGCCAGCACTCCAGGAAAAAGGTGGTCACTGAGATACAGCTGTGCTGCCTGAGAGTCCAAAGAGTATTCAGTGGCATGGCTGCTGGATTTCCTTATACTTACAGCTCCTTACTTAGAAAGGGATAAAAGAAAACCTGTCCTTTTCCCGATTTTGTGTGTTTTGATTATCGGATTTTGACTCATTTCATTTTAGCCCTTCAGCATCCTGTGCATTCAGAAGACTTGTCCTGGAGTTTTCTGTCCCTGAATTTCCTTCCAGACCATTGTACTTCCAGAGATTCCACAATTCCCCTGCCTTTTCAGCCACGGGAGTTTGTATCTCTTTCTTTTTACTGCCGATTTGAGATGTGTCGTCTGTCCTCATAATTCTTGAAGCAGTGCCAGGACACCAATACCATAGTAGTAGTAGCAAGTAATTTGTCTTCATGAAAAGATACTGAGAAATAGGGAGAAGTGCAATAAGACAGAAAATGGAGAAATTATTGTTGAAAATTCAGGCTTAGGACTGAGAGGGAATGATTAATTAAGCTGAATGTTTGGAAATCTGCTTAAACTGTTCATAACTGTATCAAATTATTTATGACCAATTTGGAAAAACACTTATGATCTCACTGACTTTCGCTACCAGTGAAATTTGTTTTAGGCATGATTCAAACCCCTGAAAATACCTGCACAAAACATTCCTGAACCATTGAGAAACAAAATTGTTCCACAACATTTAAATTTTTTAGCCTCTCTATGGTGAAGTTTGAGTAAATAGAAATAAATAAACCCAACAAAGTTAAATCTCATTCTTGCAGCAAGCAAATTTCACTATGCTAGTTCTGTACAGTGTGTGAAACTTTATCCTTTCATCTTGGAAGAAATTACTTGCTAGAACACATTCTTTGATGAGAGTAGAGGATCATTTGGGAAATAAAAAACCCTCTGCCTCTCACAAATTTTGCTAATTGCTTTCAAAAAGAAAAAAAAATAAATTATTGAAATAAAGACTTTGAAAACAAATGGCATACAACAAATGGCATTTGCACATTCCTTTTTAAACCAAACATTGATTACAAGCAGTCAGTGATGTAAAACTGCCAACATATAACTGCATGTTACCTAAGACATAAATCCTTTGAATTTTACTGTGCTATGACATAGACTCAAGATAATGCTAACCAAGCCTATGTCACTCAAGTAATAGAAACTGAATATCGGAGAAGGATATTCTTGCAGTACACAATATTCTTGAAATAAGGAACCTTCCTTTTAAGGATGAATTATTCCCTTCTCCAAGCATCCAGTTAAGCAGCTGCACACAAACCTTGAATCAATTTTTATAACAGAGACGAGGACACAGAAAAAGGAATTTAAAGTAAGTAGTCAATAAGAGGTAAGAAGCAACCTTGAAGTGAAATAAAAAGCCAAAAGGATGTTAGAACTTCTAAACAAAATCAGACGTCCTCTTAAATGTGTAAGTGAAAAGGATATTTGATCCTTTCTACATCCTTGAAGTACCGTGGCTGAAAGTAATGCTTTGCACTGTAATGCTTCATTAGTTCAAAGCACTGTGTAAACATTAGCTAATGAAATCTTATAGTATCTCTGCATTATCTACGTGTTTTCATGCCCAAGGACACACTCCAAGACATGTGCGGCACTGGAACCCTTATTTCCTGGGCTGTGACCATTTCATTTACCCTACAGTGGTTTTTAGTCTACTTCAAGTGCATATAGAGACTGCCTTAACTGGCAATAAACCACAGGTAGCAGGAATAAGTGTTTTCTATTACACAAAATTTAGAACTATAATTCCAATACTGTGGGAGGTTTTGATCCATCAAAAAATGTATTATTTTCTTTCTTCACACCAACACATGTAAAATCAGAAATGTAGGGTGATAAATCAGATACATTGTTTTTATAATGTTATTGCCGTGCAAATATTCCGCATGACTATACAGAGCAATGTGGTTCACTCTTAGTTCATAGAGAAAACTACAGGCAGATAAGTCTCCAAATATATTAGCCTAAGTTGATTTGATCTCATAGAGTGTGAACTCAAGTGTGAAACTAGATAGAAAAATGCTTCTTCCAAACTCTGCAAGAAAGCAGCTCAGGATACAGCCCAGTTCTGCAAAGTTTCTACGTATAGTTCAGTGAACTTGGTTTTCTAGCAAACTTAAAGCCAAGGAAGTGAGCCTGAATAATAAGTTCACTTTGCTGAATTTAGGTAGCTCAGTATGCTAAGGCATGGCTAATCCTGAGAAAGACTACAAAAATTATTTCTCTCTTTCTTAATCCCTATTATATGAATATTTCAGATGATCAAATATTACTATATTGAAAAGAACTCCTGTGTTTGGTGTATTTGTCATATAGTCATATCTTGACTTATGTGCATGGGGCCTTAGGCTTTATAAGGCAAATATATAGATATTTGTGGGCTGTAAGAGTATAGGTTAATTCCTCACATGAAAGCATTACAGCATCAGCTTTTTCCCTTTCTCATCTGAGTTTCTTTTATGGAGGAGGTTTTCCATAATGATAATTCACATGATCACCTGCAATGAATCACCAGCAGTAGTCACCACTCTTGTGGCCACTTGCTGGAGAGGGATCAAGGACTGAACTGATGCATCCCATAAAACCAGACCCTGCACCACTCAAGTATCGTGCAGGTGCCAGGGTTAAGGCAGATAAGTGCATGAACACAGCTCCTGACCACAGTTGGGTGGGTTTCAGCTTGGTGTGCATGGCACTTATCTTGACATCTGCTTACAAATCTTTATGTGTATTGTGGTAAGACACAAAAACATGAAATCAAGCATGGCCAAAGTACATGCCAGCCTCCTGCAATACCTGGCAGCACTGGAGAGGGCTCCAGCATCCCAGAGCAGCCGTTTCACCCTTCTGCACCCATATGGCCAGGGGTGGAGGCTTGTCAAAGGCCACTTCCTCACTTTACAGAAACCCCAACGTACCCCTGTACCCTCACAGTGTACAGAACTAGAATATACCCCAGCTCTGGGTATGGATGTGTGCCTGTGTGTGAGGTTGTTCATAAAAGTACATGAAAGAGGGATATATATGTAATGTGTATATGTATGTATATGCATATACATGCATTTGAAAACAATAATGCAGTGTTAGCAGACACTCCACAATGAACATTGACTGAAGTACTCTGGAGCGTGCTAGATTCAAAAATTCACATTTTGAAAAGCAGGAGAGATAGAGACTCTTGTGGGATTTTCTGAGAGAAACATCATTAAAGGCTAATAGGAAGTTAGACCTGAAGACCTTAAGGAGAAAAGAAATTGGAATTTCAGCATTAAGAATAATCAAGAGAGAAGAAAGTAGAATGAAAAAAAAATAGAAGAAATATAAAACATTCAGTCTTGTCTCAGTACTCATCTAAGCTACTGCATACAAAACATGTGAAATATAGGTCAGAATTCCTCAACATGTGGAATTGTTTTTTTCATCTTAGTACTTTTTTTAGTTTCATTTATGTTACTTGCTTTTTTTCTTTTCCTTGCATTTCATCTGATTTTTTTTCCAAGTGGGACTGCTAAGAGTTGTCATTGCATATTGTGGTGGGTTGACCTTGAATGGATGCCAGGTGCCACAAAGCTGCTCTGTCACTCCCCTCCTCAGCTGGACACGGGAGAGAAAATACACCAAAAGACTTGTGGGTCAAGATAAGGACAGGGTGGGATCACTTACCAGTTACCAACATGGGAAAAAGAGACTTGATTCAGGAAAATTAATTTATTACCAATCATATCAGAGCAGGATAATGAGACAAAAAATGAAATCTTAAAAACATCTTCCCCACATTGTTCTCTTCTCCCCGGCCCCAGCTTCACTCCTGAACTCTCTACCTCCTTCCCCTCAGCAGCACAGGAGAATAGGAAATGGGGTCTGAGGTCAATTTATCACACATGGTCTTTGCTGCTCCTTCCTCCTCAATGGGAGGACTCCTCATGCTCTTCCTCTGCTCCAGCATAGGGTCCCTCCCACAGCAAACAGTCCTCCACCAACTTCTCCAACATGAGTCTTTCCCGCTGGCTGCGGTTCCTCACAAACTGCTCCAGCATGAGTCCCTTCCATGGGGTGCAGTCCTTCAGGAACAGACTGATCCAGTGTGGGTCCCCTGTGGGGTCACAAGTCCTGCCAGTAAGGAAAAAGAAAATATAAGACAAAGACGAGGACATTTTTGAGAGGAGGAGAACAGGTATGCAATAGTGAAAGATAATACTGAACTTTTTAATGCAGTAAAATGAAAACCAAACCTGAAGTTGAGAAGAAATAACATTTCTGCTTTCAGAAGAGTTTTACTTACTGATACCAAGAACTGTATGTTAGATCACCACAGACTTTCAGGGCTTTTCCCCCTACTGCAGGTTCAAATTACCTTTAAAATAAAAATGTTATTTTGGTGAGGTTTAGATACTAATAAGACTTCTATTAACTTCCTGACGGTGACCTTTCAGAGTCCTTTTCAAAGCTGGCCATGTTTACCATGTCCTTTGGACCATCCAGCCCTCTGAACTGCTGCACCCGTGCATCTCCCTGATGCTTCTGCAGAATGCAAATGACTTCTGCTAGTTACCATGGGGACATGAGCAAGGACCATGAGATGCATAGCAACAATGCTCCTATTTTTGCCATTTTTGCTTTTGTGACAAGGAAAGGGGAACTACAACACATACTAGAGTTTTTTCTTTCTGTTTATCTTTCTTTTTTTCACATGCACACATACAACAAAACATTTGCTTCATTTTAGCTAACACATGATACATGTTAGGTATTTAAAGGTATGAAATCAGATTACTATATTTTCAGCTCCTTACAGGAATAACAAGAAATTATTGCAAGAACTATTATACTTCTGAAATACAAACTTCTTCAACAACCTCGAGGCAGTAAAATATATCTGAATTATGACAATTTTTACCAAAACCAAGAAAAAAAAAAACTTTGGATAAAATCAAATATACACGCACAAATGCATATCTTGAGAGAGAGATATCTAGCTTTTAAAAGAAGAACTAGTCTACAGTAAAGTTGTATAAACTGGACAAACACCAATGAATGGATCAGGGGTTGTGGTCTTGATTTGGGTCTCTTTTTAGAAAAGAAACAGCACCCTGGTAATTAAAAATAAAATAAAAAAAATCAGTTGTTAGCTTAATGTTTTAAGAAAGAACTTACCAACTGTGCTCCCCAGATTCTGTTTCTCACTTCTTCCCTGTAAGATCCTTTCTATATCAGTAATAATGCATTTAAGCATTGTTAAAATGACAGTTTTCTGGGGAGATAAGTCATTCAGTGATAAGACAGAAATCAATGTTGCTTAGTCATATGCTATTTCTTCATTCTTTTATATAATTGGTATGAAAACTTTGATTTTATTAGATATAATTTTAATAGGCAGATCTAATTATGTTCTCAAAGGATCAAGATGATGAAGACAAACTCTGCTAGTGTCACAATTCAAGCTGTCAGGCTGCCATAGCTCGCTATGCTCATGGTCCCTCCTCCACTGAATCCTTAGATGAACAAATGCTCTGTCATTGCTCTATTTTGGTGCCACTATTCAGCTGGTAACGTTTTATAAAAACATTTCATTCTCCAAGGACGATATTGTTCTAAAAGTCTTTCAGACATAAAAGCAATAAATAACTAATTAGGACAACAAGAAGACACATCAACTTGTAACTGTCTATGTGACCTCATTGATTTAGAAATACTCTGACTTACTATTTCTAGGGCAGCAGGAGTTGGTTTAGCAAAACAGAAAATCTTCTCATTGTGCTTAGAGAAGTGAACAGAAGAAATAGCAGGCACCTGAGACACAGACCAACAATTTCCTGCAAAGGAGTGCTGGGGATATATCCCCAGAATACAGTGAGCACCTTCCTCTCTCATGTATGGATGGGGCAGGACCCCTGTCCCAGCTGAGAGGTACCATAAGGCAAGAGGCTGAGGTTGCTTACAAAGGGACAGCGGAGGACAGTGGGGATAAATCATGCCAGAGTGAATCTGAATTTTCTTTTCTCATAGTGTTTGGTTAATACTCATTCCCAGGAAGATACTATAGTAGTCCTGCTGGAAAAGCTGTTTCTGACTATTTATTAGGGCCCATCTAGAGCTCTGGACATTAGGTTAAGTGGCCAGTCTTCGCGAACGAAGATCTGGGAAAGGTGTTTTTACCTTTCAAGCCTGCGCAATGGATTTTTTA
>JAWWLV010000001.1:108189535-108233719 GCA_035041135.1 Platyrinchus mystaceus
GGATCGGGATTCGAACCTGCGGCCTTGGCGCTGAGAGACCAGCATCTTAACCGCTAGGCCACCAGGGGTCCCCTGGACATTAGGTAGGTCCAAAAGTAATCACAGCTTTGTACCTGTCTGTGCCATATTTTAGGATTAAATCAATCTTCCACCACAGTCACACCACCATCCTTATCCCTCCCTTCCCACCCTCAGCAGCCATCCAAGAGGTCTCTTGCCAGCAAGTAGCTGATGGAAATTTTCAAGGCCAACCAAAGAAGATAGTAGCTGTGCAGCTCCCAGGAAACCAAAAGCCTTCAGCATCTCAAATACACTTTTCCAATTAAAATGCTTTCCTTCCTCGTGCTTTTGGTCTTTATCTCAGTGTCCTTTTAAGTGAGAGATTAAACTCTGAAAGTGAAATCCAGCTGAAAAAATGTAATTATCAAGGAGGAGAGGGTCAAACAGCAAATGAAACAATGGAAATTAATCTGATATTTTTGGACAATGCAGTTTGATTGCAATTATATGAATGACAGTAAACTATGCATACATGGCAGATTTTCCACCTATTTATTTAAACAAGAGCTACATTTATGATATCCCATAGAGGATAATAAATATTCAAGGACCTAAATTTTCATTAGTACACTAGCAAGTAAATTTTGAAAGTGATGCACAGGGATTTAACTGCATGAGTCCCATTAATGTCATTACTTTGAAAATTTACTTCCCATGAACTTCTAGAGGATGGGGAAAAATGAAAAAGACTGTCACAATTTTAAGAAGAAGACAGGGAAAAGCTTGTCATCACTTTGGCATTCTGGTACTTTAATCAGTAAAGAATAATTTAAATCACATCTTTAAAAGTAAGCTCCATTTTAAGCGCAGACACAGATGGTAACATTCCATCAAGAGTTTCTGCTGCACAGCATTAGACAATATACTAATAGGCCTTTTACTTTCTTGAAAATATTAACAGTATATAAATCCTGCTTGCCTTCTGGGAAGAGTTTAATGGTGGCTCTTGGTCTTAAAATTAGCAATCAGAGCTTTTATTTAGGATCTGGAATTTAAAAGTCTGGCAGTGGGATTTTCTTATATTTTTTTAAATCTTTTGAGAGTTCAGTTCCTCTTGGGCCAGTTATTAAGTTACATTAATGTAACTAGAGAATTCTGTCTTTCTCTCATGAAAAAGAGAATTATTTATTTGTTTATGGGTGACAATTTTAATTCAATATGCTTTCTCTTTCTCTGAACCATGTTTAAAACATATTTTATGTTCATGCTGCATTTTTCTAACAGAACATATAAGAACAATCACACTTTAGTTAAATATGTATAGTTTTTGTCAAAGGATGCATTGGAGATTGTGGCAACTCATTCATTACTGCTAATTTTGGAGTTCAGCTGGGAGGAACAAGGAAAACTATGGGAGAAACCCTTACACTGAGGTCACAAACTTACAGACTAGAGAGGTTAAGAAGGGAGTGTTCTAACCAGCCTATACCTCACCAGCCCTTTTGTGAGCATCACTAAAGAAAAGACCCAAGGTGAATGGACATTCTAGGCCTGATTTCAGTATAAGGATGTGTGTGAAACTGCAAATTCACAGTTGCTGGTTATCTCCACAAAGCAAATAAAGAAGATGCAGATAGTTCTAACACAGTTGTTTCTTTGCATTGGTTTCTGCTGTAGAGAATGAGTGGCATTTTCTGTCGGGGTTGCTTTGCCTGTCAATAAGGATGATGAGCTCTTAATGATTGAGCTATCACAACAAAAGATGCTGAAAGAAACTGATAATTGAAAAGCTTCAAGTCAACAGCCCTAAATGATAGATACATCACAGAATTCGTAAGAAGCTTAAGTTTGTCAGGACAGAGCAGCTAACAAAGTGCACAGGCTTTAATTAAAAATGCCTACTATATCAGTAACTTAGAGTGTGGCAAATTTTATATCTCTAATTAAAAAGGCTTCATAAGTGATCCAAGAAGTTACAGATGAATAAACATTGCATCTATGTCGGGAAAGTAAAACAACAAACACCTGAAAGACCAGGATGTGATAAAGTCTAGCCTGCTGAGTTTTCTGAAGAGTTTCACTGATATGATAAAATTCAGTGAGTGTCACCAAAGCAGTAGATAGCAGGCAGCTTATTCAATCCTCTGACAAGGTCCTGCACAGGAAATTAGTAAGGAAAGTAAATATTTGTGAACTAAAGTATTACTGGGGATCAAAAGTGTCTAAGAGACCGAAGAGAAAGACTAGAATTAAACTGTCAGATTTTGCTGCAGGAAAACAGAGAGTGCCTCAAAATCCCATCCTGAGACCAAGGTTTTTCTGGCATAGTCATGGAGTAGCAAACTAAGCAGGTAGAAAAGTTATGTAGGTTATGGAAGAGCAGAGTGGACTGTGAGAAACTCCAGGGAGACCAGACACTGAGCTCACAGAAGCCATCACTCAGTTCAATACTTTTGAAGCACAGAAAATATGCACCTGGGGAAAAAATATTTAGATTCCTCATATACTTTAAACAATATTAAGTAACTTTTCTCCTGCTTCAGGGAGGAAGAATGCAACTGCAAGGAAAATGAGAGATGGCATACTGTAAGTGGATAAGTGAAAATACCTCCTCAGAGTATTTTTCAATAGACTATGGAACTCATGGCTGCTGCAAGACATCAAGACTTGAGAATTTAAAGAGAATCTGATTTGCATTTCACAATAACAAGAAATTAATGCTTGTACAGACCTATAACAACTATTTCTAAGAGAAGCAAAGAGCTGAAAGGGATTTAACCTTGTATTGGCTTGCAACTTGCCTTTAAAGGAGTAAATCTCCCAGTAACTGGGCTTTATATTCTTCACAGCAGTAACTAGTTCTGCAAACAGACTGTTGATTCTTGATCCAAAAAATACTTTCTGTAATTTGATTTTTTTTCAGCTTCTCTTCTGGTTCCTTGGACTCATATACTCAAATTGTAGAAGAGTGAGTGGCAAAGTCAAAAGAGTTCAGAGAGTAAGAGAGGCCTTAAGTTGTTTTTTGTTTTGTTTTGTTTTGGGGTTTTTTTTGTTTGGGGTTTTTTTGCCATTTTTACTTTCTAGCTGCAGGACACTCAGCACTTGCCTTCACAATTACAGCCACAACTGGGAAACTTAGCAAGTGGGAAGTGGAAGGAAGGTTAATTTTAAATTTTATTGCTGAAGCAGTAGGAATATTATCAATGGAAAATCATAAAATAGTTGAAGGCAGGAAACAGCGCCCAGTGATAGTAAGGATGTTAAAACATGGGTTTTGAGGGGTAATGAAAGAGCAAATTATAACAGGGAAGGATTCAAGAGTTGTCATAATTTATAATTAAAATGTCCCCAAGATAATGATAAGTAGATATATAGATTGGGAGAAGAAGTTGAGTCTGGGTATGGATGACATAAAGCCACAAGAAACCAAGTATTTTAAATAATAGCCTGTTGTCACATGTATCTTTGGAACCTTGATTTATTTTATTTTCATGTACCTGAAGTCTCCTCTTCCTCCCTGCATCCTCTTCTGTTTGGAGGTTGTGACAAATGTGGAGGATATTTCAATTAGAGAAAAAATGAGGTACAAACCTGTGACTGTTTTTTTTCCCTCACAGAGTGACTAGCACATTTTAGGAACCCAAACCTGGGGAAGATAAGAAAAATCAAATGATGTTTTTAATGTATGCAGAGAGAATCCGAACTGCATTAGACAAAGGAAAATTTCCTAGCATTAATCTACACAGCAAAGAAGATTATTTTGCCAGTTTAGTTTCGAGTGCAAAATCTTTCATACACCTCCAGAGAGGCTCTTTACTGGCAGAACAGTAATATAAAGATTCTAATGTGTCAAATCAAAATGTCACTCCCCTCCCCCTTACACAGATTCATCTCTCTCCCTCTCTTTGGCTGCCTCCCTCTGCACGCTCCAAGTTTAATCTCCAGTTTGACTTCAAATGCAATAATTCACTATCTTTAGGCATGTGCTTAAAGGACTATGTATAATTGTAAGTCTGAAGAGATTAATACCTTATATTGATCCCCTGTTTCTTCATCTATCTTGACAGCATGTAGTAATTTTTAAGAAAAGGAAAAATGATTTGTTTCCAAAAGGATTCTAGTTTACTGCCTATTCATACAGCTGTTTGAACTCCTATGTTCTCCTAAAAACTGTGTGGTAGAGTATGTAGAGTAAATATATGTTTAGATTTATTGGTTACAGTTGAAAGCATATGGAAAAACCTATAGTCTAGAATGAAAGCCTGCAGAAGTGTCTGTTGATTTGAAAAGACAGGTTTTATCTATCAAAAATAGCTTTTGCTGTGCACGTGCATTTTGTGTCTCAGTTCAACGCTACATTTTATAGGCAATATGGATGTTTTCTAAACTGTGATGGTGTTTTGTTTTTGGTTTTGTTTTTTTTTTGTTTGTTTTTTTTTTTTTTTTAATGTATTGCATGTCCTAACAGAAGTGAACTATGTTTTTGTTTGCTAAACAGTTCTTATCTCGGGTCATTTATCTGCTCATTAGATTAGCTTGTTTGTTTGTTTGTTTGTTTGTTTGTTAAATAAGCACTTAAAATGGAAATGCAAAACTAATATGAAACAACAGGCTTCATTATGTTCTTCAGGGTGTACAGAAATAGCTTAACTAAAAAACTAAGGGACACCTGCAGATCCTTACATAGGTTTGGCTTAAATATGCCAAAAAAATAGACACCATAGTGTGAAAGTAGGAACTACACAAACCATTAAGGGAAAGCACTTCCTAAAAGAATTGCCTTGATTCTGTGAAATGCTCAATACTTGCAACTCCCGTTTATTTAAATGAGAATTTATGAGACTCCTTGCAGTGTATCTAAATCACATAAAATACAAAATGCTCTTAAGTTACATCGAATATATCTGCATTGCTTTTGCAAAATTACGTATCTCAGCCATCAGTGAAGAAAGATGTTTAAAAGCACAAACATACACAACGTAGATTTAAAATTTTGATACTGATGATTCCAGACTTGGGAGTATTTAGGAATATATCAGTAGATGTAGGCATGCAAATAAAAGTGGTCACCACTTAATATAGTCTGCTAAATCTTTACAGAGGTGGAAGAGAATATCCATTATTCGAATCAAAAAATGTCATCACAATAAGGAAATATTTAGATTGCTATAATATCAATCAAGAACCAAATAACTTCTATGAAAAATTACAATATGCAATCTCACACTGCATTCAAAATTCTCAGCCACTCCATAAATAGCTTGCTCTATGTGCATTTAAAGTGAATTTCTTGAGCTCCACTGCACTGATTGTTAATACCAACCCCTTGACTATGTGTTTTGTACTAAATGAATCCACCCTTCAGTTGTTATATTGAGGCAATATGATTTTGGTTTGCAATTTATGCATAGAATATCTATGCATAATACTACTAGTTCAAGTTGTATGCAGAAAATAACATAATTTGAAATATCTTTGGTTTTGTAAATTTAAACTAGAAGCTTGTGAAATTTTCCAGTTAACATGATACTTGCAGAAAGATAGGAAAAAAATATACATATTGTTGGCTGCCACAGGCTGTGTCTGCATTAGCATTTTTGACCATTTTGCAGAGCAATTCAGGCACAGAAAAACTTGATTTTTTTTCAGATGAAATTAAACAGGAAATCCTGATTCAGGTGCAGATTAAATGCTCTACAAACCCTAATGGGCTTTAACCAGTGATACTGGCTCAGGATATTTCCAAGCCACATACATGGTGAGGACATTCAATTTTGCAGACCAAGCTAAATGTAGCCTGAAGTAAAATGTGAAGATTGAATATGATATTGTGGCTCCAGCATCAAATGCTTTGATCTAATGCTGTGCTCCTACTGAGTTACCCACTTGTTAATGTAGGCACAGCCTTATACTTGCTTTCAGATCATCAATGGTGTCCCTGTTAAGGCCAGAAGCATAGATCAAATGGAAATAACAGACTCAGAATTAATCAAAAACCTTTATAGTTTTAGTCACCTTTTTTCTTTTCATTAAAACTTCATGGAAGCAAGGCCAGCTATAATTAATGAAGAAGTCTTTTTTTCAGCCAGGATTATTCTGAGGTATAAGCCTGATTGCTTTTCACTCATTCTTTGACTCATTTCATATTAGTTATATAGAGTCAACATCAAAAAATTAACTGTTACTCCTTTCCATTGAAAAACTGAACTACTGAGATGAGAAAGTATAGGTTATCCAGACCTTTCAGTGTAGCTTTTTATCACCAAAAGAAAGAAGGGTTTCTTTAGGGAAGTTAATATGAATTTTGCTATTGTTCCCTATTGCAACCTGAAATGTGAATGACAAAACTGAGCGCAGAAACTTTTCAATGCAACAGTAAGCCAAGAACCCTTTTTGTGCAAACCAATTGGTAATACAAAATAAGAGAAAAATAAAGATGTCCTGAGGCAGTAAATTAGATTTTTCTGGGTGTTTCTTTTATGTACAGATCATTTCCAGTGTCAGCACACAAGGCTTTTAAACAGTAAAGTACTGCAACCCACATTAAACAACATTATTGTGTATATTTTCAAAAGACAAATGCTTGGATGACAAAAGCCTGACATTTTCTTTCTAATTTGTGTGTGACTTGGTGAGGTGATATGAACTGGGAAACTAAACTTCACATATCCTAATAGTGATGAACTCAGGTGTAAGAATATATAACTTGCTTCTGTTTACAAATAGTTTATACAGGCTGTAATCCAGCATGACATCCTTGGTTAGCTGATGAGTGTGCTATTAATCAAAAGCAAGAGTTGACAATTTCTCAATCTTTAAAAAACAAAAGTATTGCCATCCCATTGAAACAAGTAATTCAGCACGGATGCTTTATAAGACATTTTCAACTACAGTATTCTGTAAATCTTGGTCACATAATTACAATCTGTATTTTTCTTTTTTTTTAGCCTCTACTCTCCATTGACAGTTTTCACTCACTCCCTTTTCCAGGTATGTGTGTGTAGAACACCACAAACACTTTTGCAGTTTGAGTTCTATCGATGCAGGTTTCACTTCCTTGTCCTTTCCACCTCAGATGTGTCCACCTTGGCTTCTGGCAGCCAGAATCAAAGTTTTCCAGCTAGCCCTATACCTTTGTGACTTATCCTGCCTTTCTGTAAACTTTATAGCTACACATTGCATTGCTCCATTGATTTATATCCACCTGCTGTATTTCTGCAGGAGCCATCACGTCAAGTCTCCTTTCCTTTCCTGTGCATTGTACCACATCTGTCTTTCATTTCAGAAGTTTCACACTGCTGAAAAAGCATTTATGGCTATTTTTGGCCAGCTGCTCACTGTGCTTCCAGAGGACATGTTTGTTTTAAAAAACTAAAATATCCTAAGTACTAAAGTAATACAGACATTACAGAAATCTCAGAAATTACAGAAATTTCAGAAATAACAAATACCATCTCACTTGTTATTGCACAGAAAACAAAGTGCAAAATGTTAGGCCTGTGTTTTATATCTCAGAGTTCTGAGAATTTGGGAGCAATCCTGGAATGCTTTACAAACTGCTGAAACCTACAAGGTAGCTGAGTGAGGAGACTGGACAGGTATGATGAGAGATGTTTAGAGCCGAATTGAGGTGCATTGCGAAAAAAAAGCAGGTAAAAAAATTTCCTTGCCATGGGCATATTCAGACCTGGGTTAGTGAGATTAATGTCTGTGCTTCTTTCCAAGGCTGTCTCAAAAAAAAAAAACAAACAAAAAAACAAAAAAAAAAAAAAAAAAAAAAAGAAAGCTTTAAGAGTTTTCTCTAAATGTGAGATGTGAGTCAGTTATTTTATCAGCTCTCAACTTTTTGTACAATAAATGCTAAGGTGACAGACTACCAAAAAACAGTGGTATTTAGTGTAAGCAGTATGATACTGAGTCAGAAAACCTAAATTCTCCTCCTGATCTTGCACAGTAGTTTTGAAAAAATTATTTCTTTGCCTCCCCTTGTTTTGAGCACTATGTAAGTTCTGGTTAATACCAGTAATAGGCAGGAACAGTAGCAAGACTCCTGAAGGACAGTGGTAGGGAAATATATTTTACTTTCCTCAATACAGGGAGAGAAAATAATCTGATTTAGCTCCAAGGTTCCCCACTTCAGAGAAAGAACGAAAAAAAATTCTAAAAAACCTCTGAAATAAATCCTGTAAAACTGTAATGTACATGGTTAAGAAGCATTTAAGGGTATTAGATGTATATTTTTAGATGGACTTTCACAAAAAAAGAAAAAAAAAGATTTTATCTATTTTTTTTCAAATTACAGTAACCTAATCACAGAATTATGTGCAAGGAAATGTGTCATAGGTATTGACTAGAAAACCATTGCTGAATAATGGCCACTCCAGATTAAAGTCTCCCTTTCCACCAGACAGTTCCTTCTCAAAACTCTGCCTTTCTTTTGCATCTTTGCCTATGCAGGCTGCAGGCCACAGAGGTAAGTAGTGGAAGTTTAATATAACTCCCTTATGTAGAAATCATTCATGTTCCAAACCTTTAGGGGGATGCACTGAAGTTTAATATAGGTCTCAGCAGCCAAACAAACATATTGTCAGATCTGCTGTCAGGATTACCTGCAAGTAAACTGATAGCTCATTTTCTGAAGCATCTTCTAAGGTGACCCTCAGGTTCTCTAGTTGTTGGGGTTTTTTTCGTGATTTTAAGGAACCCATTTTCTCTGTTTGTCTTAAATGGCATGATCAGAGATGCAACACAGAGGCAAAAAGTTATGGGCCTGATTCTAATTTATATTTTACAGGAAATTCTGATATTTTGACAGCTAGCATATCTGCCATTATGATATCAGAGTGACAGTTGCAAACTGTGTATGAATACACACATACCTTACCAAATGCAATGAAGCCAAAGATCAGTAACTATAGCTGGGGATATTCAACATCTCTTTAAATAGTTGCAGGGATCTCTCAACTTCTCTCAGTCCTGCATTTGAGGGACAATCACAGTCAAAGCTGATGATTTGTATGAAAGCTGAAACACATGGAATAGTTTATATATCACTCAATCAAGTGAAGAAAAGAGAAAAAAAGAAAAGGGTGTTGTTTCTCACTTTGCTGGAACAGAATGGTTTTGCAAATTCTGCATCCACCAGCAAACAAAAGATGAAAACACTTTCTAGCTATTCTCACTGTAATTAAAATACTCCAGGTCACTTTTCTATGAGGGCAGCCATTTTGTACTTATTCTTGTATGTGAAAAAAACAGCATATGGCATTGGATGTTATAAGCTGATTTTTTTCATCTTTAGACCAAGTGAAGCTACACATCAGTTGAAAAGGTAACAGACCAACCAAAAACAGATAGCTGAGAAAGCATCTCCAAAGCAGGAGCTGTTAGGGCATGACCTCCAAAGACAAGAATAAATCCATAGGAGGGTGAACACAAAGTGCTATGACCTGTAGGTCCAGACCATAAATCACAGCCATACTAGACCTTTCTTGAAACCAGTGAGCTGTGGTCAGTGGAGTCAAATTGTTTTCTTTGCTCTGTAAAGGTTAGTAAAACTAAAGGAGGTGGAAGCTATAAGAATTGGACTCTTTTAGATTAAATTTCTGAAGCTGTTTATTTATTTACAGGAATTTGCCAGAGTGGCTGATTGCTTTTCTGCTGTTTTAAGCCGAACAGAATTTATCTTCTATCTCAAGGTAAGAAAACTACCTTGCCAATTTACTGGCTCGTGGGACTAACACTCTTAAAAAAGATCTAATTGTTAGCAAGACTTTTCTTCTTGCTGCTTACTTCTGCCCATTAGTGAAACAAAACTTACACACATAAAAATCACTCTGAAATTTTGTAAGCTTCAAAGTTTTCATAATTGCTTGGAAAGCAGCAAGAACAACAGAGTAAAGCAGAATAAAGAAGTTTTTCTTATATATCAGTCAGCAAAGAAAAGCCTATCTTCAGGGCTCCCAGTTTCCTGCCACTGTGGCAATTTTATAATTCTAGTGAGACAGCAAATATGACAACATGGTAAAAATGGCTTTGTTGAAGTAGTGTGTGTATGAGAGAGTTTCTCTCCCTGAATTCAGGAGACTCAAGGGATGCTCTCAGCTGCCTGAAGAACGTGCGCCTGTAGGTTTCCTTAACTTTTAACTCAAAATCATGGGGCCTCCTGCTGCAGTTTTGCCAATCCTGTTGCCCCTGCAGGGCTTGCCTTCTGCCTTCAGGTAGTCTGGCTCCCAGCTGAGGTTTGCTGATGATATCTAAGAGCTGAAGGGAGATGCTGAAAGTGCTGGCAGAGTAATATGTGTAGCTGGGCTACACAAGACTGTGGGGAAAGGGCTGAAAACTCAGATACCTTCATGGAAGTTTTCCATATAGACTCAAGCAGGAACAAAAAGAGACAGTTCTGATTTCCACAGTATTAGGAAAGAAAATACAAAGCAGTTGAGATTCTTATCTTTCTTTTTCTTCCTTCCTTCTTCCCTCCCTCCCTTTCTCCCCTTCCCTTGCCTTTCTCATTTCTAAGCTTCTCTGTAGGCAGGGCAGAGGAAAGAAATGTCTTGAAGAACATCACAGGCCAAACAAACCATTGGTGCTGTGCAATGAGTTCAACTTGTCGTTTCCATTGCAAGGCTTGACGCTGAGTTACTGCAGCCCACGACGCTGGCCAAGCCACACGGCCTGAATGTCAATCCACGATCTGTTCTTCTCCCTGCCTGTCAGCTGAGGGATCCTCCAGCCATCGGGTTTGACTATCCCAGTCTATGGCGACTGCCTGTCCTACAGCCATTACTGAGACACCACTTACTTATGCATATATATGATTTTGCTTTAAACCATCTAGCACAGGCACTGATAGAAGAGCAGAAGTGACTGCAGTGTAGGCATTTGCTAGATTAGATTAGATTTACTTTAACAGACACGGTTTGCTGCCATATGTCTGTCAGCCCCTCTCCCCCCCCCCGAAGGCTCATTGGACAGACACTCTCTACTGCCTACTGCCTTTGAAAAATGACCCTTTGGAATTTTTATAAGCATTTTATCCCTTCAGGGAACACCACAACATAATAGAAATAATAAATAAAAAAACACTTATAAAATGCAATAAGGAAGCATAAGCATTACTTTAACCCACTTGTTATTTAGTCATTCTGCCATTATTACTACAGAAAAATAAGATTGTAATTCCACCAGGTGAGTCACTGAAAGCTCACTTCCATAATAAATCACTTTGGCACATGATATCCAAAGAAAGCTTAGCATTCCACAAATTCTGAAATGTATGTGCCAGCTATCACTTAAATAGCATCTGGGATTTATTTTGAATAGAGGCAGCCAGAGACTTACATTGGCAAGAACAGCTGCAGAAGAATTTTAGACCTTGACCTTCAACACTGATGAGGAGACAAAGCTGTTTTCCGTAGTATTTACTATGAATGCTGTTTGTCTTTGTACTTAGCTGCTACCTCCAGCTATTCCTTCTGTTTTCTCATGTCAACCCTAACACATTTTCTCCATTAATCTCTTCATACTCTTTTCTTCTGTATCCCTTCTCTTTCCTTCGTTTTGTTAGTTTGAGGGGTTTTTTGCAGCTAAATCACTGTTTTTTTCTTCTCATTTGAATTGAAAAAAAAAGAATTCACACTGGCAGTTGCACAGTAACAACCTGCATGTGTATTACAGATCTCACTATCCTTAGAGCATAAGCTTCTGGGAACTTGAACTATCTTCCTATATTTCTCTGTATTATATAGGGCTGGGATCAGGGCTTACAGTATCAGGGGTAATAAAAGCATATGCTGCAGCTTTTCAGACATCAATAAGGTAAAACCAATTTTCACAAGTTCTAGTTCATTTAACTAGGTATTACCAGTGCCTATATACAACTAAGAAGTAGAATAAAAGAGACTAAATGGCAGCTTTCAGTAGGGCCTTTGGATATTTGTCTATAACAAAGGAACATTTTATCCTGTATATTGATATATGAAATAATTATGTACTTTAAAATAATTTGCCATTCCATTAACATTCTTTCTTTATTCACCTTAACTCATCTGGCTTGCTGACCTTCTACTGGCTAATGAACCTGTCTTGAGTGAAGATATAGAGACAGTCGTAGTTCTCATTGGTTTAGCATAGTTTCTTATAAGCCTCTAAATATATAGTATTTTAAAAATTTTTTGTTTCTGTGTGTCAAATTCTGGTTGTCATGAAGACAACAAGATGACAGTGATTTTTCACAGTGATCACTATGTCACAGGAAGTTTTCAACACTTCAGAAATTATTTCTAGACCTCTGTTCTGTTGCCTAACATCTCTGCTGGGGGTTGGCATCAGCCCAAGCAGCACTTTGGAGCTTCATCTAATACAAACGCTTGTTTGCAGTCCATGATCTCCATGTTCATCAACTTAGGTCTTGCTGAATGGGGGGCATGGATCAGCTGTAGCAACAAAGAGGGGGAAGGCTTAAACTGAGAACAGGAGCATTTTTCAGGGGCTATATACATCCAGCTTTTATTAAACAGCCTTCCCAAGACTTACTCACTAATAGGAGTTTAGAAATGTGTTATGTCATTACTATTACAGCTGTCCTTCCTTCATACTTCTGGTGAGACCACTCAGCATTGCCAGCACCAGGCTGAAGGACCCACAGCTTGCCTGTGTGACCATTAATAGAGAAACTGGTGCCTCTTAGTCCTGTTCCCACAGTGACTGTACCTGTGGACATTTTTCAAAAATATTCCACAGTCAGGATGTGTTGATGATGGCAGTGGTTTAGGCTGGTCCCATGGGCAGGCAGGGATACCTGGAAGCAGAGCCCAGTGGTTGGAGGAGGTACATCCACAGTGGCTGTGCAAGCCGGCACCAAGGACTCCAAGGCACAAGGCTGTGCTTGCGGTCAGGCCAGCCTGGCATCCCAGCTGTGACCTGCAGGCTCACCTGCACTGATGTGCCAGGGACAGCTGCCAAATCTGACCTCCAAAGTGTCGTTAGGAGACTGCAGAGTGACAGACAAATGAGACAAAGCTTTTGTTCTGTGTAAATTAGAGAATCGCCCGAGAACGCAGTTTTTGAGACACAGTGACAAACAATGCACCCACTGAAAGAAAGGAATAGCATTGGGGCATTTTTATTGAAGCACAAAATATTTTAATGTACGTTTTTACAGTTTGAATATTTTAGGAATGCAAACTGCTTAGAACTTGCCTTATTCAATACTTTGTCAAGGTTATCTTCATTACACAGTGGTTTACCACGTATACAAAAGCTGTAGCTTTGATTGAAGAAGAATATTATAGCAGCCAGAAGCCCCCTGAATTATATATGTCCATAAAAATCATTTGTAGTAGTTTTTATTGCATTTTTCTTGCATTTAAACTCTCTGTCAGTTTTTGACATCTCAAAAGTCAGATACTGCTTTAAGATGCACCAAGTATAGAAAGGAAAAAATTAGCGTTGTGCTATGCCCCAGATATTTAAAATATTTACTGGTAAAAAAGTTTTTAAATTTGAAGAAATGGTGATCTGGAAAATTAGTTTTAGCACCAAGCAATTGATAAGGATACACTGAATACCAGTATGCGAGCATATAGGTCAGCTGCACAGAGTTTAAAGGCCTGGCATGCTACATAATTTTAAAAACTCTTTCTCAGTTGACCCTTCAGGGTGTGAGGAAATGTCCTTCAGTATCGTTCCCTGGAAACTGCTAGGAGATTGTGCCTTCTTTAATGCTTAAGAGGCTATTGACTAATATGTGACTCATAAATCCATTTCTGGTGCTGACTCGTAGAGAGGGATGTGTGGACTGATCGTGGCCTTGCATACATTTTCCAGATGCAGAACTATCAGCTCATCCGCGTCTCCATCCATCTCAACAAACACCATCATGAGCAGAACAGGCAGTTGCCCTGTGAGGCTTCGCCTTCTGGGAAGACAGGGCTGGCATAGAGTGCAGACTGGAAGAGAAAATAGCACCAACTGTACACAAAAGGGGGCAAGAGAAAGTGGTCTAGGAAAGAGAAACAAAGAAAGGAGAAATGAAGGAGCCATGAGATGTATGTTCAAGGTATGTACAGAGGGCAGGTGCATGAGTGAGAGGCTTACAAAATGCTGAGATTTTTATTGCCAGCAATTCTTAGCCACAAGATACTTGAAAAAATCCATCATTGCCTTGATTCAATTTTCTTGATTCACAGCATCAAGGAGAAGCTCAAGTTTTTCCTGAGTTCTGACAAGCCCATTTTATAAACAGGGAAGCCTGTGCAGTGACAGTACAATCTGCATGCATTTCAAGTCTCATGCGCAATTTTCTCAAAACAAAAAAGCTTCTTAGGCTTTTACAAATAATAGCTTTTTTTCTTTTTACAAATAATGGCTTTTACAAAACCATGCATGTGTGCACGTGTATGTGCCCACACAGATACAAAGAATTTTTCAAATTTTTTGCACAAGCAACAGGAATGTTACATGCAAGAAAATCTGGCTTGTGGGAACTGGGATTACTCACTGAGGAAAAGAAAAAAAAGTAGAAGAAAAGAGCCTGACTTACATACCTATAGAGCAATTACAGGAAAATGCTTGTACTTTAGCTACTACCCTCCCCAAGCCTTACTCCCTAACAGCAATTTAGGAATTTATGATTTCATTATTATTATGGTTGTTCATCCTACATACTTCAGTAACCTACAGTGCATTATTATGGGTCTCCATAAATAAACTTCTGTCTTTTTTATGCAACACCCCCCACACCATGCATTACAAATTCTATTCCAAATTGTGCAAATTCATAGGTGTTTAAACTTCTGCAATGCATAGGAGTTTAGCAGATTTACAGTGCAGTAAAAAAATAAAAGTCAAGAGCAAACCACCAATCTGTTCAAAACTAGACAGCCAAGAAATCGTGTGTACTTCCCAGGATATTGCATATGCACAGCACTTTTGCTTAGCCACTGCCTTCCTATCTCTATATCTATCTTTCTTCTTCATGTTACCCAAAATCATATTTGAAAATGGTAATACAAACAATGCTGAAAATAAAACATCTTGCAAATGGTTATGGTTTGGAAACCTCCATACTTTTCTTTCCAAACATCAACAGGGTGCAGTCACAGTTTGACAGATGGAGGAATGAAGACCAGTGAAGAACATAAAACACCAAGTTTTCACATAGCAAGGAAAGATTAGTCTACTGTCCCCGGTGTGAAACCCACCAAAGAAACTCTGTCTGACAGATTAAGGCAGTTCCTTTTACAGGGGTATAGGAACAACGGTGGGATGCAGGGGAAAGAGAATTGTGGGATGGAGCAGATGAGACACTTAGGACCATGCAATATCTATTGGATGCTTAAGGAAGGTAGGATGTTAAAGAGAGAGTATCAGGGAAGAATAAGCATAAGAAATTATATGAGGAGGGAAGATAAAAGGGTGCAGTTACATGTAGGCAGGCAGCTGATCAGTTTATTCAGCAGAGCATTATGCTTGATGGCTACGGTCTATTCTATTTTTCTATTAAATCCTACTTGTGACTCACTGTTGGGTGAGCATGCACCCCATTCAGAGCAGGTGCAGGTGCAGGCTGTCAGGGACCTTGATGTGGGGCAGAACAGTGGTGGGACACAAGCTCAGGGAGAGCATGTTTGGGGTGGGAGCACAGGCCAGGGCCAGCTGCTGCAACCACCCACAGTCTGTGCACGTGTGCGAACAGGTAGCAAACTCCAGGTCAGAGTAGCAGGCAAGTAGGAAAGAGAAGAGCTATGAAAGTGTTTTTTCCTTCCCTGAGGATGGGGATCAGCTTCAGGAGAGGCTGGAGCTGAAATCTGGGATGAAGTAGTAACCTCAGCTTTGCCACAGGAAGGGGGGTATCTCCTCGGTCCCACAGTCCACCAGGTCCATCTACCTCAGACTCTACAGCAGTTAAGCTGTTTAGTGATCTTCATCAGTCATCATGGACCAGTTAGGGACACAGGGTTGTATCATACCTAACTGCTCACCCATGCTGGCTGCAGTGGCTGGACATCATCACTTTGCTCCTACTTTCCTGTTGTAAAGCAATAACAGGCTTAGAAAGACTGTTCAGAATGCCATGCCAGCAGTGCTGTTTATCTTGTCCCCCAGTCCCATGACAATTCTTTCAGCCCCACAGCACAGGTGTTGAAGAGAGAGACTGAAGCAAAGGACAGTCAAGACATCACATGACTGTGATGGAATTAGCTGAAAGTCATTACTGCAATGCTGAGAAAGAACAGACTCATCGGCATGAGAAAGCAATCAAAACAGGAAGTCAAGTCTAATACTTTCTGTCTTTTGTTAACTGACTTCAAGTTCCAATAAATTTCTTCAGCTTTTCTTCTATGAAAAGGAACATTTTTCATGTAGCAATATAATCTCAGCTTCAGAAGTACAGTTTATCCAGAGGATATTTATTTTTCTTAATTCAATGTGAAGTCCAAAGACTTCCAAGACATAAAATCAAGGTATACATATTTATAAAATGTACAGAGCAGAAGACAAAAAACACACACATGCATCATATATATATGATATTAAATTGTGCTAGTACACTAATCGTAAGATTTTAGCTCCAATCAATTCACCATTTCCATTGCCATTAAGAAGCCCAGAACAAAAAATGAAATTTGCTGAGCATCCAGAAGGCCAACTATTTTTGACAGTGATAGTCCAAAGGGAAGGAAGCAAGTTTCAGAGATGATCTTACATCCTTGAAAATAGTATTTTCAAATTTGATTAAGTAGCCATTAGGGTGAGTGCCTCTGTCAATTTCAATCATTATGGTGAACTGCAGAAATACTGCTGAACTTGGAGGAATCCAGGATTTAAAGCAATTCATAATGCTCTGGAGAACCATTGGACATCTGGATAGGACTATACAACAACCTTATTTCCATTAAGTATTAATGGGTCTGGTCAGTCATATCTAACAAAGAAAAATCTGACTATTGCCTTTCATTACATCATACTCCTACAGCACAGTGTAACAGAAGAGTTAGCATCCTAGCAACTTCTCTGCCTTCATTTAAATTCATATAAAATGGAGGCCAAGCTGAGAAAAGGATTTCTCTAACAGCAAGACTCTGACAGACTCATAAATGTGACTCACAGGTAGCAGTGCTTCTGGGCCTGTCTGCAAGCACAAAGGCAAGCTCTATCCATCTCAGTGGAGGGACATCCAAGGCTAAGCGCAAGTGCAAGACAGAAAGTGAGACTGGAAATTGCTATTCAGAAACAGGAGAGGAAAGGCAGACTATACAGTGCCAGGAGGGAACAGAAAGGATTGACTAGATTCTCCTAGAATAACTACTTATACAACAAAGTGTTCTCGTGCTTGGTCCCTCACACAACCTCTCCCTGTCTATAAAACAGTATTTTTAAGCTGAAGAACTGTACCTCTGCTCATTGCTCCTGCTCTGTGTGAGGACAAGAGGGAAACTGAAGGCTCTGTGTGGAATGAGTGGTCCTTCACAGCAGTTACCACGTGCACAGCACACTTGGAGCTTTTTTTCTGTCCAAGGTGATAAAAGCAAGCAGTAAGATGTAAAATTCTACTCTCAGTAATCAGTGATGGGCATTGGTTTTACTCATTTTTGTTACTGAGTACCTTGCAGAACATTTCATAGATCAGGACCTCATTGCACTAAACCATAGTACAGTCATGGAACAAAAAGACAGTATCTTTCCCCCAGAGCTTGCAAGAGATAACAGATGGATTAAGGCAGAGGAAGTCTACAAGTCTTACTAGCAAAAATTTGGATAATATTAGTCAAAAGAAGAAACTGTGGTCAACAATCTTACATATTTCTGATGACTCCAGACTGGAAATCTCTTCACTCTCCACATTGTAATCATCAAACTCCAAGCTGGCCCATCAACAGTTTGAATACATCAGTGATAATCAGGGACTGACATAAATATTAAAATTCTTCATTATAATAATTTTCCTCTATTATTAAGAAAGATCAGCAGAGCAAAATTGGAGCAGTATTAAATGAATATATTCATACAATTTATTAGTCAATGTAATAAGTTTACAACCTAATCTATTCAAAAAATAATCTCACCAAAATAAACATAATTAAAAACACCAAGGTGACATATGTCAGGACAAAGCAGATGTTAGTAGATAACTACTGTTGATTATGAATCATAGAGCAAGAATGGAAATGAAACTTTTTGTTAACTTTAAGAGGTGTCATGCCTACTTCTGATTCTAATCTAGATTATATTATACTTGCATTTTAATGAACTCAGCCAACAAACAGACATGCTAACAAGCACCAGTTCACAGACACAATGCAATTTAACTTTTTTGTTTGTTTGTTTTCCATACTCTGCTGAACATCTGTGAAAGAAAGAAAAGGACAGGAAAAAAAGTTAGTTCCATATGCCACATGGCTATAGAAGCACTTCTTACTATGCCTTCCAGGAAGACCTGTATTTCTTTTCTACCCAAAGCCTGATCTTTCTGATTAAATTTCTGAAAGAATCCAGGACCCATAACCCAGCACAAGGATGAGAGGCAAGTAGGCAACTGCTTCTTCTCTCTCTCTGCTGAAAGGCAATCCACATTTCATTTGTTAAGGAAACAGTCTCCTTGAAACTAAATTAGATGTCAGTTTTTCAATTCATACAAAGCAAGAAAGCAGACTTCCTTGTAGTGTTTCCTTTTCTACAGCCAGTTGGCAGCTCACCACTTGCATGTCCTTTGGAAGCTGCTTGGTGATCCAGCCAGCACAAGTTTAGAGCTTCTAAAGCTAACAGGAGAGCGGAAGGAGTCACACAGCCAATACCCAAGGGCCACCCACATTCTGGGAATGTCCAAACTGAAGCCTGGGGAGGTGTTGCAGGGTCAGAGCTGCAGTCTGCTCTGCATGGTGCCCTGTATAAAACAGGGTTACCAGGTAAGACCAAAGGTCAAACTGGCATAGCCCCTGCAGCATCCTGAACTTTGGATAGTTACTGCAGATATAAGTGTGCAGGTGCAGTACAGGCTGCACTGCTTTTGGAAGACAGCTCTGATCAAAAGTGCCTGCTACTTGTGCAGAAAACAGAGAGATCATAACATCTGCTTTGCTTTCACCAAGCACTTCTGAACTTGTATGCTACCATCCTAAGGAAGAAACACAGAGCAGATCAGTTGGTACAAATAGCTCAGCACTAGTCTGACCAACAGCTTCTCAAAACTCTTAAGTCAAAAAGACCACTGAATCTCACTTTGCACCCAGAGGCTCATTTTTCAGCTCATTCCCCATGACTCTAAAAAGCTGTACAGTGCACTCATAATGAAATCATATATTTTGTGTTGATATGGCTGAAATGCAATTAGGACACTACTGAGAATGCTGTATATGGAAACTCCAGTGTTTGGTTTTCTGCAGAGATTAGAATGTCAGAAGCTATCAGCTATACTAAGTATCAGGAAGGGAGTGAATACTGAGCTCATAATAATTTTTGATACACAAGCTGAGTGCTTGATAATACTGCTGGTATTTAGCAATGTTCTTAGAATTCATTTTAATATGGAGATTTAATAATTGTACATGCACATTAATAAAGCAGAAGTTTGTAAAATAGCAATTCACTGTGTATACGACTTGTTGCAAGCACTGTGTCTGCCTTTAGTGTGTTAAATAAAAATAATTTTAACAACCTACCTGAATTTCTGAGCAAGCTGTGACTGATCTGTCACATTGACTGCACAGATTCTGGACCCAGCGTTTTGTTTTGCATCATCCTCGCTTCCAAAGTTTGTGCAGTAAAAATTCCAACATATATAAAACAGTGGGCATAAATATTTCATAATTCTTAAAGATCACTGAGACTTTATTAACAAAAACCCAATCCTATTTTTTTGTTTCTGCATTTATTGTTTCCTGTTCAACCCTAGTAAAATTTAGGAAGTGTTTGCTTAGTTAGTAGTAGTGTCCATATCAAGTACTTATTACACAACTAAAAATGCCATTTTGACAACCTTAATTTTATTAGCTCTGCCTTGCCAAGAAAACACTGCTAGCCTAGAGAAGTTTTGATTCCCATCTTCTACGTTAACCCTGTCAAAAAAGAAACAATTTGCAAGTTGTGCAAGCACATTGTCGTGCTCTGTTCTCCTTCCCAATTCATCATAAAGATACACTAGTTGTTATGATTTATATAGTGAAATGGAATGTATTTAAGTTTGAATGAAAACTACAGCAGTGCCTGACTTCCAGCAGAACAGAAATAACATAGAATTTGAGTTTCTTTCTCTGTAGTTCTTTCCTTGATCAAGCCTAACCACATTTTTCTTGTACCTACAAATCTCTCAGATAGATAGATGACGCTTAATGGCCTGCCTTGAGACATGATTTTTAATCCTCGGTGGGAGAGACCAGAAAATCCACAAATAAAAAAAAAAAAATAAAAAAAAATAATAATAAAAAAAAACACAACAAAAAAAAAACAAACAACCAAACCCAAAGTTGATTTATAGATTACACTTCTCTTCATAACCCTGATAGAAGAGGAAATATATTTTTTGGATTGTAAGGAATTTAAATGAGCATAGCTTTATGACGGATTCTAAACTATGCATGAATGGGTGAGATGAAAATGCATTTAGCAAGCTGTTGTATTCTTATTCTCAACCAAGCTGGCAGTTCAAAGGAGGCTACTTTAGTTATTCTAATTCAAGACTATAATGTCTGCAAAAAACTGCAGTGTAAGTGCAGACAATAAATTTTAAAAAATTGAAAGAATAAATTTTTAAAAATTGAAAGAATAATTAAATCATAATTCCTTCTTAGAAGGTCAGGTAATTAGTTTCAAATTCAAGTCATATGTGTTAAAAATCATCTAACTTGATGTATTAAAATATAAACAAATAAGGAAGTGAAAACATCATGTAAATAGCTAAAAAGATAATTCAAGACCACTCATAACCCACATTCTCTTTTTTTTTTTTAATTAAGAATAATGTTTAAAATCTTTGAAAAACTGTACATAAAAGAGTTCAATAATCTACAAACTAAAGAAAATATTTGTTTGGCCACTGTATAACCCTTTGTAATCAATTTTTAAAAGGTGAGGAGAATATGCTGTTCAAAAACAACAGCAAAAACTGTTTTTACAAAAGGCTCAAATGAAGCATTTTAGCATTTCTAAAATGAGCCATTTGTATGGGTTTGAACAGCCCAACCAACTATCAATGGCTTCTTCCCCCTCATTAGGCACATGCCTCTTCTTAGCTTTCAATATCATATGAAAAAATTAAAGAGAAAACAATATGGTAGAGAGTGAAACTGATGTAGAGGAAGGGTGAACCATGGCATGGTCTGTACCAAACAGCAGGCACACATCTAATCCAGCCAGCTCATCTGCCCCCCTGGAGCTCAGGTATCAAAACCTTCTGCCCACTTCAAAAGGAAAAGATTAAAGCACACATCTCTGCCTTCTGGATTGGCAAAGAGACTGATGAGCACTGCAAACTCATGCAGAGAATGTTATACCCACCAGTTCTTCACCTGTGCAGCAAGACTCGCTCCACTTACCCGAGTTCTGTCAGTTCTAGCCAACAACAATATTCAGCTACAATTTTTAGGTAAAAGAGTACCAATGAACATATTCATAAAGCCAATTAAAGCTCATCTGACTCTTCTAGGTTGAGAGCAATTTGCATTCAGTTTTAGCTTTGGAAAGTAAAAATAATGATGTAGATAATTTCTTCCTATTCAATAACAGCAGTGGATATTTTTATACTGTTGGACATTTCTGCAGCACTTACAAACACTATTTCAGGGTGACCTAGTGTTATCTGACACAGAGAAAAAGATCCATGCATAATGTATCAGAATGTTTTTTCAGGAGCATACAAAAGAAGCAGTCACAGCCAGATGTACCTTCAGTGTTACACTTTTACTTCATGGGTTATAAAAGTACTTCCTCAGGAGAGGGGAGGAACTGATGACACTCTGTGAGCCTAGCCAGAAAAAAAGGATTAAAGTAAACATCTACTGGGTATTATACAGCTCTGCCAATGCACTGCTGTGTAAAATCATCTCACTGTTACCAAGGCTGTTTTCTTTACACGGTGAGTTCATAAATGAAAACCAGATTACTGAGGTTGGACACAAGGAAAAAGTGTCATAGCTCAAGGGAAACTTTAAAGAAGCCATAGTCCTTCTTGTTTGAAAATACGTGCCACATGAAGTCAGTTTTTTTCTGCAATTAGAAAAACTGTAAAAGGTTCTCACTAATACCAAATGCTGGTGTGGTTACAGAGCACCTTGCTATCCTAAAAAACACAGCAGGCTTTATTAATGCATTTCAGTATCACTTTTCAGTGATAAATTTGACCATGAGTGCATTAGAAAATTGCATGAACATGAACACAAAACCTGTCCTAATTATCTTCTCTGTAACTAACACTTGCCAGTCTTCAAATACACAGGAGTCTAGGACACACCTGAAGGTCCAAGTTGAATAATCTCTTTAATAAACTTATACTGGCACAGCTGTACTTTTTATTATTAACTAATATGCTAGAGTTTATCTTAATGTAGAGAGCAGAGTCTGAGACTGCCAAATCAATTCCTGCAGGAACTGTAAAATCAAAGATAAAGTGAGTAAAGTTTGTGATATTGCTCAATATAAATAGCTAGAACATTTAGTACCCTGAAAAGAACCTACTTACAAAAACAAGGCATTCTCTGCATATTCTAAGGGGACATGAGAAATAGGATGATGAAAATATGAGCAGTGTGTGGGAAATCTGTAAACACATTACTTAAGCATAGTGTTAGTGAAAGCACTGTGTAGATGAGCAGAATAAGAATTTACATACAGTGTTGTCAACAGGAAAGTAAAAACTTTATTTTAATACAGATTTATTACTAGTACAACTAGGATTTTCATACAGGGTTATTGCTAATAATGTTACATGAAAGAGATTTTATGTTTCCTTTCCTATTATAATGTTATCAACCATAAAAGAAAGTCAATCATTCAGAATTCCTCCAATATAACACTAAGTTGTTTTCCATAAAGTTAGGCTGATCTTACATATATATATATATATCAAACCAAAAATTTTATTAATTACACATGCATATATGAATGCATATATGTATATACATGCACATATTTGTAACATCAGGTTGCCTAACAGATTTGAAATTACATAAATTGATTTCTGATATATATGCAGATATACATGCAGGCATGTTTTGTATTAAAATCTTTGATGTGATACCTTAAAAATGGACTAAAATGAAGTCTGATTAAAATTCTAAATGAAAATTATGAGACAGCTTCTCCTTAGTCAAAATAACAGTTGAATCTTTTGTATATCATAGGGATTTTATATCAAGTGTTATGGGTTATAGTCTTCTCCACAAAATTTGGGGCATGAAAATTGGGAAGATATTTGTTATTTCCACAAAATGCCATTCAGCAATTTTTTTTTTAATCTCTAGTAGGAAGCAGTGCATTGTATAATATGAAAGGCATCACTCCTAGATTAAAAACTATGACTTTGACTAGTTAGAAGAATTTTGTAATTCTGACAGATAACTGATAATATTGACTCAGGTTACAATTATGATTATAGTGACAGTATATTTCAAATTAAATGGGTTGGTCCCTTCAAATAAGCATCTTGTAACCGTTCAGGTGATTCTTTCAACTCTGCTCCTTAGTCCATGTTGTGTCCCCAAAGGCCCTTCTTTAGACCTGTTTCAGAGCCACACACTAGTTTTCTTCAAGCTTTTCTCAGCCTTAGGCATCTCATATTGCTTTGCCCACAGCAATATTATATAAAGACCCTCTGTCAAGATCATCAAATTTCCCGAGTAACCTTGCATTAACATATGTTTTGAAAGAAAACATTTGCTTTAATTGCTCTTACTTTGCTCCCTGGCTTCAGATACATCTGGACATGGGGAGTAGAAGCAGCTTTTAGCATTCCTCTCTGGGCAGGTCTAGGATATGTTTGCAAATCTGGAAAAAAATATGGTCTCAGAGGTAATCTTTGGGTTTCCCCAGAAGCTACCATAGGAAGATTTACAGTGTTTAATCCTCCTTATATTATTATATTCTGCAGATATATTTTTAATTTTATCCTAAATAATTATTTCAGAATTCAAGAGAATGGCGTGGAATGTATGTGTAGCAAAAAATAGTCTGCACAGAAAACAGAAGAAATCTGGGTTCATCAGTGAAGTCGTGCAGTGCTCAGCTAAGGCATCATAGCTTGGCCCAACTGCATTTTCCCTGAAAGCCCCTAAAGTACTTTTCTCCTTTAAAAACAGTGTTAATAAAATTTGGTTTGCACATGGTGAAAGAAATGCAGCAAGGGTTTATTTTTCACTGTGTGTGTTGCTGTACAGCACCGTGCTGTGCTCCCAGGGGGGAGCAAAGAGCAAGCAGCACCACCACCTGCCCTGTGTAACCCAGCCTGTGCACCCCCAAAAAGGCACCTTTGCTGTGGTCCTGCTTAGTGCTGGTATCTACAGTGCCTCTTTTGGATCAGGAGAGGACTGGTGAAGTGGTTCGTCCCCACTTACTGCAGGATGGTGTTCAGTGGGCAGGGGTGCAGGAGCCCACTGCCAATGCTCCTTTTGGATGAGCCTAAACCAGAAGTTGAGTCCTGAAAGTGTGATAATAAGGTTTCAGTCCATGGGAGGATATCAGAGCGATTTGGAAGTAAACCTCTCACTTAAGGGTAAATCCACAGGAGCCTCACTGGTGTTTTGTCTCCGCAAGTCCAATCCTACTGGGTTAAACAGTTTGGTGACACAGATAGAGAAGTGTGGCAGTACCAGGGCAAGATAGACCTTGGTCCCCCAAGAAGGAATTAAAATTAGTGGATTTTTTTGGTTTTATTTGTTTGTTTGTTTGTTTTTAAAAACTCACCCCACAACAAACAAACAGAAAAGGAAGTGATACACTCCCTGGAATTGTTCTACACCAGGATTGCCCTGAGCAATCTAATCTAGTGGGTGGCATCCCTGTTCATGGCAGAGGCGATGGAACTGGGTGAGTTTTAAGGTCCCTTCCAGCCAAAACTACTCGACTATTCTGTTTTATTTTACTGCCAATGGCAGCAGATGAGACCCTTCAAGGTTTTATAAAATACCAGATTCTTATATTCCCTTGGGATCCTGACTGTGTTTAATCTACTACACCCTCTAAAAATTTTGACCTATGTCTACCAATATTATTTCCTACCTGTGTCTATCTGCAGACAAGCTCCATATAAACCTCCTTTTATACCTCCTGGGTAGCTCAGGAACATTGATCTTCAAAGCACAGTTATGGAATGGTCTGGTAACAACAGCAATGTACTAAATTGTGCCACTCTGGGAGTGTTCAAGGTGTTCCCTAGAAGTTTCTCTTCCAGTAATACAAATACCAGCCTCACTCACCTCATGAGGTCAGAAGGAGTCACACTCCAAAATGGCTCAGCTGATGATCCGGGGAATAGCTGTCAGTTACCTGTCTGACACGATTATTCCAGCTCTCTAGGCTCCTGGGAGACAGTAAATGTCAAAGGCATCTTTAGCCCAGAATCTGAGCTTTATCAAGAGCTGGTGCTCAATATATTCATGCCAGGCTAAAAAGAAAGGGTGACACAGGTAATCTGACTTCATCTGCTATGCCTAAACACCATCTGGCAGTATAATGAAGAAGGGCACATTGAAACCAGATCACAATCACCTGAAAAAAAAAAAAAATCCCTGAAGTTTAGAGCAAGCATTCAAAGGCTAATCCCTTCCCTGTTGACTTCAGGCCAGAATGAGATTATGAGCTGTCTTAATTTATCTCACTTCCACTTCTTGTAAGCAGGGAAATAGAAACCTAAGAAAAGTGAGAAGTAAATACTTTTTGTGGTGTGCAGAGACCTCTCACCTCCTCTCTGCCCTCTCAAATTTCTTTTGAAACAGATTGATCTTGGCTGCTATGTTTCTATACATCTCCAGAAAAAGATACTGCATGCTGGTAAGGTCATCCTGCTGGAGACAGTAAGCACTGACAGGAAGCTGCAGGTTAGGGAGAGAAAGTGGAGAAGTTGGTATTGATGTGAGAAGGGCTGGTACCCCTGGGGACCCACAACCTGCACACCCCTCCAGTGCCCCTCACTTCAGGAGTCACTCTGCTGAGAGGCAAGATGATAGGGAAGAAATTACCTGTTTTCCTTGAAGGTAGGTCCTCCAGTGGTCTGGGAAAGGTTTAGCTCCACACTTACTTTCTGCTGTGTTCTGTGCAATCTACTGTATTTGGTTGAATTTTGGACTTAATGATCCTGGAGGTCTTTTCCAACCTCATAAAGGTCCTATGAGTCTGTCATCTATTAAATCTTGCTGAACTAGTAGGGGTTTCCCATGTAGGAAATTAGTTCTAAGCTGTTCAAGCTGCTGTGAGTTTGAATAAAATGATCAGGGTTAAGTATCACTGGTAGGAGCAGAACCTTTTGGAAAGTCTACGACACTGAGAAAGCTTGTTTCTTGTTTTTGAAAGCTGTACTTTAAGCCTATCATATTTAAATCTATACCATGATCTACTGTGTTTGAAACATATTTTGTACAATACATTCCCAAAGGCTCTTTGAGAGGTGCAGGAAGGCAGCAATGTGCAACAGAAGGTGAAAATAATGAGGAGGGTTTGGGGGATACCTTTCCTTCTCATAGAGTCCATAGATGATGTTCACTGATTTTCTTTTGACATAGACTCCTGGGAAGAGAATTTTTGTTCCATAATTATTAGGATTTTTACAAGATTGATGTCCCACAAAAGGGAAATCTTCATTCTCAAGACTAAAGAAAGCTGATAAAAATTATACTTCCCCTAATATGTTTCAGGATTAAAATAACAGGTCTAAGTGTGGAGACTGACTAGGAAAAAACTTTCAGAAATTAGAAATAGAACTGATTTGGCACCATTACCTCTTCTATATTCTTTTTTCTGAAAGGATTTCTAAAAGTTGAATTCTTCTCCTAAAATAATTTTGCTTTTTTTTTTAATACATGTATAATAATGCAGAATTATACAATCATAAAACTCTCTATAAATTATGCTATATACATATTTTACCATATTATTAATATATAAAATTGATATAAATAAATAAATATTAATGTTCATAATAATAAATAGTAGAATATGTATTCTATAGATGCTACAGAATTCTGTAATAATACTTTTTTCGTATATGTAAATAAACTATTGTTTTAGTTATGTCTCCAACAGATTTTACTTTAAATAAAGTACTTGTGGATTTTGAGTACTTTCTCACCCACAGAATATGATGACTTTTGTCCTGAATACCTTTTGGTTCTCAGCTCTCAGAAATCATATTGAAGACTGATGTCATATGTTCCCCTCTTAAGTGTTTTTCTCCTTACCTTTCTCCTTCTTTAAAACCCTTTCAAGAGGCTGTCAAATGGCTACAATCACCACCTTCAGGCAGTTGGACAGTACTGTGAGACAGTATCTAGCCTGTATATTAAGTGAAGAAGAAAAGTGACTTGATGTAATCATTGTCTCCTCATTCTTGAACCACTTGACACGGGAACATGATACACCTTTATCATTGACAGTGCTTAACTATTCAGCCTTCAATCTCTACTGCTTTTCAAGCACATCAGAAAATAATATATTTCATTTTACATTGAAAGTTTCATCATGAAAATAAGGGCATAAAAAATGTTTGAGGCTGAACACATACTGTCTGCAGCCCTGGTTAGGTGTATACTGAGTACAACAGAGACTGCAGTGCTCCTGGAGAAGACTGGATTTAAAAATAAAAGTTACAGAGCAAAGAAATTCAGTGCTCAAGGATGCATTTCACAAATAAGATATTAACTTCTAATCAAGAGAGACACCACAATCTTAAACCTATGCAAGTAAAGAAAATAACCTATTCGGGGAAAGGAATATGAGAATTTCATTACACAAATAGTCATTAAACTAAAACAGAGAGCTTGTAATGCAACATAAAATACAGGTTGTGAAGACATACTCCACAATGCGTTTCATTTATATTTCATTTTACAGATTCACATCCAAAACTTAAATGTAGTTACTGTTGTGTGAACTTAGCAAGGAGAAACATTAAAGTCTTTTGTTGTTCTTTCAAAAGACAAACTGAAAGACAAACTAGAGGAGTTAAAACCTGGAAAGGTCTCATATATATGGGCACTCTGGCACTCGTAGGTGCACACATCAATGCTCTCTTTCAAAATAGACATTACAGTCTGTGCATGCGTATGAAGGAAATAAAGTATTCTCACTTACAAAGAAATATATTTTCTTAATTAACAATTTTCAAAAATAATAATTATTCCCTCTTAATTTTCCCTTGCAACACATAAAATAAAAGTGCAGAAAAGTAAAATTATAAATTATTTTTAAAAAACAAAACATTACACCCACCAGTATGTGGCTATGCCATAGGACAGATAAGAAATGGATGCCAGTGAAATCACCTCACTGTGCTACATTGATGAAGACAATGAACAAAATGCATTATGAAAGGCTGTGTGACAAATCTTGTAGTCTAATTCACTGGAGTGGACTATCTTAGCTAAATTCTCATTGTTTTCTTGCAAACAGATGATCATTTATTTTTCTGTAAAAATGCACTGGGTGTAGTATTTTTGGCTCTAATCTGAGAGTTACAGTATGTTGAACAAAAACTCTCTGAAATATCTTGTGTCTGATCTTTATTCTAATTGAAACAGGCTGGTAAAGTAATGCACATACAAGCTGCTAATGTGTGTGTAGTTTATCTTCATTTAATGAAAAGTCAGGTTTAGGACAGGAGAAATGTGGAATTTCCTAAGCTGTGAGGAATTTCAATGTAATGAGACTGTGCTTCCAACATTGCCACAACAGTTTGAACTTTCTGAAGTAGTGAGAAGGGCTGTACAAGAGGTGAAACATTTTGGCTGCTTATAATTTATTTTCCTTTAATTCTAAAAGTCAATTCTGACAGGTGTGCTGTCACTGATCAGCATGTACAATTTGTACTAAGGCTACTGGGAGCTGATACAAATCAGCATCACTGGGTGTTCCTAAATACATCTTGCCCTCAAAATAATTGAAAAACATGTTTTTACTGTATAGTTCTTGACTGCAAAAAGAAAAATAACCCCTACTCACTATAATTCTATTTCTTTCTTTTCCCCCTTAGAAAATGCCAAAAATGTCACTGTGTGGCCTTGTATGGGGCAAAGCACACTGCTGAAAGACAGGCTTAAGAAACAGTTTGCTATGCTGCTGCCAAACTACGATATGAGAGGGAGAGAAATTAAAAGACAAACAGGTGTTAATTTCTGATTACATGGGGAGGAGAGTTCTTATTTTAAAGTTCTTTGCTGTCACAGTATCGTAGAATCATAAAGTATCCTGGGTTGGAAGGGACCTAAAGACCTCAAAGATCATTGAAGTCTAACTCCTCATCCTGCACAGGACAGCCCACAGAATCACACCTTGTGCCTGAGAGCATTGTCCAAACTTGAACCACCTCTGTCAGGCTCGGTGCTGTGACCCCTTCCCTGGGGAGACTGTTCCACTGCTCAACCACCCACTGGATTAAGAACCTTTTCCTAATACTCAACCTAAAAAAATCCAATAGCCCAGCTCTTCTGCAGAATTATAGGTAAAATTATTTCTGTCTTTTCTGCATGGATTATTCCTAAACAGAAGTAGATGAACTGAGAAGTAGGCAAACTTATAAAACAAAGACATTGCATTACTACAAGAGTTATCAACTATGGCAGTCCAAACGACTACCTTACAGACTGGTTCAGGTAAATGACCTTTCCCCTCCAAACCTCATCTACGTTATTTTTCTGAAACTGCTGAAAAGCTGAGAATTCTTTGTAACAGATGAAAGTTAAGTCCCTTGGGAGGCAATGAGACTCTTCTTGTTAACTACATGATTGTTTGCAATCCATTTGCTTACCTTCATTACTCAGATACATCTGTATATTTACTAATTTCTAAGAATAATATGAAAACATACATGGTAAACTGAAGCTTTCAGTATAGCTCCAGAATGAATTTCTCTTCCTAAGGCAGAGCAGAGGTGCAGGACTTTTGACCTCAGTATTGTGAAGTACTGTAAATGTATCCACATATAGTATTTTCTCATCTGTGAAAGGGAAAAAAAGAATCAAAACTGCATTTGAAATAAGCTAGAGGCAGAAAGTAAAATGCTATAAATACAATGTATCTTTTATATCAAAAAGTTTGTATGATTCAAAAGAAAAGCTGTGGGGAAAAGGTTATTGAACTTTCCTTGGAGGATGACAGAAATAAATCTCCTCCTCTAATTTACCAGCTAGTATGGCACTGGAGTCTCTCCAATCAGAAGACATTGAGATCTATATATGAAGTACATGAAAAAAAAATTAAAGACTCCAGAAGTTCTAACCTTAACAGACTCAGAGAGACTCACAGACTTCAAACAAGCAAAAAGAAAAGTCAACAGACACTATAATAGAAGAATAGTGTTCTTTAAACTGAAAAAGTCTTTGATACATGCTGATAGGTGTATATTCATCCTTTAAACCACTGTGTATTTATTCCAACAGCATATTTTGAAAGTGGAAGAAGATTTAAACAGTACTGTGGAGATGTGGATGTTAAGGACTTACCACATTGAGTTCTTAGACTCTTCCTCACCATTTGGGATTTTTCGTTTTATGTCCCATTGATGTACCTGAGAAAAGTACTTTGGCTAAATGTAGAAAAGAACTTTCAAGATTTACAAACCAGATTTGCTCTGTTTGAGTCTTTATCTATAAAACCTCTCAGGAATCTAAAGTGCAGCCAGGTGGGTGACATTTGGGGATGGATAGGCACGTACAATGCTGTGGAAAGAGAGCAGCTATGCCCAGTGGGACACTGCGGATGACGGTGGTGCTGCTACAAAGAGCAGCAGCCTGAGCATCTGGAGATGTGTCATTCGCACTTTCCCCCTGCAGGAAGGATCTATGAGGAGATGGTGGGCTTTGTCCAATGGTCAGCACCCTGAGTGTGGCAAAGCGTGATAACTGCTAAGTTCTGAACTACAGCTTACAATAGTTAAATGATGTTAATGATGCCATCGCCCCGTAATTAATGTTATGAGGTTTATGTAATGTTTCCTGCTCTTAAATTCATGTAATTGAGTTCCATTAAGCACTTTAGACAACTTATTAATTTCCTAATCAAAACATTGGGGGGGGGGAGGGAAAGTTAAGTTTTCACTTTAATTCTACTTGGTTTGCTTCATGCATTAAATGTCTTGCAGGGATGTTAGTTTTGGCTTGAGCCACTCCGCAATGCCACAAGTTGTGTGTCCCCTGAGCTGCTTGTGCATTTCTTAAAGATCTCAGTGTTTCAGATAATTGGACTGGGAACTGTTTCCTGTGCACTGGTTGCAGATTAAGGAAATTAAGGGAGCAACAGTTAGAAAGGTGCATTTCTGATTTAATTTGCTCTCTAGAATGACAGAACTATTCAATCAATTTCTGAGCATTGCTGTTATGCTGGAAGACTGCCAGACAGGGAAGCATAACTAACATTTTAGCTGGATTTGAAGCAAACAAAACAGAACAGGAAAGGAATTGGTGCTGTTGTAATATGAAAGAACTGAAGCTGACTTTGATAGATGTTGACTTTTAATTAAAAAGGAAGTAATTATTTTTAAAACCCTTCCTTTGGAAGGCATCTGAAGGTGTGGACAAAGATAGAAGATGACATACCATTTTTTTTCCCAGAAAACAGGACTATGAATAAAATTATAAAGAAAGAAAAAGAAGAAATTTTACAAGTGGAGAGTAGATAACTAGGTATAAGGAAACACAGATTTAAAAGATCATTATTGCAACACATTTGGCAGATTAAATAGTAGAGGAGATTGCTATTAATGAGAATGAAGCTACTTTCTTTGTTCTCTAATATCCATAAAGGCACTTTGTATGTTTTGTAGAAAGGAGTTTGAATGAATATGTATTAGACACTTAGTTGCTGTCATTTAAATATCTTCCTCTTTCTTTTACACTGAAGAATAATAGTAATGAAATTGGAGAACTGTATTAGTGGGTCACTGATAGTGTCAAAAGCAGGAATGCTGTAGTATGGCTTGTCATTTCTGCCCTGCTTTGGATTAGGTTGAAGTTTGAACAACATGCAGCCCACATGTTGGAATATTATCTAATGTTGATAACGTCAGCCATTGGCTGAAATAAAAAAACTGTCAGTTTTTCCCTAAATTCTCACCATAAAAATAAAAGATTGTTTTCTTCTAATATCATAAATACTAAGGAGACTCCAAAAATTACAGCAGACATTCCTAGTTTTGACAGATTTATTATGATCTGGCTCAATTTGAATCAAAAGGAATATACATTTGATACTCTGAAAGTGTTAGATTTTATCAAGAAATGCAAATAACCCACCTGAACGGAGGATGTCAAGAGAATGAAGCCAGGCTTTTTTTGGTGGTGTTGAGCAACAGGACAAGAGACAACAGACAGAAACTGAGGCACAGCAAGTTCCACCTGGCCAGGAGGAAGAGCTTCTTTACTGTGCAGTGACCAAGCACTGGAACACATTGTCCAGAAAGGGTGTGGAGTCTCCCACACTGGGGATATTCCAGAGCTGTCTGGACACAATCCTGTTGCACCCTGCTCTAGGGGATCCTGACTGAGCAGTGAAGTTGGACTAGATGACCTCCCGTGGTCCCTTCCAACCTTCCCCATCCTGTCATTCTGTCTTTCTGTAATTCTGTGAAGATTAATTGCTGCCTTGCACTGTGCCAAGAAATGAAGAGATTTGAAAGATGGAAAACTAAAATCTCCATGTGTTTTGAAATCTCCTAATCTTGAAGATTTGACTATCAAGAATCTTTATGCCAAGGAAGGAGATTTTAAAAAATGAGGAAAGAACACCCAGCCTAAGCACTCCAATAAAAATATCAGGAATAAGCTTTGGCTTTATGAACAGGAAAAGCACCAATTAGCAATCTGTATCTTAATTATCAGGTAATGTAGGGCTTAAACAAGACTTGCCATAAGTCAAGCTGAGAGACTTTCAATGAAGTAAAAGAAACAGTAAAAGAAACTAAAATAAATTACAAAAAATGGGATTCCTAAGAACAGAGCCAGCAGAGGTAATCTAAGCAAGCCTCCAAAGTCAAACTAATACTCTCAGTTCTCATTAAGGAACCTTCAAAGACATAAAGGCAAGATGCATAATGAAAACAGAGGTGTTGAGATGTCCATGCTAGAAGAGAAAGAAAAACTCCTGGAACTCTACAGAAATCTGAAAGATACAGCAAAACAAATGTCAATTCTGGTAATAAAAGTGTAGTTTGGGATTAGAGAATATAAAAGGAAAAAAGTATTTAAAGCAATAAAAATTGACAAAGAGATTGAGGAATTATTACACCTGGGAACCTGATGTCTAAAGTACGCATATTTTTGGAATAAATTCTGAAGGAAATGTTACAAATCAGATGTAAAGGGGAAATGAGGATAAAATGTAACATAGTTTACCTAAAAGAAACTGGCTTAGATGATTTGCTACTTTAAGAAACTTTATAAACAATAGAAATGCAGCAATTCTTCCATCTCTGGGTTTTTAACATATTTGATATAGCGGAAATTTGTGAAATATTAGCCCAAATGAAGATGATGTAAATGATTAATTAAAATGCAGACAACGAAGTATTAAAGGAAGGGACTGTTACATGTAACTACTGGGGCTGAAGGGAAGATACCAGACTTGAGCTATTAGCAATGACTAGATTTTATTTAATATTTTTTGTATTTAGTCTACTAAAAAAAAAAACCCAAAAAAACCCTCCCAAAAAAAGCAAAAGAAAACAAAACAAAACAAAACAAAAAGGCAATGGACCATAACTGCACTGTAAAAAAATGTATCAGAAAAAATATCAAAAAGACAGAAGACTTATTAAGAAAAAAAGGCATAATATTTTCATATTCTGAAGAGATGCTTGTAAGTGCATTTTACTGAAATTGTAAGGTTTCTAATTCTTAGATCTTTGAACATTTTGGATGTTGATCAGCTTTCCAGTAGCCATCATTGGAGATTTAAAAAACCACACCAACCCCTTAATTATTTATAATACTGTCCTCTGTAAGATCACAAAACTCACTACAGTGTGCATCATTTGTGATGGCAGCTGGTTAGTTTTGCTTACCTCAAAGGTCCTGTACAGTCCTAAGTATCTTAGTGCAATGACCTAATGATTCTACAACTCTAAAAGAAAAACTGTGCTGCAGATTTATGCCAACTCTGACCTTACCTCTGGCTTTCCAGCACTGGACTGCTGAGTCTAAAGGCATTTGCCTTTCATGTACCATGGGACAGCACAGCTTTCATCTGTACCTGAGCTGCCTTTCTATTTAAAATGCTGGGACTACATTTCACGTAACAGCACATGCTCTTATATGGTTCACACACTACAATTACAGAAGTAAAAGATGAGTTTTTTAAAAAAAATTCCAGAAGATACAGTTTTTGTGAATATGAATGATGAAGATGAATAGCATGGACAAGTAGAAAGTTTTATTGGACAACAGCACACTTAAATCAGAAAACCAAGGTCTAAAATGAAAATCAAAACCACATGACTGATGATAAAAAAACAAACAAACAAAACAGAAATAAGCATAAAAATCTGCCAGAGAACAGTCAAGCTTTTCAGTTAAAATTCTCTAAGCACAAGTGATTAAAGTCATATGTTCACCAAGTGATATTTTCTAAACTATTAACATCTTAAATTTCATCTCCTGGGTAGAGTGAAAAATGAGCCAAGACTTTTAAAACATATTCCTTTAATGTAGTTAGATGTGGCACAAAAGAAATTAGTGTCTTTCTTCGTGTGATTGGCAGCATCAATAAAAGCCATACTCTGATTTTTAAGAGAAATGCTTCTTTCAGTTGTAAAATTGCACTTTTCAGTTACTGCATGCTTTACTTTTAAGAAGCCTCTAATCTTAACAACAGTTAAATCAAGTAGGAGATGTAACCTGATTAAACAAACTCCTTCCAGGCTTATGAGAAATGATTGTTGAAAATGCTTTACCCCAACTCTACAGCCTCTTTTTAAAACTACAGGTTTGGGTTTTTTCTGTCTTTTACCTAAGTTGTTTCTCAGAAATCAAACCAGGCTTTGATCCTGAAGCTGAGTGATGCTGGTTTTCAATGTCAATTCACTGTTCCACTGTAAAGCATATGCTGGCATTTCTGCCTTTCCCTCACTGAGGGCAACTGAAGTGATCTCTTCATTCTCTTTGGCCAGCATTTTCATTTAGCTTGTCAAAACTGAACAGCTTTGAGACCTCACACTTCAATAAGAACTCATAGAAATTATTCAACAATATTCTTCACAAGAGGGTAAAGACAGACAGATAGAAAAGTATAAATTTCACATCTTTAAGAAACAAGTTGTGGTGGTGCATCCCTCCACCACACCACCACTGGGACTGCTCTGTGATCTCAGGAGCTCCTGAAAAGTCTTGACTGTACCAGTTGGCTGGTTAAGTGTCCCTGGCCTTACCAGGTGCTCTTGAATGGTACAGGTGGGAACAACACTGACCATAACAGGAACATCAGCTGCCAAACAAAGGTGGAGAACAAAGGATAATCAGTCATCCCCTGATGGCCTGTGTTATCATGAATCTATAATAGGCCGTTGTTATAACTGTAGTAAATCCTATTTAATCACTTTATAATTAATTAGTGAATGATTGAGTGCTGCTAAATCCTTTTGCACCCTTATCTTTTGCATTTGTAACCATGTAAATAATTCTAAATTTGCTCTCATCTGACTTTCCTTTGTATGCTTCACCTGTGTAGTAAATAATAGAGGAAACCTTGAACTCTGTTAAAGTTGCATTTTCACACATTCATTTGAAAATCTGTTTTTTGCCAACACCTTTGATGGTGATTCTTCAAGTGGCCAAAACCACTCATTAATGACACAAGGCCAAAAGAACGTGTGCAAATTAGTTTAAATGTGCAGTGAGCCTTAAAACCTGAATTACCCCACAAAATGGTGTTTTCTCCATCTAAATGAAGAGGAAAGGGACTTACTTACTATTGTCCTCTTTTTGGTGTAATTTGTAGTGTGTTGTACAGATATTTTCAAAATTGCTAGATATATTTTGGGTCCACTTGTGGTACGAGTATGTATTCTTGTGTGATAAGAAAGGGAGATATTAAGGAAATGCAGCTTAAGGAAAAAAATGTGTACAATGGAGAAAAAACATTGCTGACAAATATTAACAAGCCATGTAGAAGCTCAAGACCATCTCTGCATGAAATTCTACATTCCTTAACATCAGCTAGACACCACAATGGTTAAAAAGAATAGAAACTAATAGTTATCTAAACACTACAAGTTGTCTTCAAGGCCACAATCTGAAAAAGAGAAAAGACATAGCTCTATTTTCTTCCTTCGTTCAGAGCTTTGAGAAGATTTTCAGTGATGCTATTCAGGTCATGATAGCAAGGTGCTGCAGGGAGACAGGCAGGAGCAAGTCCTCTTCTAGCCTACATTTCTTCTTGTCTATGAAGTTCTAAGCATCCTGTTCCTTTCATAAAGAAAAGATTTTTTTTCTTGGTATTTGATGAAATACATAACAGAAGCACAGCTAGGAGAGATGGAAGAAAGGAAAAACCACCAACGGCAACACTGAAAAAAAAGATGAGGCAATTCACATTTGGTGTAATGTGTGTGGTAAAAAAAAAAAAAAGGTGTTCTCACTTTTGCAAACATGAATCTGAAGACTGCTGTACTGCCCTTTCATGCACCTCTAATCAGGAATATATTGATCAATTCAAGAACTAAAAGTCCTAATTGTGAAACACTATTTTTAATAGAAATTCTATCTCAAAACTGCTACGTTGTATACGAGGAGATTGCAGGTATATTATCCTGCCTAAACAAGAAAGGCTTATTTTGATTTCTTCATCTTCTTGCATTCTTTTGTCTTATTTTTAAAGACAAACAGGAATAAAATTCCAAATATCCTATTTTCAGTGTTGCAATTGAATCAATAAAGCTGTAAAACTCTGCTGCCAGAATCACTGATAATCGGGCTTCTTCAGAAATGGATATGAAGGATATTTTCTTCAATTTCAAATTTCTGGCATACAAATTTCTTATTCCTTGTGTCTGCTTTGAAAGCTCTCTAATGAATTTGAAAAACAGAGGACAGAGTTATGCCACAGGGCTGTTCCCATGCAAAAAGCAACTGTGGGATTCATCTCTAACTGAGCTCAAGTTAACTCCTTGTCAGAGTCTTCAAAATTCCCATATAAGAGAATGTGCTTAAGGAAAGAAAATTAGAAATGAGGCCTATACCATTATAATTTTTCATGCCTTTTAAAAGATAATATAAACAGTAGTACACAGAGTAATTTGGATGCATTTTTTACTACTCCTGGCATTCTCTGAGGCTGTAAAATCTCTTTTTCATGAGCAACTATAGACATGGATTTTACAGAAAACAAATTTAAAAGAAAAACATGGAAATCTCTACTGTTTAAGATTACAAAAGTATTTGGAGATATTTGGAAGTAATGGAGATAACAGAACAGAACAGTCTTGGAAAGCCTGATACTTAGCCATCACTCTTAATAGAAAACCAAACACCACCTGATCCAGTAAATTTACATTGCAGCAATTATGGAAATGGTACAGGCTTGTTTACTTTCAATATTTTAAAATATTTTCTCAGTCATATATATTCAAATTCTTCATGCTTCTCTGCCTCTAGCTGTGAAAAGCAGAGGACAAAGTGGTGTTAAAGAAAAGAAACATTTGTTTCTGACTTGTCACAGAGACAAAAATTTGACCATTTATTCTTTACTTCAAATAGTTACGTTTGAAATTCCTTCCTGTCCATTCTTTGTTCTGTTCAAACTTCTTAACATACAGGGACTCTTAAACTTTGCTAAAAGGCTTTATGGACAATGTGCAAGGTCCCAAAGTCTGCATTTAAATTAAATAAAAAAAAGCAGATTGTCTCTGCTCTAGTACAGAAAGACTGTGTGTCTCACATTTATACAGAAAGCAGTTGCCTACTGAAACTGCTCTAAGAGCAGTTTATAAACACATAAACACATGCTTAAATTTCTCTCTGAAACAGAAAAGCCCTTAATCATATACACCCCTTCACCTTTAGAGAGATTTAATCATATGTTCATTGCTTGTGATTAAGCACTTTCCTGCTTTCTTCTATCAGTGCAATAAGAGTGCATCCACAATCATCAGGTACACAACCACTCAAGTGATTAACAGCACACAAGAGTTGCAGAACACATGCAACACCTAAATTCACTCTGTAGCATATAATCATAGAATATGCTGAGTTGGAAGGGACCCATCAGGATCATCAGGTCCATCCTGGCTCTATGTAGGATGCACCAATAATCACACCACATTCCTGAGATCATTGTCCAAATGCTTCTTGAACTCTCTCAGGCTTGGTGCTGTGACCACTTCGCTGGGGAGCCTGTTCCAGTGCCCAACCATCCTCTGGGGGAAAAACTGTTTCCTAATATCCAACCTAAACCTTCTCTGACTCAGCATCATGACATTTTCTTGAGTACTTTCACTGGTCACAAGAGTGAAGAGATTTGTACCTTCCCCTCCACTTCCCCTCATGAGGATGTCAGACTGCAATGAGGTCTCCCCTCAGACTCCTCTTCTTCAGGCTGAACAGACCAAGTGACCTCAGCGACTCCTCATGAGGCTTCCCCTCCAGACCCTTCACCATTCTCATGAACCTCCTTTGGATGCTCTCTAATACCTCAATGTCTTTTTTATATTGTGGTGCCCAAATCTGCACACAATATTCAAGGTGAGGCCATCCCAGTGCAGAGCAGAGCAGGACAATCCCCTCCTTTAACCAGCTGGCGATGTTTTGCCTGATGCCCACAGGACACAGTTGGCCCTCCTGGCTGCCAGGGCACTGCTGACTCATATTCAACTTGGCACTGACCAGGTCCCCCAGGTCCCTTCCGTCAGTACTGCTCTCCAGCCTCTCATTTCCCAGTCTATACACACAACCAGGGTTGTCCCATCCCAGGTGCAGAACCCAGACTTGCCCTACATCGGTTGGTGATTGCCCAACTCTCTAATTTGTCGAGGTCTCTCTGAAGGGCCTCTCTGCCCTCGAGGGAGTCAACAGCTCCTCCCAATTTAGTGTCATTGGCAAACTCAGTATTCCTTCGAATCCTGCATCCAGGTCATTAATGAAGATGTTGAAGAGAACTGGGCATGAATAGGTCCTGTCCTTTGCATCTCTACAGTGTGGTACATGGCCTTAAATCAGAAAGCCCTTCCTAGTGTGCATCACAACTCCTTCTCTGCTGACAGGCCCTATTTTTTCCTTAAATAAAAGCTAAGTATGAAGAGAGATAGCAAAATCATCCCAAAATGGAGCCACACAGAAACAAGATGTACACGTCAGTAAGGTTTAACAGACACTCCCTGAACTACACCAGTAATGTGGGTGCATTTGCCTTCTTTGTTCTTAAGTTTTTGGCAAGTTTCCTGTTCAGTTTTCTTACCTCTACTTCATTTTCACCTTCCACCACCATTAGCTTGTATCCACACGGCTGAAATATTTTTGCACACCATGCACACATTTAGAATCAATAGACAAAACTCTCAGAAATGCTTCAGAAAGGAGAACTTTTGAAAATATTATGTTGAATTCAATTAACTGAAAAAACAGAATACTTGAATAGCTACTCCAAAGAGATATATTTTTGAAGACCAACACAAAGCTTACAAAAATTGATTCTCCAAAGGTCACTTTCATCTTATTTTCCCAGTAGTTGCTGAAAACAGAACACTCTACATCTCTAAAATAATTACAAAGAAAAATAAAAGTATTCTTAAGTTCTTGATGCTGGGCATACTGAAAGCAAAACTGTCTCTAGCAACAAACTTCACTGTAATTCATGAAGGACCATTTAAATGAATGTTAAGTAATTCTTTGAAAGAGTTATCAACCTTCCTTTACTACTTCAAAACTTCATTTGGCTCTTTTAAACATGTTATTTCACTCTATTATTTTGTCTGGCTAATTTATAACTACATTTTGAAACCTACTTCCACTATTTCTAGATGCATAGATCCTCATAATAGAGTTTTGCTTCTTCACTTTTTGATTTGCTTATATCAAAGACTATGTTTAAAAAATATATATATATTTATTTATGTCTATAAGAAGTGTTTCCAAAGTGTTCTGTGTACTTTCACTAAATTTATGATCTATAATTGCAAATTAAATCACTGTCCTCATCCTTGTGCATTCAGGGACATGTTTGTAGGTCACATAAAATGAGACATGCAGGGTAATCTCTGCCTGGTTCTTCAGGCAGAGATTATCAAACCAGCTGTAGTGGCTCCCTACGGGAGGTTCACTGGCCGTACACAGGGTGTTCTGCAGAGAGCTGGTTCCACTGCCTGAGCTTGTGTGCTTCCTGCAGACTCGTGGTATTCCCACAGGGAGAGCTTTCTAAAGATTGACAGAGGTGCAGGACAAGGTCTGCTTTTGAGTGTTGTGACCTCCCCTGGCTGCTTCTAACAACCACCCTCATACCATCTTCAGGCAGCCCACTGGATAAAGAAACAAGCTGGTGAGCTAAAAGAGTGTGACATTGAGTCTCCAGCCTGCCAGAGTCCATACATGATGCTGGACAAGTAATTTAAATACTTATGCAAAACTTTATCTTCCTATTTGTATAGTGGGGTAGTTTCTTGCCTCTCATATGGATAAATATTAAGATTTTCAATGCACTCAATGCTAATGGAAGCCATTAAGTACCTAAATCAGCAACTCTGCATTGATCCATGATCCATCTGTTAAAAAGAATACCTTACAAACATAATCAGCAAAATATCTTTTGCCTTATTTTGCAAATACTTTTGTAATTATGAGGCTAAATCTGGTAGAAGTTATTTTAGGTTTCCAAGGTAGTTTTGTTCTTAACACTTTTCAGATAGAGACTAGTTAATCCCAAAAATATGATGGGTTTTATCCCTTTCAAAATAAAGTGCTATAAATATTAGGATAATTGTTTATATTATCCACAAAGGACTCTGACCCATGTCATGGTTCACATGGAACCTATTCAGAGCATTCATACATCTTTCTAGTGTCCCTTTTTTTCACTCCATTATCCAAATTATGCAAGTCTCTTAAGTGCTGTGATTTGAATTTTTTCCTGTCTTGAATAATCAGTTGTTCCATTCTGATACCATTGCATTTGTTTGCTGAGCTGAAGTGGCCAGAGCTGGACACAATCAATGAATATATTATTATTTTTCCTTTCTGCAGGAACAAAAATATCTTACTATATAACTCATTTTCCGATGGCTTCAGACCTATATAAGAACAAAGTCTAAATTCAGCTTTTGAGGTTGTTACAGAAGTAAAAAGCCACATTAAAATTACATTCCCTTTCAGCCTTTTTAAACAAATCCTAATTCAAGGAAACACAAATTGTTCCATGTAACACTCATCCCTAGAAACTGTTTCACTAAGAGCTGAAAGAATGAAATGTAAATAAATTGTGTCTGAATACTTAATACTTCATTAACATATTTACTGTGTTATAACACCCCCTCCCAACTATTCACAGGGCCTTCGAGATAGTTCCCTCCTATGTCTTTGTCACCACAAAATAATTCTTGCACACGGTGTGCATTAGGCTTCTGAAAGCCCAAAGGACAAAGGAACAAAACAGTTTCTGTTTCCCCTTATTCTGCTTTTCTCCAAGGGCAATGGCATAAATTAGTACAGCTACACAAGAGTCCACAATCACCAAAGCAATACAAATTGCTCAATTGCCCTTCTCAGACCAGCTCAACAGAGCTGTGACCCAGCAGGTGCACTGTGACAGGATTTATAACAGGGTAGCTACAGCAAGGATAGTAAGACAAGTTCAGTTAATTAACTAAGTATAGCACCAATTCCAGAGAGCACTGCCTCAAATTTCCCTGTCAGGAAATTCTTTAGATCTTGAAGTATCTGCTCTCTCTTCTTGCTACCACAACCCTTTTTTCTTAGTACATCAGTGTATGGCAAACCACCTGCAACCCCACTGGAAAGCAATTTTTCAAACCTAGTTTGCAGTGCAGATCAACACTCATGCATCATTCCTTCTTAGCTTACTTCTTGTGTTGCTTCCAAACACTCATGCTGTATCCTCTAATAATGGTGATTCCCACAGTCTCCTCTCTATCTGAATGTAAGTTTTAGTGGTGTCAAGTATAAGCCTTGCTTATGCCTTTCAGAGACATCAGAACTTCGTAGAGCTACTGGGTTTTTTTCCTTCCTTTTTTTTCTTAGTTTTAAAGCTAAAATTCATGTTTAGCCAAGATTTTACAGGAATTAATAACTGTTGACAAAAATTTTCATGTTTCTATCAGGAGACAAACTGCTGCCTCATGGTTAGGGCCATTTTCCCCTGTGCAGGAAGACATGACATATTCTGAAAGCATATATTCAATATTTTCATTGGAAAGACAGTTGTCTTCTTGCCAGACAGTGAATCTCACTTAGGAAAGTACATTTTCATCTAAATTATTTATGAATCTTATAAGAGAATTTTATTAAATTGAATTTTATTGAAGTAAAAAGGTTGCTTTCAAAAGCCACTTAAGTTAGAAAACCATTACACATCTAAACAGTCTGGCTCTGCTGCAATTTACTAGGAGGCAAAGAGAGATGCTGACTGTCTTTGATCAGTTTTCAATCTGACCTCTGCTATATTATCGTGTGAAATTAATTTGCTTAAAATACTGAAGTCAAACAAACTCTACAGAGTTTTTCCAGAGGAAAAAAACTCATGTGATTTGGAATATTGTCACAATATCTCTCGGGAAACCAAGATGCAGAGACTTAGTTGTCTGGTTTTGCAGTGAAACAGGTAAGGAACATTTGCATAAACTTTGGGTTATTATTACAACAAAGATTATAATTTCTTAAACCATTGGAATGTTTCTGGAGTAATTTTTTGACTAGGCTTTTTTTCTTTGAGGAAAAAAAATTACTTTCTTCAGCATCAGTCAGAAGTTTCCCAGAGTAAGTAAAATACCTGTGCATGTACATACAAAGACTAAAATCAAGATGTTATGTAAAGTCCATAAGAATTTCAAATACTCTGGTACAATAAAAAGGTGAAACAAATTGTCTAAGAAGCTCCTCAGGATCAACCTTTTCTTGTCTGTTTCTAAAAGTAAAATATTTTCAGCATTATCATGACATATGAGAATGGAGCACAATTTGGTATGAGCCAATATAATTTTTCACTCTCACATGCAATGGGCCATATTATTTACATTCACTAAAATAACAAGACCAGTCTGCAAAAATATAATTTTCCAGTTCAGTAATTTTCTTTTTTAATGACTCTTATCATTAATAAAGCTGTACTCACAAAAACATTAGATGTATCGACCATAAAATAAACTACATATTAACAACCTGAGCAGACATTGACAAGTCCTGAAGTCAGCCAGGATAATGTGCTGCACAGTCTCAATGCAGAAAATAGAATTAGAGGGAGCAGGAAAGATCTTGTCAATAATGCTGAGATTATTTGCCTGAGTTGCAATGATACATGCATTTAATTGTATGCCATATGGGGTCAATGAATGTGTGCACGATGGCTGACTGCAACAATTTCCACCCCCAAAGTCTTATGCAATTGTCTGCTTTCTAGGCTGTGAAAGGAAGGAAAGCTTCCCTGTAACACATCCCAGGCTAGTTCTCAGGAAGGCTGTTTCCCTTGACAAAATGAAATCCCAGTGTGTTTTCAGCTGGCTGTGTTACCTCACAAGGCTTCCAGCAGGCACGCAGAGCAGAGGAGTCACACAAATATAATAAAACAAACACACAAGCAAACAAATTGTCAGGAATAGAGAAGGCCACAAGCTTCTAGGCTGAGCTACAGTGAGCCACAGACACTTTGTCATATAGATATATCCATACTCTGGGGACCCCTGGTGTTCTAGTGGTTAAGATGCGGCGCTCTCACCGCCACGGACGCAGGTTCGATTCCCAATCCTGCTTCAGGGACACCCCCGGGTAGATGGAACTCGTCAGCCCCTAAGGCCATCCATCTAAGAGAAGGTCACTCGAAACAAACCTACGTCCT
>JAWWLV010000001.1:108237272-108264918 GCA_035041135.1 Platyrinchus mystaceus
GCCATCAGCGAGCCTGTAGCAAGCGTGGGTAGAACCCTTCCCAAATCTTCGTTCGCGAAGCCTAGCCATGATGACCTAGAACTGAACAATTACAAAGAAAACTCCCCCTGGTCTTGAAGATCTTGCATCTCTCAGTACTTCCTTTGCTTACTTGAGTTTTTTCGAACAAGTAGCACGTTTGTTTCTGGAGAAGGATGTGGCAGTATTCATCTCCCAGAGGGGTAGAGAGGGTTTCCTTTCAAGCAGCCATCTACATGTGGTAGCAGACAACTCTAAGTCGTGTAGAAGGGGAACCTCTTTGAGAAAACACAGTAGCATTTACCTGCCCTTTCCCTTTATAAAAATCTATCTCTTCTTGAAACTGGAGTTAGACTTGATGTGACATTCTGCATAAAGTTAGGGTCAGTTGCAGAATAAAGGACAAAAGGACCAAGACAGGGAAATGTACATAGCCTGCCTACATCTCCTACACACACAGTAGGTCAGCCTAGTGGTTGAGACACTTTTATTAACTCCAGAGAAAAAATAACATAGAGAAGTCATTAGGCAGTAAAGGAATTTAAGACTAAACAGAAGCTCCACCTTTGTAACTTCCTGTCTCCTTTTCCACTGCAAGACAATTACGTTGTATAATTGTTTTTAGAAAAGAACTGTGAATCACTCTAAAATGAATTTAGTCACTATTAGCATAGAGAAAGTAAAAGGTTCTTTACTCTCAGATGACAGGGCATCTACTTATTTCCAGCCTGAGTTTGTTGACAGTTATGGGGCACTGCCTTTCAGCTTAACTATATCTTCTTACCTCTGGTGATCCTCAAAAACTCACTTTGAATTCTACTGGCTTGCAAAATGAAGGCAAATTATTTTTGTCTCTTCCCATGAGATAAAAGTTCAGTTATTGTGGACAGTGTTGTAGTTTTTCTCTGAACCTACTCCTGATGAGATTTATATCACAATTAAATAAAATCAAACAGAATTTTCAGAAGGTTATAAACTGGGACTTACCATACTTCCCTCTGCTTCCCTACCTATAATAAAAACATCTCCCCTTTAGTTACATTAGTAATTTTCATTGCACAAAAAATTCTCACATCCATCTTGGGATCTGGTAGTTCAATGTAGGGCTTCCTTTTTGTTTTAGTTCTGGAGGATTTGTTCCCAAGAAAAAATTGCTACCTTCCTCCATGGATTTAACCTTTTATTTTGTGCTTCTCGCTGTGAAACATTTCCATGAGGAAATCAGGGATGGGACGAGTGCTGCTCATAGAGGAGCTCATGGAGCTTCACTGGCAGGAGGGAAGACAAAGGGGTTGTGAGTGTTATGGTGGCAGATTCTCTGCCTTCAAAGACATACATGGAGTTGGGGGTTAAATACACTACTGCCTCTGTAAATGACAATTGTTCAGACTAATGACAAAGAATTCCTCAAGGTTTTGCTCCCCTATGAAGCTCTTCTAAACCAGCCTTTTCACAAGAGGACTAGTGCTCTTCTCTATTAACTATCTATTAACTATTCCACCGTATGGCAGAAATTACAATGGCAAAAGTAAATAAATTCAGACATTTATTTCCAGCTGATACTTGACTTTTCATTAGTCTATCTGCACTGGAAGGTGAATTTAAATTGTATGAGCCCTAGAGTAGAATTGGAAGACATGTTTTATCTTGTTGCAGATTTGCTATCAATAAAGACACTACTGGCTAGACATACTTCTTGAATTTAAGAGAAAATAGCTATCTGCCTTTTAGCATACTTCTGTACCAAATAGAATAATTGGTTCTTTGAAACAGAAATTAGTTCTTCATTCACAGTTCCTGGAAGGAAGCTCAAATTGGAAAAGTTGTCTAAAATAGATGAGCTCACAGATAACATTTTGTACAATGGAATTGACCCATTTAATTAAAAGCTTGAGTGTCAGTCACTGTTTTCTTTCAAACTAAGGTAACTCTGAGATTGAAGTCACACACATCACCAAAGATAGAGCACTGCAAATAATGGGTTCTGTCTCAACTGCAAAATGAAGAAAGATCTTTTGAAATGAATAGAAAGTTTTGCCTACCTTTTTTTTTTTTTTTGAGGAAGAGGTGTTTTTTACACTTTGAAATGAAAGTCTGAAGAACTGTGCAAAATACATCAAAAGAAATTATTTCAGCTTGTCCAGGTAGAATGGGATTCAGATCCTTGAGTTATAGGGCAAAACACAAGATGAAATTCTACCAGAACTGCATATTACAAATCCAGCTCAAAGCCAGTGAATTCCCCAGAAGGATTTAGAGGAGCACCAGAAATACTGAAGAGGTGAAGACCCTTGTCTGTATGTTGGCACCTCCTCGCTCTGCTTGTGGCTTCGCTAAGTTGTTAGGAAGAGTTCTCATTACAAGCTCAGTCTTCACATGAGGCACAGACATAGCAGAGCTCTGGGGTCACAACAGAGCTCACAGATCTCCCCCACAGTCTGCTTTTCAGCTCCAATCATTCCTCTGCAGCCTGTATCAGGCAGACCCCAGAGCTACAGTCTTATTTGGCTTTTCCTTGAGTTTGGTGCAGTTTTTATCCAGAATAGTTAGAGTCCAACTTGTGGATTTATGTCTCCTTAGGCTTCTTTCCATGGGCAAGTAATAATCTTAAATTCTTTTAGAAAGTCACGAAATAGACATGATTTTCTTTTTAGGTTCTGCAGACTATCAGTCTGAACTCTGAAAACTGCATATCATTATGTTGTTTGCTTTGTAATCCATCACTCTTAACTCCTTAAATCCTCTTCTGCTGATTTGTATAAGCAGACTTGTAAAAAAATCCAGCTTAATCTGAAAAATTAAAATAGTTAAAATATATATTTTTAAAATTAAAATATTTATTTGAAAGTTAAATACTAAATAATAAAAATATTAAAGTTTGTCTTTTACCTTCTGGAGTATTAAATTATGGAATTCATTAAGGACTGATTTGTGCAATTAAATCTGTAGTTCTTGGTGTATACCACATAAAAACTCACACAACAGAAAACGCTGTAATTCAATTTACTCTCTTTAATTTAATTATTCACTTCATTTCTTATAGCCATATAAAAATGCTAATGTTTTTCTTTTTTTCTTAAAGCTCATTGTGAGTTTTTAAACAGAATTTATATGACTATGTCACCGTATGTGTCTCAGTTATGTCATGCCTGAATTCTGGAAACTAGACTATTCTCACAGAGGAAAGGATGTAAGCATTTGTTTTACTTAATTTTAAAATGCTTTGTTAACTGCTTGAGTGCTGCCAAATGAACTTGCTAAATCCTCACAAGAAGCATTCAATTCTATAAGATCATTAACATTCAAAAGAAAGCTGAAAAATATGACTTTCTCCACAGAACAGCAGTATTAGAGTAGGCAATGTAGACTTGAGCATGGAAGAGGAAGTGGTTTTTGGGTTGGCTTTTCACCAGGGTGACTTTCACTAGAATAGCTCAAATGACTCACTCTCAGTGTATTATTTCCATTCTTTTTACTGAACTTTGTGCTTACTGGATGTTTTCAGGAATACTTAACAGCTCTTCAGAGTTGGCTCTTTCAGTAAATAGACCTGACTCAGAGTCCTAAGGAAACAGCAACCAGCAGTCTTTGTCACCAACACCTAAATCCATAGCTTTGGTTTTATACTTCCCAGCTGTCTCTTCCGCTGGTGGTTGCTGCCGTAGGAATTACTGGTGCTGTGTGGGAGGCAGAAGGTCCTTGGCCCACCTGCCCACGTGGCTGTGAGTGATGCTGAACACGCAGATGTGCAGAACTGCAGCCTGCACAGAGTGAGTGTGGACACCTTACCGTTTGCTGGAAAAAATCTGGCTCAACTTAGAGCCTCTCGTTGGGTAAGTTTCAGTATCCCGGAGCTACAGTCAGCAGCAGCCAAGGTGGATCCCAACCAACGTGTCAGCACTGCGGGAGATCCATGCAATTCCACTTTCCTGGATTTTGGCTTACTGAAATGTTGTTGCTTGTTCACGTCCAGTTTGTTTCTTGAGCCAGTATTGTTCGTAATGTTTCTATTCTTCCTGTGCTTGTTTAGAAAGAGAATTTGCTGCATAATGCCATGAAGTAAAAGTGTGAGAGACACAAAGAGTGGCAGTATCCCGAAGTGCAGAAAAGGGTTCTTCACCATCAGCAAAGCTTTCACCCAGGGAGCGAGCACTGGCAATTTTTTTCCTACAAGGCTAAATGGAATGAAGCCCAAATCTACTGCCTTTGATGGTAAAAGACACTGTTATGGAAAGGAAAATATCCTAGAATGATAAACGTTGACTGCCTGAAGCTAAAATTGGGTGGAGCTAGTATCTGCTAAAAATTATATCTAGGTCTTATGTAAAACCCTGAAGACAAAAATACTGTTTCAGACTATAATCTAATAAAACAAAGTACATGGCAATGGAAACCATTGCTTGAATGCTTGGAAAATAATACTTGAGTGAAGTATTTCTTCTTTCTGTTAGTACTGCATTTGAGAAACATTGTCTATGGTGGAGCAATAACTTCTGACTAAATCTTGCCATAATATTACAGCTATTGTGTTGTTGTTGTAATAGAAGGAACTAAAAGTAAGACAAAACCCACATGTATGCTTCTCTCTCTCAGAACCAAAATTATACTTCAAAAATTAGGCAGGAGAAAGTAGATAACTGCACAGAGACACTTAACCCAGATTCTTGGGCTGTTTTTCTTTGTCATATTTAATATTTTGTTCTTCTGGTACTTGATGTTCTACTGTGACCAGCACTGAGGTGAAAAGGGGTTAACTGATTAGAAGATTACATTTATACAGTTTGTTCCAGGTGGCCTTCTATTACTCTTGGGATCAGGTTTGACTGTCATCTTTATCCCCAGTCTGCAAGTCTATATTTCAGAGACACTTAACAACATGCCCTCCAGAAACTGCACGTGGCATGCTATTTGCTAGGCAACCGTGTAAATGACAGACATTGTTTCAATTGTTCCATTTCATATTAGTTCAATGTCGTATATCTTCAAACCAAAGATACAGTATTAGTAATTAATCCTCAAAAAAAAAAAGGAAAAAAAAGCTGATTACTGAGTACAGCTGGTAGTAAATAATTAAATAATGTATATAGGCAGAAAGGTAGAAGATTTCTACATAGGCTGCAGTTGGACACTGGATAGTGAATATTAAGAGATGGACCATGGCATGGATGGTCTGTGCAGCACTTATGTTTCTAAGTAGCTTGCAATTAGTATTCAGAGGTCTCAAAAGAACCCTGCAAATTGACAAGGACACACTTTCAAGCAGATGAAAGACAGTAAAATAAGTGGAATTCAGAAGTCCCTAATCCCAAGATGCTTCTAATACTGCATGCATTCATAATTGTTTGTTCACATTAGTGTACTGTATTTGCATAGAAAGAACAAAAATAGCTAATTTTTGAAACACAAAATTCAGACATATGTCAACACATCACACTAAGACTGCTTTGGCAGTGCTGTCCTGATGAGATTTCAGTTTGACTTTTATGTCAAGAGGAGTAATTCAATTTGCAGTCAGAAAGACCTGGAACTCTATTCTGCTCCCTGGCCTGCAGCCAGGTCACACTGGGTTGTGATCTCATAAACTAAGAAGAGTCAGCATGGAACAGAATTTGAGGAAATGAGCATTCAATGATTTAGAAGCGATGATTCTCATTTCAAATCAGCAATGCCTCATGATGGCATTGAGGGCTGAGTTCCCCAATGAAGCCATCATTCAAACTGAATATAAACCTGATGCTTTGACAACTCGTATTTATTAGAGACCCGGGCTACATTTCAGTGTCCTGAGCTTACACTCCTACTCAGTTCTCCAAGCTGACCTCTGCATGTTCCTGGGGCACTGACCAGTGAACTTTGAAAATGCTCTATCACATCTCTTGCCTAATGGGTTTTCTGCACAACTTTTGCTGCTGTACAAAATGTACAGCACCCAGTGGGAGGTGCAGCCACCTCTGCTTCTTTACCTTTGGACACACGTTAAAGCACACAAAAGTTTTGAGTGTTGGTGCAACCAGGAATATTCTTAGCAGTTAACAGGAAAAAAAAAAACAACAAACAACTAAATATAGATAAAACAATCTGTTTTTCTGGGCAAAGAAAGTGGTCATGTCTACACAATTTACAACATATAATATTTACATTCCTCAAGACCTTTCAGAATGAGGCGTTATGACTGTGGCATGAAACAGGGTATCTGGGAACCATTTTAACTGTGTCTACCGAGAAATTGAGACTCATGAAGAAAAAAAGGAGAAAGAAGATAACTAACCAACTGTTTTCTGGCATCAGCATGTTTTTGAGAAACAATAGAGGCAAAGGACAGATGACAGAAAACACAGATGGGTAACACGGTGAAGGAACACAATTGTTGAAATGTCAAAAGAAGATTAAGGTAAGAGATAATATCTCTAACCACTTCAGAAATTTTTCTTTATTGTCAGATTTTAAGTTAACAATGTCATTTAAACAAAGAGTATCATTTTTTAGCAAATTAGTTGGCACAGCACTGCAGGCCAGAAATCTGCTTCCAAGAAATACTGGTTGGCAGAAACATTTATCTTATGAGGCCTTTGTACTCTACCACTAGAGAACCAAAGGACTGCTTTTGCAAAGTTATGGACTGGCACTGACTGCGATTTCTGAACTTTAAACTGGGTGTTGTACCAGCGTCAGCAGAGATGTAATTTAAGCTTGGACTTCAAGGAGAGGGAAAGAATATATCTCATAAATCTGCGTCTGTGCCATGTACAATGAATACTAAGCCATTTAAAAGCTGCAATTGAATGACTGCTTTACTTGGTGCAATTCTTTATCTGTACAATCAGTTTGTTTCATCAATCACAAAATTTTAATGTCCAGATTTACTTTTGATGTGAAGTTGAAAATATCAGAGCACAGGTAATCAGGTTTATATTACACCTGGTCTGAGATGCCAAGGGAGAAAGAGGTAGAGTGACAAACACTTCATTTCATACCAGGTTCTCTAAGCTGCAAGCAAGGTGGCCCAGAAGGGTCAGCACAACTTAGGAGCAGCACCAAAGAATTTATTCCTCTTCTGTTTGGCTTTTCTGACAGCTGAGCTGGATGTGTTTTTCCCGCTGAAAGATAAACTTCCTAAACAGGGACAATTGCTGTACCAATCAATATCTTTACTGTCATCTCATTCCTTGAGTAGTTCAGTGACATAGTTGAGGCAGAGCTGGACTAAGTTAAAGAAATAGAATAAGGGCATCCTCATTTGTATATCTCTTGATATTCTGCTTTTCATTAGTTCAGATGATCAATATTACAGAGATGCATCTCAGAGTTTATATTGAATGTCTTCTGGTGCCTTGGACCCACATGAATAAAAAGGGATATTTTTAACTACTAAACCCAGCATTATAATTCAAGTCATATATTCTATCTGATGATTTTATGAAATAGAATTATTGCCTGCAGGTGTTAATTTCAAAAGAGAACATAGTTTTCTGTTCAGAACAGGTTATTATAGATAGTTGTGTTGCTAGACTATACTCACTGTCACTCAAGAAGAGAAAAAGCCTCAAACTAATGGGAAATATGACAAGGGAAAATGCTAGGAAAGCTGTTTAATTTTTAATATATAGTAATCTTCAGCTTTTGAAAAAACACTTAACATGTCCTAGAATATGAAGAAAAAAGCAAGACTAAAATAATGATAAGCTATAACTACAAATAAAAATTTGCAGCAATTTGACCCACTGAGGATGCATTAGAAGCCTGATAACTTTGAGGGCATTTAAACTAGACGGGAGAAAAAGTTGGCATTGTCATGTAAGGGTCAGACATATCCTAGAGAAAAGAAGCAAAAGATGACAACATCAGTCTTTTTCATTTGCAGGTGTTGTGTATAAATAGAGCTCGGACATTGATAAAAATAAATAAGTAGATGTATATCAAATAAACTAAAATTTTCAGTGAAGTGAACAGAAATTTCAAATAAATTGCATAGATATACTCTGTACAAAGAATAAAGTACTGTATCTCTCTGTGAGAACATTCTGGGAGATTGCTAACTTTTATAGTTCATCTATTCTTAAATTATCTATATCTTTCATTCTTCTTCAGCCAGAAATTCTCACTCATTCAGGAAAAGCAAGAGAGAGAAAAATTGTTCATCTGAGAATTTTTTCCTGTGTCAGAACTTGTATTGTGTTCTTTAGAATATAAACTGAAGAGAAACAGATGCATTTTCCACTTTTTTCCCCCCCCACTGTGTCTTAGAATGGGGTTCTTTACAAATGGTGTAAACATCCAAGGAAGCCTGATGTTTTCTCCCACTTTCCCCCTTTATCACACCTTGGTCTCTTAAGTACTCTCAGCCTGTGACCCCTCAAGTGCAACTGCATCTTCTTCCAAGTCAAGCACTGCTTTTTTTATAAAGGAATTGATCAAAAGCTGCTCTCACTCAGCAAGCACCTTCCATGCCCCAAGAATACTCATCTGCTCAGGAATATTAAGAATTCACCGTGAAAGAGGATTAAAGAATCAACTACTGGTAATATGAGGAACGGGAGTCATCCTGACTGAAAACTGATCCCTAAAATGACTTCACGGCTGAAAACAGCGCCTGAAGACTGATCTCAGCTTAGAGCAGAGACAAGAAACACTTTCACTGATGAAGGATCAAACACATTGGGTGTTAACATACCCTTCATATTACAAAGTAATGGCATGCACACCATTCAGGTGCTGACTGAGCATGCAGAATTGCACTGAGGGTGCACAGTTCTCACTGAATGACTGGCAGGCAAAAACCTGAGAGCAAATCAGGTAAATCTTACCAGGCAACCCCTGAGAAAGATAAAGGTGGGTTTTTTTCAAGAAGGTTATATAAACATGTTGAGCTTGTACTCCCTGTTGGGCTATTACTCACTGTACAATTGGCTTAGGGCAATTACAATCTAACATGAAACCTAATCTGCATGTAGACTCAGTTCAACAACCCAAAATCATGTCCAACAAAATTTGTAACTGCATACAGTCCCACTGAAAATCACTGGGAAATTACTGTACATCTTAAATGGTACTTTTATGTCATAAAAATGTGCAAGAAAGAACTCTAAGTGCAAAATAATTTTCAATAAGCTATCTGAAGTATATAGAATTTACTTTTTTAAGGGAGAATCATGAGAAAAAAAAAATATTTAAAAAAGATTCCCTGAGTGGCTTTGTAGCTCACCTTTGCAGAAAGACCTTCACAATATAGTGGTAAAAACTGTTTTCATAATGGAAAACCATAAACTTTTATTTTCTTTCAGCTCTAATGGTATTTACAGTGTCACGGAGATTGTTGCTGTCTTTACTAAAAGGTCAAGGAGTAAGATTAATGCACTTGGAAAAACCCTTAAATAGTGTGAAGCTTCAAAACAATCTCACTCTTTTATAGTCAGCATTTATTTCCAGTTCTTGGGTTTAATGCAATTTTTGATAATTGAGTTTAAAAAATATTTGAGGCTTTAGTTTTTATCATTAGTAAATTATATTAAAACAATAAAGAAATACCTTGGAGACAGAAAATGCTGTCATGAAAGCTTGACTTGTTCTTATGATAACGAAATGCCACACACAGCTTCAGTTTCAGCAGTCCTGCAGCAATCTAGATTGAGAAATCCTGGTGATCATTAGAACACCTGTTCAGCTTCTGCTGTCTGAAACAAAACAAACTAAAGAGCCTAGACCATTTAAGAAACAATGCTTACTTCAAACTTTCAAACTGCACACGTCATTTGAACAATTTATTTCTCTTATGCAGTTCAAGAATTACAAAGGAACTTCTATCCAAAACTGCCTAAGATTTAAACCAAGTAATGGTGCAAAAGTCTCAAAGATCAGAGTGGGAGGAAAGAGGAGACAGTTTGATTGATTACTCAAAGTTAGCAGTGTTCATATCCTGAGCAAGGCACATGCCTACTGCTCAGTGAAAAGGAAAGAAAGCCAATGGGAGGAAGGAGGCAGGGAGTTATTTCTGCTTTCTTTTTTATATCATTCATAATTTTAAAGACTTCTATCATGCTTCTGTCATCTGTCTCTTTTGTAAACTACATGCCTTCAGTCTCTTCAGTGTTTCTCACTGTGAAAGTTCAACCAAATCCATGATTTGTCCTCCATCCTAGTTTTTGCTATATTCTTTTCTGGTAAGTTAACAGGAGGAATTAAAAAGAACTATGTTAGATTTTTAACATTGTGTTAGAGAAGCAATAATTATCATTATTTATAAATGATCTAATATGCATGTTTGGGAATATATCCCTAATACGATATATTCTGGTTTAATTTCCACTGAAGTCTCAATCATGTCTTATTATGTGAGAAGAGGCAGATGGAGCCAAATGTGAGGTTCCAGACCACAGTCTCTTATGCCAGTGTGGAAAACAGGAGACAAAGGCGGCAATATAACTTAGCGCTTTGTGTTTTGTGGTTTTTAGCAGGAACTATGCAGGAACCATTTTGACATTGGAATAAATGGCTATAAAATATCAAGTATATCACTGATTTTCTATGACTGTGAAACTACAGCATGAGAGCTGTGTATTGCTCTTCATTTACCTCTTGCTGCCCCTAGTGACACAGAAGACTTTGGGCTGGAAGTTCCCCCCAGGGTATCCTGTGCATCTTACATGAAATAAAACCTCATGACCTCTAACAGGATCTGGATCTGTCACTCCCTCTTCCAAACAGCATATGCCTGAAATGTTGTGACTTCATTTGTTCTTATTCAGTTTTTTAGGCACACTGCCAGCTGGGAATATTCAGTGGTGCATGTAAAAATTTGAGTACTGATCCTTTGCCCAAGCAAGACCTCATTGCCTGTCAGCATTTTCTGACATTCAAAGAATAAAACAAAGGGATTCCCCATTTGAATAGGTGATACAGGTACTGAAATTGAAGAAATTCCCCATATCTGCTTCACATTTTGAAACATCTGAAATGAATTAGGAAAAATAATTTTTAAAAGCCGATGTAAAGAAACTATATTGGCCAGTCCTACTCTCGGTTTCCGAGATTTTTTTTCCCTTAGTGCAGGTGTTTGTGGGGTTATTTCCCTGGCTCTGATTACCTGTACTCCCAGGGGATGAAGAGAGTGGGTAAATGACCTCAGGCTGAATGAATTACAGAAATGATAATGGTCACAAGTAGGAGAACCAAATTTCATGGCAACCTATAGCAATAAAATTCCTAAAATATCCTAGTGGGATATTCAGCTATAGAAACCAATAAGTCTAGAGTGCAAAGCTATGGTAAAACTCAGCAAACAGATCTGGGACAGACAATATGCCAGATGTCATTACAGTAATTGTCAGAATGTCCTTCTCTAAATATGAATAAACTCCTACTTATAATAATTCATAAATTAATTACAAGAATAATTATAAGCAGGTAGATTAAATAAGAGACGAGTTAGCAGGAAGACTGGTAAATCAGTTTCCTTTGGAAATAGCAAATGAACTGAGACAGATAGTCATTTTACTGTCAAAGCACGCTGTGATAAAGACAATACACATCAGCCTTTTATAAGATTCCTCATGAGAATCCCAAAGAATGCAGCTTTTAAAAGAATTTAAACAGCCTCCTAGCAGAGACACCATATTCCACATGTGAAGAACAAAACCTAATTTTCCTTGGACTAATATTGATAAAAATTACAGCTATTTGAAAGAATCCTACTGATGAAAAGAGTTTGGACAAGGCATTTTTTCCTATTACGAGCATAGCATGATTCTTTTCTGTTTGGCTTTTTATTAACTTTTCAAGCTCAAAAATGCTGTGTTTGTCAGATATATATCTAAATGTTAATCCTGTGAAAGAGAGCCACAAAGAAACTTCTAGTTCTATTCTTGTTCAAAAGTAAATTGCCTTCTCAACCAGTATTTCTTATAATCCAAAGCTTTAAAGGGAGCTTTAAGTCTCTCCTGCAGATTTGTGTCCATGCATAGCTATCAATAATTTCACCATTGATCCCTTTCATCTGTCTTAATTTGCTTAAACCTATCCAAACATATTCAAACAGTTTCTTTCATAAGCTGCTACGGTCCACCCCTGCATCATACGTTCTTTTGGGCATTGACACACATACCTACTTTTGTATGAGTCTAATTATACAAATATATCAATTTGCCTTAGATTTCAGTCATAAGTATGGCAGAAAGCATAAGTACCCCAGGCAATTAACACCACTATTCAAAGCTAGGTCTTACTCATAGCAGAGGCACTGAGATCTGTTTGCTGTGTCCCATTGGATTTTGAACACCTCCAGTGGTAGAGAGGTGCACAGAGATGCACAACATCTCAGGGCACCCAGCACTTTAACGTCCTCTTAGGAGAAAGGTTTTTCTGTTCAGATAAAACTTCCTGTGTTTCAATTTGTACCCACTGCTCCTTGTGCTCTCATTGAGATTCAATGACAAGAGTCTGACTCTGTCATATTTACTCCTCTCATGAACCTATGCATTGGTAAGGTCCCCCGAGCCTTTCCTTCTCCAAGCTGAACAGTGCCAGCTCTCTCAGCCTCTCCTCATGTGAGAGGTTCTCCGGTCCCTTCATTACCTTTGTGTCACTTTGCCAGCCTCACTCCAGGATGTGCATGACACTCTCGTACTGGTTGAGTAGAGAGGAAGGATCCTTTCTCTTGACTGGCAGGTGCTGCTCTGTCCAATGCAGCCACAGGTGCTGTTGGTCTTTTTGGCTTGTTTGTCACGAGGTTGTGTTGATGCCTTATGTCCAGCCAGACACCCTCCAGGACCTTTTCTGCAGAGTTGTTTCCCAGCCAGTCAGCCCTCCACCCGTACCCATGCACAGTGTTATTCCTCCTCAGGTTCAGGACTTTGCACTTCCCTTTGTTTGTCTTCATAAATACCCTGTTGGCCCATCTCTTCAGCCTGCCAAGGTCCCTCTGAAAGGCAGCTCACCCATGTGCTGCATCAACCACTCCTCCCAATTTTGTATCACTTGCAAACCTGCTGAGGGTGCACTCTGTCCCCTCTTTTAAGCCACTGCTGCAGTGGTTATCTTATCTTGATCTTAACATGTTCAGTGTTACTTTTTATGAAACAGATCCACAGACTGCAAATTCTTGGTATAAATATAATCATGAACTATCCCTGCACCCCTGAGAAAATATTTCTTGCTTGAAGTACAAAAATTTCCCCAACTACTCTGTGTTTGATGTGAATTTGAAAAAAAGATTTGGCAACTCTGTCTGTGCAGCATCATTCCAACAGTTCACCAATTTGCTATAAATTTGCAGTCTGGATTGGGGGGAAAATTCAACATCTTCAAAACTGAGACCACGATGATGAGTATTTATCATCATATTAAAGCCTTTAATGAAGCTAAAGGAGTCTTAGATGTCTTGAGCATTTCCTGGCCCCTGTGAAGACTGGAAAGATTAAGACCAGTACACTTATTAAGATACAAAAATATGAAGATAACTGTCAGTCTTAAGAATTTTCATATTTTTAAATAGAACTATGATTAATATTAAAAGGATGTGATTATTAAAAGGATGTTCCCATGTTTAGCCCAGTTTAGCTGAGGGCTGCCAAAAACAGCAGTGGAAAGGGGATGAACTTCCTACACTGTACATCTCAATGAGACATGAGCTTCAAAGACTGTGTAGGCAACTGAAAACCTAATGCAATTAGTTAATCAGTTTTTCCCATCCTTTATTAATGCTACATTTAGAGTTCTATATTTGAAACACACAAAAGGAGGAAATGAGCATCTACAGCTCACCTACGTCACAAATATCGCATATTTTGCAAAACATTTTTTAACATGACATTTTTTTTTCAGTGCAATGAAAGGTTCTTATTTCCTGCCTGTCACATTTTCATCATTAGTGTAGCTTACTGGGTAGCTAACTAAACGGTAATGAAAAGCAAAATGTCTGATTTCTTTCATGGTGTGTTTCTGGGAAAATGGTAGTGTGCTTTACCCTACCTGAGCATTTGCCTACAGCCCTGAGTGGAGAACCCACTTCATAGTATTCTTCTTGCATAGTTTTTGCATATTCTTTTTGCATGTACTCCTGAGATAATTTCTTAGAACCACTAGGCCACCAGTGTCCTTGTAGCATGACTAATGGTTAATAATAGTTATTCCTACTATTACTATTATTTACCTGTAAGGGAAAACTCAAATGACAACTATTTCAAACAGTGACTATAAACAATATTAAGAGAGATGTCTTCAAAGAGAAGCAGCTACCATCTGGTAATTATAGTTACTTTTCTCTCACATACCACTTATTCTCATAGGAATTTACATTTTATTAAAGAAGAGATTCCAAATTTAAATAAAAATACCTTTCAGCTTCTGAAACAAACTCTGTTTCATATTCTGCAGGTGAATATATGAAGTTTTCTGTATTTACAATGGGAAAATCTTTCATTATCTTCACATCAAATCATTAGAATTATGCATCATAAAAAAATTTTAGACTCACACTTTTCTTCAGTTGTGTTGGAAAAACAAAATACAACTACAAAAAATGGATGGAACAGCATGTTAAACACCAGATATGGTGGAAAAAAAGTTAGATCAGTGCTTTCAATGCCAGATTGTTGGCTGGCAACTTCCAGTATTTCTGTGAAGGATTCCTAGTCAGGGTGATGTCAATTCAAAAGATCATGTAACATGTTGGAAAAAGTGCATTTAAAAATTCATATTTCCTGCAATTTATATGGATCTTAAATCTAGAATCTTTTGGTCTTTAAAATTAATTTCCATATTAATAAGTCATTATAAAGATGAATACACTTGTAACCAATCACAGAAATGTCTTGCTAGGGATATTCAATTTTGAGGACCTATTCACACATTGTCAGTGTTTTCATTTATGGAAGCATGATCACAGGAAATGATGAAAGAGCAGTTTTTATAACTTCTAGGTTACTGTCAAAACTTCAAATCCAAACCCAAGTCTGTCAGAGTGAACAAAACTCTTCAGAAACTAACGGAACTGAACTCAATTAAGTCAGACTGAATTTGGCTCAGAGACCAAAATTGTTGTTAACTCTACGTACAATCAACCTTTCCTTTGAGGTTAGGGAGAGATATGCATGACATTTATGTCCTTAGGGTAAAGCAACAATGATCTCTAGTGATTTAATCCTACCTTTGTCCTATTTTAACAATTTTCTTCAAGTACTATAATAATGCACATGTGAATTCATACTCTAAGTCTTTCCACACATACCCCCAAGCCAAAGACTTCAAATCTTTTCTAAGACATTGCAGCAAGCACAATGCTAGATAATTTACAGAATATTTCTTTCAGGGAGAACAACAATTTTAAGTATGTGTTGTGTACTGTGATATGTTATCAGACAGAAAAATGCTACCATCCTCTTCGCAGCCTTGATTAACTTTCATGAGATTATTTTTGAGAGCATTTCCTACTGATAGTTTACTGAAACCAGAATCAGATAAATTCATATAATCCAGAACACACAAAGTGCACTTTAATTTGCAGTATCAACATCACTGTAGATCACTTAGTTTCTGCTAATGATGAGTGATGGTCCTTGAGAATATTGCAACAAAGACTAGCTGGAACTGTTAATGTTCTCTGCTGCAAGATCTTCAAAGTTCAGATTCTTTCAGACTGAAAAAAAAACCCAAAGAAAAAGAAGATACAAAGGATATGAAATCTTGCTATCAGCAGAATAAGGCATAAATTTTATAGAAACTCATTTTAGATTATTTTATGGAATTTCTTAGGGATCTTGATTTTGATGTGTGTTGTTGCTTAACTCATCTATTTGCAAGCACTCCATCCAATTAAGACCATAAATTCATGGATTAACATTCCTCAATATTCTAGCCAAGGCATATTAACATCTTAATCACTCTCTTAGAGTAGAACTACCCAGCTCATGCCCCCATTAAAGATATGAATTAAGAAAATATTCCCCTTTGCAGTTAGAATGGTTTAATCTGGGAACTTGTAAGTAGCATCAGGTCATTTCTAATGAAAAGGTTCTCCCTTTGTCTCTTATATGTCCTCATATTAAATAACCCTGTATACTAGAATATTTGAATAAATAGTGAAGATAATTTATTCTTAACAGCAGTGCTGGCAGCCTTCCTCTTCTACCATACTGCAAAAGCAAACAATAAAACAAGAACAAATCCAAATGGAAGTCAATAGAAAAAGTGTGTCCTGCTCTCTTTCCATTAACAATTTGTCCTGGGCTTCAGCTTTCCTGTCCACAGAACAGCTGTGACTAACACACTCTCCTCCCACAATGGCACCAAATGGTGGCAGCACGGCAACAGTGACAATTAAAGCTAATTGGAATAATTGCATTTATAGGAAATCAGTTGTGTGTCAGAGAGAGGACATGCTCTGGCGCAGAGAATGGTAGAACCTAAAAGTACATAGTTATGCTATCAATGAACTGCCCAGTTACATTTGTACCAGGATATTTCTTTGGCAACATTCTAGATCAGATGAATCAACTAATTATTGCCATTATTTTTATTAGAGATATCAAATTTACAATACTTAGTTTCTAGAGAAGAAACTATAAAGACAAAGAAAGCCCTTTTCCCATCTTTCCCAACCTGTTTTTGGCCTTCATACTTCTAGTCAGCTCATTTAATGCATTCCTGAGTGTGAACAGACCATGAAACTAGCTGAGGTTTCAAAATTATATCCTCTCTACAAGGGTATATCACTTAATTATTGATAAGGCTGTTGGAGAAAGACCAGTGTTTTAGCTCCGAAGAAAGTGAGAGAAGCTATACCTTCAGTTCACTGGGCAAGCAAAGCCATGTGTGCACTGACTACCTCAGACCTTCCTTGAGGCTCTGCAGCAGCTTGGGCTGCACTCTTGCAGGGCAGATACAATGGTAGGAACAAAGGCTGCTCATCCCACTCCAGAAAAAAAAATAAAAGGGAAGAATAACAGGAGAAAGGTGATGTTCCTTCCTCTGATTGATAGTGGGAGGCCTGGGACATCAAACCACTGATTTGGGGGGATTCATACCCACCTATCCCAGTGTTATCAGCCAGTTGGCTCCATGGTGCCTTTGTCTGTGGCACTGGGAGCAGTGAAATGGGCCTCTGGAGACTGTTGTGAGCCCAGTGCAGAGAAAGGCCATTAATCACTTTGCTCCCCCCAAGATACTTTGCCTATGTCTAGAACAGCTCCACATTACTTGAAGGATGGTCAGGAATTAAGTGAACTGGCCCTCACCCAAATCAAAATGAACAATCTCATCAGATAACAACGGGTAATTTTATCATACAGGATGATGGTTTTAAACTGAAAGCGGGCAGGTTTAGATTAGATATTAGGAAGAAATTCTTCACTATGAGGGTGGTGAGGCACTGGAACAGGTTGCCCAGGGAGGCTGTGCATATCCCATTCATGGAAGTGTTCTAGGCCAGGCTGGACAGAGCTTTGAGCAACCTGGTCTAGTGGAAGGTGTCCCTGCCCACGGCAGGGTGGTTGGGGCTAGATGATCTTTAAGGTCCCTTCCTATGCAAATCATTCTATTATTCCATGGTAACAAACTAATTTGAAACATTAGTTTCCTCCATGCCTTCCTATTAATCTCTGTATTTGAAAACACATCATACTTTTGAAAAACATTAAGGTCTGCCAATAAAAAGGAATGCAGGGGCTTTAAGTGATCCTCTGCAAAAACCACACAGTAGTCATGTGTTCAACACACTCGTTCACATTAACAGGCACACTTGAAGACACAGGAAAACCATTTTCCCAGTAAACTATGTTCAAACAACTATATCCAGAGATAACCAGACTGACTGATGAAAGCTGCATTTGGGCCCATGTGTAAGCTCCTGTAAGTAATCTGCATTCTTTTTCTAATTAATAAAAAATATATTGTTTATTTCATGGGATTTCATGCTTCATATGTCTAATTTTAAATTAATATTAAATGTTAACATAGACAATTAGATTAATATATTTTAATCAAGATTGAAAAAAACTATTAATTACTATTTGAGTGGCTTTAAGTGCCATTGAATCATATGTGACTGAGTTATTTGCTCCACTGCTAAAGCAATGGGATTTTGAGCAAGACAGTAAGGATTTGTTACTGCCTGCCTACAGCACATTTCACCCACTCAACCGTTCATCCTTCTATCTTCTCCATCTGAAACTAAAAATTTCTCATGTATTAAATATGAAGGTTGCTGATTAGATTTAATTCATTGATCACTTCACAATTTAATTCACTGTTTCTGTTATGGGAAAAATGGCTCAAAGCCTACACAAGACTGGTGGCTAACTCCAACATTTTGCAATACCTCCTGATGTCTCTACAAATTTTGGACTTGGTTTGTCAAAGTGCTAGATTATCATCTGAAATTTAAAACAGTGGAAATTTCTAGCTCTTTCACTTAAGAGAAAATGAGTATTCTTCATGCTCAGAAGCTATGAACTAAGTAGAAAAAAATCACCAGTCATAATTTTCATAATATTTTTAAATAGGGTTTGATTATTTTTTTTTTTACTCTGGAGGTTGGCCAGGCTTCTATTGTGTGTTTATAGCTGTGTTATCAAGCCTCTCAAGCTAAATTGTCTCAATGAATGAACTTAGAAAGATCACCTCTCCTTTCTGTGTTGCTGTGGATAATAATGGTATTTATCTCTCCCAGAGAAGTATTTGAGGATCTGGTTAAGTATCAATTATCTGACATCTGAAGGCAAAATAGAAGTGCAAAATAGGGATATAAGTAAGTGATATTTACCACTTAACTACGTAAGGCATAGAGTTACTTCTCAAGATGTGAAATTTTGGAGCTATATGTTATGTGAATATCCCATATGTTTCCCAACACAAACAAAACCTGAACAAAATTACGAGACTTGGATGACTCACTGATAGTGTTTTGCATTAAATAAAGACAACAGTAAGCATTACCAGTGCTGCATTTCCATGCTCGTTGTGCTTTGAGAGAATATGGCCACAACCTGAGAGGATGGAATTGTCACCCTAGCTAAGCAATTAGTTTTCTCATTTAATATTACTATGGCTGTGAATGCCCAGCATGTGCTTGGATGGCCACATCAGAGAGCAACAGCATCATTTAACATGTATTTTGTTCTGGGCTTTTTGTGCAAATCACTCAATTTGTTGTTTAAAAAACTAGGGATGCAGTCAAATAACCAGTTTTCTGATTTATCTACCAGCAACAGAATCATTCTATTCTGTTAAGAGTATAAATTTAGATGCTTTTGCATTTTCATTCATTTTTCCTTTATAATGTAGTCCTCTGTCAGGGCAACTAAAAATCTAGTGAAAAGCTTGGTTTGTCTAAACAATTCACCCTCCTGCTTTAAAAGTAAAGGAAAGCTTCTCACAGATTAATGGAAAATAAAGCCATGCAATAGCTGGTTTCAAAACACAGTATAAAGTTTAGCTGGCTTCTAACCAATGCCCTGATTCACAAAGGATTTCAGCTACCATATAGGCACTCAACACCTAAATCCACAAGTGTTCTCCACAGAAATCCCCATTTATACTTTGGTTCTCCTTGGGTGATGACAAATAAAAGCAGCAGCATGTCTGTTTATCCTCTGTGGATGTGACAGCTTCCAACTCTGCTTCCTTCTAGCAAGGGCCTGGCAGGGCTGGGGATGCAGGCAGTGATCTCAGCAGTGATTTGATGCTGTTTTAAATCCATTGCGCAGGCTTGAAAGGTGGGAACACCTTTCCCAGATCTTCGTTCACGAAGACTGGCCATTTACCTTACCTTATTACCTTTAGCAGCCAGGGGGTCACACTGCTTCAGTAGCTGCAGCAAGAAAGTGGTGTGGAGGCTGTGGTTCAAAGAGAAATCTGGGACTTAGAATACTTCCAATTTTGTTTTCCAGCACTGAGACATTTCCAGGGCTTTAATACCAAAACTGATGGTTTATCTGTAAGCAAACGTATATTACTTCTGATAGTTTCTTCATTGTGTTTAATGATTTTTAGAAGGGGAGGGAAGAAGGAAACAGAAGCTAGAAACACTTGCAAAACGCTTCACTCTTGCTGTAATTGATGGCACACTCCCCTTGACTCAGGGAGGAGTGAGATGAGATTAACTGTAAGGAAGCCAAGGTGATGTGCAATCAGAAAAGAAAGACAGGTGAAAATACAATCTCAGACCCAGACGTCAGTTTGAGCTTTTTCCTGGGCATCACCTTTCTATTAGAATGTGTGGGGACATTGTAAAAGATTAGCTACTCCTGGCAGTTACTCCAAAGTACTTGCCAAGGGCCAGATTTCTTATCTCTGTCGGGATGAACTGATGCTCAAATCATTGAACAGTATTTTAATGTGTTTCAATATACAGTTTCTTGTTACAAGGCCCTTTCATTCTTTATGAAGGTAAGCCATCAAAGACAGAGAGGATAAAGACAGCAAGGCTATATAAATTTGGAAGACCAAAAAGAGGAAAAGGAAAATGAAGGTTACAGTGAGATGGGAGAATAAAAATAAAAATTAAATCAGTGCAACTGCACAACTAACTCTTTATGGGAATTCCTTTCTCATTAACTAACTTTAGTACCATGTTAATGTTAGGACCTGCCATAACTGTTGCATGTAGTAATTAGACGCATTTTAAAAAATTTGGGCTATACCTACAGCTTCCCTCTTCATTTGGTGAAATGTCATTGTTGGCAATATTTTAAGAGTTGCAACTCTTACAAGAACATCACAGCTCCATCTTAGATCCAGGGTTTTCTAGCACTCAAAAATTAGGAGACTCTTCAAACTGAAATATTTAGTTCGTCTTCTAAGGAACGCGAGGAACGAGAAGGCTGTTTGCCAGAGACATGGAGATACCTGAAGGTGTAGTCTTTTACCACACTGTTTGGGCCAAGCACCAGGCAGGCAGTGTTCAACACAATGAAACAAGCTAAAGGGAATATGGGACATAACAAAGAGAAAAAGGAGGTTTAAAACATTACAGTAGAACAAAAACTAGGCAAGTCTTTAAAATATTAAATAACATTCTACCCATCCAACCCGACATGTCAGTTTCAATTTTAAAATATTTAGGATACAAAAAATAAGGAGCTTGTCATTCACTTAATTTGTGGGGTTTTTTTTAAACATAAACAGGAAATTTTTGACCCATTGCTGCCATCAGCCAAGTAACACAGTCCCAGCTAAGGTCAGTTGAACAAGAAACCTACTCAGAGCCGGACCCTCTGCTCCAGACTGTCTCTGCTAGAAGCAGTGTTTTAAAAGAGTAAATAAAGATCAAGGAATTTGAAGCTGCCCAAGGTAGTTAATCATTTTTTTTAATGTACTACTTTTCATCTTTACATATGAAAACAGAGCCAATAGTAATGATATCATGTACTGAGTTCTCTAAATGGTACTGTACACAATAAACTGGTTAGGTTTTGACCATATAAAGTCTAATTTAGTAGTACTTTTTTGTTCATTTGAGTTATTGTAGTTCATCTTAGAACACCAGACTTGTGTAAAATATTATCATAGGAAGCATATGCTTTTCCGAGCTAGATTTCAGTTGCTTTTATTTCTTCCCCTTTTTAAATAGTATTTACATAGCATTTAAATTAACTTCTCAACACTTCAGGTTTACTGCTGCTATTATGGATAATTCACAATGATCAGAATGGAGGTTTCCATTCCAATTCTGTGAAATACTGGTGTTGTTTGAATTTGTACCTCAGCTACATTGGTGTCAGCCTAACTGGACATTTTCACCATAGAGGTGGCTGCTGTGATTACATTTGATCAGCCATAAAAGGGATTTCCCAGAACAAGGAATGGAAATGCTTTTATAGCCTTTTAGGTAATGTCAGATTTTTTTATTTTGTTAATATGAGCTTTTGCCAATCCCTAACAGCACGATCCAAATCCCATTTGAAGGCAATGGGAAGTCTCCCATTGAGTTTGATGGCCTTTGGATCAGTCCCTAAGCGCATTTAGACTTAATGAGATGATAATGTGAATTTTATGCTGCTGCATATAAGAATAGATTTTCCAAACTTTTTTTTTCCCCCACTAATGCAAAAAGAGTGATCCGCCTTTTTAAATTTTTAAATTTTATTTTCCTGCTATAATCGTTGTGCACACTGAAGGAGGATTTATGCAGCTCATTCTGTTCCCTACCTTCACCCCCTCCCACCAGCCTTTATCGCTGACAGACTGCAAACTGCAGAGAGCATCACCCGCGCTCGGGGGCGTCTAAATGAGAAGGAAATATCGGCGTCCCCCTTTGGCTAATTATGGTCTTGAAACTTCGGTTTTAAAAACGGCAAAATTAAGGCTTGAGGAGGAAAAAAAAAAAAAAAGAAAAAGAAAAAAAAACACCTAACAACACGAACAACCAAAAACCACCAAAACACAGAGAAATCGGGACAGCCTAATCTTGGTTTCTTGCACCACCTGGCGGGAGATGAGAGCGGGGGCAGGTCATTCCCCGCACTTCTAAAGCGACAGCCCGGGGCGGTGGAAGGTGGGGAAGGAGTCCTTTCCTTCTCCCATGGGTTTTTGGAGTATTTTACTGGCCCCAAGGAAGGCAGCCGGGGGTGGGAGGGGAGGGTGGATGCCAGGTAGCAGGTCTCGGCTCACGCACCTCCATCGAGGTGAGATTTCTTGGCGGGCACCAAAAGGGAATGATGCTTTTTCTTCAGCTCCTTAGCGCTGTCAAGCGAGTTTGACTTCCCGGAGGACGCGGCGACATTGTGTGACACCGCGGCGAAAAGATTAACCCCTTCTTTTCAATGGCCTGAGGCACGACCTGATGGTTATGCACAAGTTTGCAGAGCTGTATGTCTGTTGGACAAGTATTTCATACATGAATACATAGGAATTCTCAGAAGAGAAAAACGCATCTTGTGGGAATGTCTCAGTCACCCTGAGAAGAATAAAAACATAATTTGCTCAGGGTCAGTGACATTGATGACATAGGGAACACCCACTGAGTGCGGAAAGTTGGAGACTCATCGCAACATCTACTGTAGGAAGTGATTTTCATCAGTGTGAGAAACTCCAATACTTCTCAGAAACTGTTATCTTAAAACTAATCTTTTATAAATATTTGGAATACAGACAGAAATTAATAGCAACATTTTCATGCCCTTAGGCAGAAAGTGAGCTTTCTCTGGAACACACTGCTCTGCATCTTTAAAAGTCTAAGTAGAAGATTCACTTCAAGCTGAATTACAAGGGAAGCCCTGACTCCAGGCAACATCAGCTGGGAGGGTGGCTGAAGTGACACATCCTCCCTAGGACAGCTGTCCTAGCAAGAATGTGGGAAGTAGGCTTCAGACTATGAGAGTTATTCTAGTTGCTCAACAGCCTAATGGCCTGATGGCTTTTTTGAGCTACCTTGAATGTGGCACTTTGATGAGGCTCCAGAGTCTCAGACCCCTTTCCAGAGAGGAGACAGCTTGTCTAACAGCACTAACACAGTGATGATGACACAGGATTACACTGTGCCAAGGATTACACTGTGAACTGAAGCACGGGGAGAGAGAGATTTGCATCTGGCCATGTGAGAAAGGATATCCAGCTATGTGACAGCGTGAGTGCATGCAGCCAGGACTGTACAACAATGACTCTGGGCATATGGTTAGACACATGGAAAGAGGGTTTTCCATGGATTCATAGCCAAACTACATTGCCTGCTTTGGCAGGAGACGTGGCAAGCTCTGACCTAGGTATTTGACACCAGTGGGGTGGAAGTAGCTGCAAAGTTTCATCATTTATTAGTTTTCATGAGGGTTCAAAAAGAAAAAAAAAGTGTTACCAGTAGAGAATATTTATAACAACCGTTATTTATTTTCTCTCCATTCCTTCAATATCTGCTTCTGTGGTAAAGGCCAGTTATTTGACAGGCTGCAGAGTATAGATTCTCATTGTGTTGATTGATAATTGAGGTATTTGTAAGTCAGACTCGATTATGTAAAATGTTTGGCACGCCTGACTTTTAAATAGAAACTTTCCTCAAACAGGCATCTTGAAAGGCCATTACAAACCCTCTTTTCCCAAAAAGCCTGAAAAGAGACACACTATCTGTATCTTCTTCAAATGTCATCAAACTAAGCCTATTTATTACAAATTTCAGATTCAGCTTAACACCTGCAGCATGATGTTGTATTTTAGGAGAATGGTAATCTCTTAGATTGCTTGAAAACATGATGTTCTTCAGTGAAAAGAAAGAAAAGTATGCCCTGCATTAAAACCCAAACCAGAAAAACCTGCATTTACCACAGAACTACTATGTTATGCCCTTGGCCAAGAATTATCTGATCTAGCTGAAGTCTGAGCAGCTTTTAACATTAACCACTTGCAAAGTATACTGAGTATGGCCATGGGTAGCCGTAGTAAATTTTGAAATATGAAATCACATCCTCAAATAGATAATTCCTGCAGTGGGCAGTCGCAATAGCTCTATCAACTCAAACATTCATCCCACCCAGAATGTATGGGTATGTCCAACACCTGGTTTATGAATCCTGCCAGCAATGCAGGAACAGCAATAGTGCACCAGGCGAGCTGTAGCAGATGACATCTTTTATCTAGATTTGCAAGCTGATCACCCCAGCTGTTTGGTACAGTTTGTTTACTCCTTGAATTCCCTCTATGCTTCCTCTCTTTGCCCTCATCTGCACTGAGCAAAATAAGTATATAAATGAAAATGAACTCAGGCTGATAGACCACAAATTCACTGCCTAAGTAAGATTAGTTCCTAGACACGTAGAACAGGAAGGCATTACATATTTTGTCTTAGCTTCACTCAATGGGCAGTGATTATTTACAAGGTCCAGGGTTTAAGTGTGGCTGATGGATGCAGACTAGCAGTTCCCATGAACAAAGATTCTGTTTCAAAAAAAAAAAAAAGGTGTGTTCAGCTTCTGGAAAAGAAATTTACCTCTCAGCAGGGACTGGCAGCTCTAATCTTATTTACATTCCTCAAAGCAATGGTACGCATCTCTTTCTCAGCCCTAATTCTTTCTGCCAGCTGAAGCTGTGCTACACAGATAGGTAGTAAATAACGTGGGATTGTGCAGGTTGTTGTGAGGCCTTTTCCTTTTCCTGTGCTGCGAGTGCCTTTTCAGAAGAAACAGTTAGGCTGTCAGCAGAGCAGGATTACAAATCTGATACTCAGCACACTCTTGGACAGTTAGAGCTTTCGGGCGTTTTCCATGAATAGGCACCAATCTTTTCACTGCCACGCTGGTGAGGTGTTCCGTTGGGTTAGTCATTTTTTCAGACAGAGATCAGAGAAACAAGCACAGGAAGGTAAAAACAGATATCATTTTGTAGATTCATGTAAGGTAGAAAAAAAGCTAAGGCTATGAGACAATGGCATTTTACTCCTAGGCTTTGAATTAAAGTGTCTTTCAACCTTATTTAGGGGATTTGCATTGTCAAAGCAAAATTTCTGATCATAATCACTTGTTACTGTAAATATCGAGAATTCTGCTCTGTGAAAATACAGATGAGACATATTAGCAAACATAACATTGAGTCTCATTATGACTTCTGTGCATAATGAAAATGTTAAAAGCAATACAGTTTCTTTTGAAATAATGTTGGCACTTAGAGTATAATGGTGCACCCTTGAAGATGTTGTTATTTTACAAATGTTCAGCGTGCAGGCACTCATACTAATGTTTGTTTTAATACAACAGAAACCTGTACTCCTATAAATTCTCACTAACGCAATCTCCTTAGAGGGATGGGAGAAGTGCCTTTATGTTATGTTGTTTATTTGAATGTCAATGTCGTTCTCCATTCCTCTATTCATATGGCTTTATTAATAAAAATATTTCTTAGGTGGAGATGAGCAAACAGCCCAGATTAAAAATACGTAAGGCTCCGGTGATTGCAGCAACACTCAGTGCCTCTGGGCAGCCACCTCTGCTTGAGGGATTTGGGCTCACACCCTGAAGGCATTAATAAGGTCAGGAGTCTCAGGCACAGTAATAAGGGAGGAGTTCCCAGGTTTTGAAGAGCCTTAGGCTCTGTTATACCTCTCAACAGCTTCTTCTGGCGGAAGGAGTCACAGCATTGCCCTGTGGTGGAAAATTACTAATCCAGTTCCATAGGTCAGAGGCTGAAATTTTTGGGGCTGGTGTACATCACAGGGCATCGCTGCTCCTGCCACCAGTCTGCCACAGAACCACCACCCACACCTGACAAATCGATATGATCCTGTCCCACAGAGCTCCCTCTTCACAGGGAGACGCTTTGAAGTTGAAAAAAGAAATGTCACAGAACTCATGATAAAAACCTGAGCTCTAGCAACAAAGTGCCTCCTTTTGGTTCTATTAACAGCACAAACAGCAGGTACCAGCACAGAACATGAAGCTCTGCCTTGTGCTAATAGGTAACAGAGATTGTCCTTATCCCTAAATAAAAAGACTACAAGGATGGACACAAGGAAGAGAAAAACAAAACACATACACATTAAACAAACAAACAAACAACAAAAAAAGGATCCCTGAAATCTTTGAAGCCAGAGATTATTAGAATTTCTGGTTATTTCCTCCATTATAATGCGATCAGATTCACTTACCATCTACTCAGTTACCTTGGATCCTGAAGAGTTCAGCATGATACTTATAGAGAAACAGGAGGGAGGAACTGCTATGTCATCTTCCAACACTCTAATCAATTCTGTGTTGCTTTTACTAAACTAGAAAGTGTGCATTGTTTTTGTGAAGTATTGCCATTAAACATGTTTTCTCAAATAATGCAGATCATTTCCAGAAAAGGGATGAAAGATGTCCATAGTTTTCTACACTGAAAATACCCTGAACAGTGCAGCTTGTCTCTCCACTATGTTTTTCAAAGGAAAAGCTCCCCCTAAGGCTCTGCACAGAAGATGACAGTGAAGAGAATGTACCTTCTGATTCCTAATTGGTTACCACAGAGAAAATGTGAATTGCAAGGAAAGTGATACAAAGATACAGTTTAAGGCCAATATGTTTCATTCTCCTTACTGTCCTATATGAAATTATAACATTAAAGTAGAAATGTGTCAGGTTGCAGTAATTTGTAACCAAATTTCTTGTAATCAACAGAAATAATATTCTTTTTTTTCTAGTAAATTACTTCTCATTTTATTGCATCTTCACACACATGCACTATGGGTGAGTTCTCCAAATATTGTCTTTTGCCTTTAATTATCTAGAAGAAGAGTTTAATGTCACAGAAATAACAGAATATTCTGAGTTGGAAAGGACTGAAAGGATCAATTATAGAATGCTATTTTTTTTTTAAATTACGTGGAAAACATTTTTTTTCCTCACTGTCTCTGTGCATGCATTTCTACAAATAGTGACATATGTCTCTTCTCAGCTGTTACTTGGGCCGCTCCTACTAGGTAACACCACCACCATTATGTCCAGGCCATGACGGGATGTCTTTCTGTCCAGGCCAGAAAGGACTGTGGTGGGTTGACCTTGGCTGGACACCAGGTGCCCACACTGCTGTTTTATCCCTCCCCTTCCCAGCGGGACAGGGAGAGAGTAAGGTAGAAAAAAAACAACTTGTGGGTTGGGATAGGTACATGGCCAGTCTTCGTGAACAAAGATCTGGGAAAGGTCTTTTTACCTTTCAAGCCTGCGCAATGGATTTTTTAGGTGAG
>JAWWLV010000001.1:108265018-108277858 GCA_035041135.1 Platyrinchus mystaceus
ATGGCCTTAGGGGCTGACGAGCTCCATCTACCCGGGGGATTGTCCCTGAAGCAGGACCGGGAATCGAACCTGCGTCCGTGGCGGTGAGAGCGCCGCATCTTAACCGCTAGACCACCAGGGGTCCCCTTGGGTTGGGATAAGGCAGTTATAAAAAATGAAAGAACCCGAAATCAACTGAATTATACCAAAAATAGATATATTTGCATATATTACAGTTATATACAATTAAAATACTATGTACACCACAACGGGATTCCAAACACCCCCAAAGGGAAAGGGAAAGGGGAAAAAGGGACAAAAAGGGACAAAACAGAACAGATATGCACAATCGAAACCCGACTAGCAAAATAAGGAATTAGCAAAATAAAATCTCACCACATCCCTTAGAGAAACAAGATTGGGCAGACATGGCCAGCACTGTCAAAACTCCCACGTGGCAAGGCCAGCGGTCACTGCAGGCCTCAGCCTCGAGATAAGCAAAACCAACGCAGGGACACACAGCTCCTGAACCTCACTGGAAGAGAAGAGAGCAAGGTCTCTAATCTCCATCTTATTTATACCCTGGTTTACGTAAAAATGGTATGGAATACTGGGAAATGGGCATTTCCTTAGTTACAACTAGTTACCAGGAAGGCCTAGGCCTAAACTGTCACACATACTCAGATCTCATATCTGACTATCTCCTGCTCTAGCATAATCTTGTTTAATGGCCTTCTGCCATCCCTTCAGGTCCTGGGCTCCATTCTGTTGGGATGGATACTGAGGGCAGGAGAGATAATTGATCGTTGGGCACCAACACCAGCCCGGCTCGGGTCACTGTCACACTGTCTTTGCTCCTGCAGAATTCGCTCTTCATTGTCCTGAGACTTTACTTCCTGCAACATACAACTCAAAACACAGATCGTCCTTCTCCTGAGGTTAAATCTCCTTGAGGCACACACTGGCTCTCCCCATCTTCACTCGTTACCCACCAGGTACGCCCTGGTCCCTGAGCACAGACAATCCCATGGATGGGTTTGCCTTTTCTCATGGGAGGAGAAACCTACACTGACTTCCCCGACCACTTGCCCACATGTAGTACTGGGACTTTATCCCCTCCCACAGAGTGTAGGGGTTTTGTTTGGGCAGGAACCAGGGCAGTTGGCAGATCCCCTATTGCTGACTAGCAGATCTTCTCTCTCCATCATTCCTTGAAGCTACCAGCCACACCACACAATTAAAACCATACAAAACCAAAACCTTTCTACTTTTTTTTTTTTTTTTTTTTTTTTTTTGTTTTGTTATTTTTGGGGGTGATTCTAACTGCAGGTGTTCTCCTGGAATCTCCTGGAATACATAGTCACATAACTCTGGAGCTCCCTTAAAAAGTGCTTAAGTCTGTGAGAAGCTTGAGCCTTACCTGTATTCAAGATTTTTTTTAAAAAAATTATTACTAGATTCTTCCCTTTTCATATTATGAACTACTTAGTGCTACAAAATTAGTGCTGAGACTAATGAAAATGCTACAAGCATGGAGAACTTTTCACAGATGCACAGCTGGGGAAAAAAGAAAACCTTTGAGCGAAGGAGCTACTGGCTGACAGCACAGAGCAGAAGTGTGAGCTAAGGCAGTGAATACCAAATAATAGAAGCATGAGTTTTCATTACCTCAGAGCTCTTTTTTTTTAATTATTATTATTTTTACCATGTAACCTCTAATTTTTCAATCACCCCATGATCTTCTGACTGACAGAAGAAGTCAATCTCTATACAACTATTCTGGATTATTTTACTATGGAGAATTATTTGATAACAGCGTTTGTTTTACCTCTACCTATCTTTAGGTGATCTCAGTGAGAAGCTGGCAAAACTCAAAGGAACTTGAAGAAAATGTGTAGGTGTCAAGGGAGAATGAAAGTAAATGAAAAATGCTCCTGTGAGGACTATGAATTTGGTAATAACTTCCTTCTAAACACAAAACTGAGACATGACCATGATGTCAGGATTAATGGATGTACACAGCATTTCAGGATTGTGTGAGTGGTAGAAACAAGACTGTATTTTGATTTTCTATAATAGAAAGCAAAATTAGAAACTGTAAGACAAAGGATGGTGCTCTAAAATCTGTTCTCTGTAGACTGGTGAAGACTGCAGAAGAAAAGAAACCCACATTATTGAGCTGAATTATACTTCTAAGAAATGTTTGAGGAATGAGTGAAGAATTTTGCAGTTCCGTTCCTAAATTCACTTTCACTGCAAGCTTATGTTTGCCAACATGTCAGTGCTGCCTCAGCTCTCTCTGTCAGCTGCTTTTCTTCTGAGGGCTGTCTCTGATATTCTTCCTTTCCATTACCATTTGTCATCTGGTAGATAAAACTTTAGATTTCTGAGCTTTATAGGCCACAAGTTCAACAGCAAACAGCCTGCTGGTCAATGTAGTGAGCTCTGACGGGCTGAGCAGCAACATTACAGTAGTTAAGGAGTGCTGGTTTTCCCTAACCGAAAGGCAATCATAAATCTAAATTCAGAAATTTCTGGCCTGTAAGAATGGTAACTCTGGGATTTTGTTTGTTTGTTTATTTCCAGACTATTAATCACAATTTTTATTCTATCTCCAACATATTTTCCATCTTGGTTGGAGATAACAAGAACAGTAACTCAAAGTTTAAATTTCTGTACCTTGAAAAGAATTTGTTCTACACTTTCAAATGTAGAAAAAGCATTGATTTGGCATATACATGATAAATATGACAGAATTTTATCACTCAAATTGCCAACAATTTTCCCTGTTCTCTGCTGCGTTCCCTTCCTCTGTCTAACCAGTGTGCTGACGGCAGGGCTGACTACATTCTTACGGCACACTGGTATTTTTTTTTACTTTGCTGTCAGAAGAAATAAAACACAGAAGAAAATAGTGGCTGATGAAATGACTTTGGTGAGACTCTCTATTTACTTCTATGGATTTGTGTGTTTTTATGTCAAGAATTTATGAAAATAATAGTGAAAATGAGAAGTTACCTAATATATCATGACTCTGTGAAGGGCCCTCATTCAGCTCCTCTGACATTCATACCTTTTTCCTTCTGATCCTGCTGGGCAGTACGTGTGTTTCTATTTGTAGCTCTCCAAGGAGCACACACTGCAAAACAATCACACAGGCAGCAGTGACATCACTCTTAGGTACAAACAACCACCCACAAACTTACCTATTAATTTCGTCAGACACTTCAGACTGCTTCTCTTGTTTCCAAAGACTTAACTGGAAAAAATTAGAAGTGCTAAACAGAAAACATAGCGTGTTTAGTCACTACATCTTTTGAAGTCAAATAATACAAGGTTAAATTAAAAAGACAAAGAGCTTCAGCAGAAAAGAATTGTGCTTAATGGAAAAATATGAGAAATTTCCTCTTGATCATGTCTTCTGGCTGTATAGCTGTCATATGCCTGTGTGAACACTTCCTAAAAGGATATTATTTCTTTGAGGCCTTGAATTTTTTTCTCTCAAGCAGCAGAATGCTTGGGAAACTCCAGCTAATAGAGAATGCAGCCACATGTCTCCTCTGCAGCACCGCTACTGGGAGCACAGTAAGCTCATCCTTTGCTCTTTACAATTCCTTCCCATAGAATATCAAATCAAATTCAAGGTCTCGGCACTTATCTGCAGTGCTTAGATACCCAAGGCTATATCCAAAGTGGTGAGCACAAAGCACATGGGAGCTTTTGTGTCCTGAAAAGACCCTGTGTCCACACTGGGGTAAGACCAGGATGTGCAAAAAATCCTACTTATCATTCTGCCTAGGTTTTTCATAGGAAAGGTGTGGAGTAGAAGGCAGTTGCTTCAGATGAGACACAAAGCAAGGCAAGGGGTGTAACACTGTGCAGACACAGAACAGAAATTCTTTCTGATAGATATCTTATTCCGGAGCTAAATATGATATCTGATAGACATCTTATTCTGAGCCTGAACTGTATCAAAAACAGTGTGGCCAGCAAGACCAAGGCAAAACTAACTTTTGGGTTTTTTTGCTAATAAATCCCTTGGGGTGAATTATTGTAAATCAATACTAGATGATCAGTGTTTACATATGCAAATATATATATATACATATATATATGAATATTTTAGAACAATTTGGTTGTAAAGAAAAACAGGCATGTAGCCATTTTGGTTGTTATTATCTATAGCAATATGGATATATAAAAGCATAAATATATCACTCAAGGGAAAAGAGAGAAAGAAAGAGAAAGAAAGAGAGAGAAAGAATAAGGTTTTATATTTACCACCCAGAGGTCTCCAATGAACTTGGTTGTTGTCACCGTTGTCTTGGTCAGTCAGGGAGTGGTGGGGGAAAGAAATCCATGAAATGTAAGGTCTGACAGGCTTATACACCCTCAGAAACCCTCCTGGTACTTTCCCATTGTGTGTGTATGGTCGTTTTGCAGAGTTGTGCTGGTTTTGTGGGAAAGGCTCAGAGGCTGGAGGTGCTGGGTTTTTGCACATTTAGTGTATGGATGGGAGGTGCTTCGGAATCACCCCAGCTAAGAGTGAGGACTTCTCTGGGTTAGTGGTGGGTGTGTGCACAGAGGGCCCCGTTTGGCATGGCCTGGCTCATGGGAGATAAGCATCACACACCCAGAGACTGGCTCCTGGCCTCCATGGAGCTGAGTCTGTGGGCTCAGCCTTTATCTTCCTTCTCCTGGCAGGAGGCTTCTTTGCACAGCTTGCTACAGTAGCAATGTTTAAAGGCAGTTAAAAAAATCCAATTCTTCACAAGGTCCTGGAAGGAGTCCAGAGAAGGGCAATGGAGCTGCTGAAGGGTCTAGAGAATAAGTCCAATGAGGAGCAGCTGAGGGAGCTGGAGCTATTCAGCCTGGAGAAAAGGAGGCTGAGAGGAGACCTCTACAAGTCCCTGAAAGGAGGTTGTAGCCATGTGAGGGTTGGTCTCTTCTCCCAGGCAATCAGTGGAAGGACAGGAGGAAATGGACTCAAGCTGCACCAGGGAAACTCATGCTGGACATCCAGAAGAATTTCTTCACTGAAAGGGTGGAACAGACTGCCCAAGGAAGTGGTGGAGTCACCATCTGCTCAAGAACTGTTCAAGACACTACTGAATATGACACTTGGTGCTATGGTTTGTTTTTGACATGGTGTTTGGTCAAAGGTTGGACTTGACAATCTTGATTTTTTTTTTTTTTCCAACCTTAATAATTCTGTCATTCTAAAGACCACATAACTAACTCCCCCATAAACTAGGGAGCATCACCAAAATTTCAGCCCAATAAAAAAGGCAAAATTCCACGCCATCTTTAACTCAACTGTTGACACAGAAAAATGTTTATCAACGGAAAAAAAAAGTAAAAAATGTATAAAAACAAAATAGTCCTGTTGGAAAGACTATGTGATTAAATGCTGTAGTTGAGGCTACCTTGCTCTGCAGTGTGCAGAGCTCATTATATTTCCCACATTTTCAAAATAGTTTTTCGTTAAGGACTACATAACAAATTCCTTTTATAACAGCAGTCTAATTATTCCTGATGTACTGGATAATATTCGATTTTAATTAAAAATATATAAAATTCCTTCATAATAAAAAGTGACAAGGACTTGGTACTTTTCGGCTCTCCAATTTTTAACACATTTTTAACTCCTAGAAGTAACACAGGTAACACAGTTTGAAACACATCTTCGACTTCCCAAAAATGCAGTTTGGAAAATTTTTCAGATTCCTAACCCACATTTTAAATAAGCTTTTATCATTGTGACCTGTAATATCCAAAAACCTGTTTGCAATTTTTCTTTTGGGAGAATTTGAAATAGCTCTGATTTTAAGGGTGCCCATTTTTTTCTGCTGAACTGAATATCAAAGCTTAATCTAGATGATTAAAACCAGATATAAAGAAATTAAAATGCAACTGTGAATTTTGAACAAAAAATTACAATCAGAACAAAGCTTTGGGTGTTTAAATGTTGAGTTTAAATTTGCAATGCTAATTAGTGCAGATAATCATTCCTGGAACCAGAATTGGGAGTTCTTCAGATGATTGCAAAATTGGGCTAGAAATGTCTCAGGTAGATTTGGGCAATTGGAAGCAGGATAAGTACTAATAGTTTGTGATTCTTTGGTTTTCCCCTTGTAATAATGAGTGAATAGTTCTTGAGTCTTTTCTAAGTAAATAGAAGTTTCTTTATGTAGGTGTTAATGTGCAGCATTAATTTTGCAAAAGATCACCCATTGAGGTAACAAGAAAGCAGTGATTTTAATAAATTATGAGATGCAAACTCTTTCAATGCCACTTTTCAGTTGGTCAGATTTGTACGGTGAGAAACCAGAAATGAAGAAAACTAGATAATTAGAATAAAGGACAAGCTTTTTTCTTTCTGTTTCCAAATGAAATATTGCAAGAACAGGTACAGAGCTGCAGCCACACAACTGTCACTTTGTGGATCACTAAAAATTCTATCACAGCCTGAATGCCTTTTTGCAGATGCATCCTTGTTTTTACTTCCTTTAAAGTCAGAGATCCATTAGCAAATTTATTCTCTTTAATTGTAATGCCATGAGATGTAAAAGGTGGTTCCTTTATTTGGAGCTGACTGGAACTGTGTCTGACCCACTGCTGCCCCTGGTCTCTTCTCACAGAGGCCACATCAACAGCTCCTCCACTGCCTGCACGTGCCCACCTACACCTAGTGCACTGCTGCTTTTTTGATTTGTAAAACAACAAAACCTTTTAAAACTTACAAAAAGCAATTTCAGCTCTGGTATCACAGTGTTATGTTATCAGGCAATACAAGTTGTTGAAAGATTAAAAGATTCTGGGAAACTAACAAGTAATTCAATAATGCCATTTAATCCTTTTATTCTTTTGGTTTGGTTTCATTTCTGTATACTTGCCATCTGAAAAATTAAATGTATAAAGCAGTCCAACCTTTTATGCCAAAGGCCTCAAGGAAGAAGAGATGTCCATCAGCAGCCATCCTGCTTCAAGCCTATTTGTACATGCAAACAGGTTTCATATCTCATTTCATCATAAACTATTAAACAAACACTTCTGCATGCATTTTCTCTTGTTTCCTTCATTAGTCTGTCTGCAAAGTTTCTGTCTTGTTTTTTCCATTGCTGAAGGCTTCAAAACGAGTTCTGCACTGAATCTGATCATGATAAACATCCCCCTGCCCCCCGCCAATTCTCTACATAACATAAACTACCACAATTTCTGTTTTATTTTTATGTAAGAAATTTGTCAAAAAAGCCTATAGACAACAGCTGCACAGAAGGTTACATTTCCCTCTACTTGGGGAATTGCAGTTCCTGCTGAATGCAGCTGCTTAACCCAGTAGAGACTGCAGCAAAATCAATGGGAGTGAGTCCCTCCTCTCTGGGATTGACGCCTGTCTTTAGAGGTGAATGATTTGGGAAATGCCTTAGTTAAATCTGGAGTGCTCATACCCAGCCCAATGACTGGCTTGCAGAGTACCCCTCAATCAGCTATCTTTCCAAAATGCTCAAAGAAACCCCAAAATCAAAACCATACAGGAGAGGGACTATGGCAGAGAGGGAGGATAGGTAAGATCGTGTTTGCTGCCATTTGCCTCTGGCAACAGTGTTCAGTGATAATACTGAAGTGCACAAAAGCTAGAAATGAGCTAATGTAAAATTAACATAACTTCTGACGTCAGTAAAAATCATCAAAAGCTGGCAAGATTTGTAGTGTTTCACTCTCATCTATTGCCTTATCGATAAAAATGCAGGGAGGAAGTTCGCAGCTATATCATATTCCCTACCAGCAGCTTTCAAAATGCTGTTTACAGCCCTCAGAATTTTTGCATCTTTACTTTCTTTAATGTAAGAAAGACATTTCACACTATTGCCAGATACACCTGTTAAAAAAAAAAAGCTTCAAACATTCAGATCCTATTAAAACCATTCTCTCTTTTTGCTAAGCCTGAAATCACTATCATCAGGTAAGTCAGCTAATGTTTAAACACAAGGGTCAAAAGCTAAACCAGCAGAAGTCAAATATAATACCATAAGTCTGCCTTTTTCTTCAGTTCTCGGATTAGTACATGTTTTTCCATGGGAAGATACCCTTACATTATTTCTGTTATAAATTCTGTTTGTAGACAAGAATATAAAACAGCACTGAGGACAGAAGTGCTGGTGATAGCCAACAATTGCTTTCCATAACAATTTACTCAGTGAAAAACATTTCCTAGGAAGCTATTGCATAATTAGATTGAATAACAAAAAGAGGCAGATATTTTAATGCATATGCCATGATGGAATGGATAATAATATACAGCAAAGTTTTGGCTATTATCTTGTCTTTGCTAGTTTTTTATTTTGACATATTTTACAAGGACTACAACCTAGAGCTTCTTGTATTAAAATAAAGCTTTTTAAAAATGTTAAGTGAAGCACTCCTTGGTTTTGGAAAATAGGATTGAAAATCTTGTGTTTTGTCATGAAATTAAAATGTCTACAACATCTTTTGAAAACTTTGCCAAAGGAAACACTAAGAGTGTTTTAAACAGTTAGAGTGCTTTCATTAAAACAATTTTTTTTACAAGTAGTTCTGTTTAAAACTATGCAGAAATTTTGTAATTTCATGGGAGGGAAGACGAACAAGATTTTGGGAAAATATGTGTTGGTTAAGTAGAGATGAAAAGGATCAGCTAAATAAAAAATTCAGAACCATCTTCAGGAGGATTAACCACCTGCATCAAAAAGAAAAAACAAACCCATATGTCCAGCTAATCCCTGGATTCTCATTTATGAGCTCTTTGCTTGTAAAATACATGAAATGATAATGGCAGCATCAAGATACATCAGTGTTGAATATATCAGTGTTTATCCAGGCACAGTGTACACAAGGCAGATGTTGGACTGACCCCTGTTCAATGAAATCTGTCTGGTGGTTTGGTTGTTCCTCTCTACTCATTCGATATGGTCATGAGGGAGAAAAATGTCAATTGTGCAACTTCAAACTTTGGGAAAAGAGCTACTCATGCACCTCCTTGGGAGGACGCCAGACCCAATCTGAGACAACGCCATGGCAACATTAGCTTAGAGCATGTCTCAGACTTCTATAACTAGTGAAGATCAAAGAAAAAGAATTTGAGAAGAGAGGGGCTATAACATTGTTTTCCAAACAGCTAGTGCTTGCTGTTACAGGCAGGATTCAGGAAGAGAATACAGGAAATCATATTCTCTTATGGATTTCCTTCTCAGACTGAAATCAGTGATGAGTAGATGAACAGAGTCAGTGAAGGGGGAGAAAAGAGGAAGGAAACAAAAGTAAAAAAAAAAAAAGTCTTAAAATGTCTACTAAGGAAGAAACAACACATACTACCAAAGCACTGCTGCTGAGTGTCACTTCAGGTATTGCTGGTGAGAAAACAGTATTGGAGTATAACAGACAGGTAAGGGGAAAAGTGTGTCAAGAAAACAATCAGTAGACTAAAAAAGCATCAGAGAGTATTATAAAGGGCAAGGAAAGGAAAAGAGTGGATCAGATTGCCCTTTTGAGTTTGATGTAACTTTGAGTGAATAGCAGTGTATAAGCTTGAAGTAGTGTACACAGCAGGCTTTGGGGCATTTCTAGACTATCTGTAGTTTGCCACAGCAATTTAATGTGGCACTCAAGGATAACCCTTTGAGGCAAAAGGATCACTATATGCCAGTTAAATTATCTCAGGTCAGTGAGCAACTGACAACCAACTACCAGTTTTCTATTCTTAACATAAAGGAAGCATTTAATTCTCTGACAACTTCTATGTTATTTGCCTTAGGTATAAGAAACGTATCTTGTAGTTGTCATTTGTTAAATTTTACCTCTATAAGTATAGGTAAAATAATGAATGTCAATCAATACAAGCAGTATGCAATATCGTCTACTTTACCTCAGAAAGTACCTTTTTCCAGAATAGAGGGAAATCATGCACCCAAAAAAGTACAGGCTTCCTACCACTCTGATGATTTGTAACATCCTGAGGAAGAAAACACAACACGCAAGTTCATTTCTACTTAGGTAAGTTATAAGTAAGAGGTAGTGGAAGAATGACTGTGAGCAGTCAGTTTTTGCATGAAATTATTTGCATATTATTATTATGGAAATTATTTTAAGCAGAAACTGAAAGCATCAGAGAAGCTGTTTGAAGACATGCAGAACTACAGAAGATGGCTTTGTTTTCCAGATGCAGTTTTATTTCACTGCTCTATTTATGCTCTTAGCAGATGGTGTTTGCTTCTCAAAGCTCCAGAGAGCCAAAAGTAAAAATGATATCATACAGGAGTAGTGCTTCAAGAGAAATTTTAGATGGTTGTATCTTTCCTTATTTGTTTGAACTCATTGTGAGCTTTCAGTTGTTACCAGTACATAACCACAATTGCCCTAATGTTCATATGGAATTTTCTTGAGGAAAACCAACCTAGAAAGCATTAGGTCACTTCCAACCTGTTTACTGGTAGGTCTGGACTGAGTTTTCAGGAGTTTAGGAATAAACCTGACTTGAAAACTGAGAGAGCAATTTAATTTCAGATGCCTTCCTTACATTCCCACCGTCTTACTACAAAGCAGCATTCATTCCCATTCCTCCTTTTTATTAAAAAAATGTTCTATTGCCTACATATCTTGCAAATAGATGGATGAGAGTGTGAGTCGTATGAATACTGCTGATTGATGGTAGTTGAAACAAATACAAAATAGAGAAAAGACAAAGAAAGTAAAACAAACATGGTACTATGCAGTTTTATTACAGGTATTTTCTAATTTCTTTACAAAAGAAGAACCTGTGTTTTCCCCCACTCATTTAATAATGTCTATTAATTAATACAGAATGTAATGGCTATTTATTAAACATTAATTTCAAAAGATTCCATTGTATTATGTTTGCATTACTGCACCAGCAGTATCATAGAAAAGACTACTTAAGTTTCCAATAATAACAACTTAACTGAATTTGGAAAACAGATCTATAAGTAGAAAAAGACTAGTCAGTGGAAGCCAGAGGAATGGTTCACAGGTCAGCAACATAAGAGCATGAAGGGGGTTATTGAAGGCAATATTCTCAGCCAGAAGCATCCAAATAGCTGTCAGTCTTAGGTTTCTGCTTCATTCTTTTTTCACTGTATTACTGAACTAGAAGAATTTAATATCATAAGAAAGAGAGTCACAGAAACGTGATCCTCAGTTGAACAGAGCACTCTGCTCAATGAAGAAGTGGGAAACAACATTTTTTTCAGAGCTTGCTGTCTCATTTCCCACTGTATTTTCCAAAGGAAGCACAGTTTTGTTAATGACAATATAGAATGTAAGAGACACCACCATAAGCAAAGACATGTAAAGTGGGGTTTTCTAAAGCCTCCAGAATATTTGCTTCAAACACAACTTGACCCCTTCCTTCATGGTATTGCAATTAAAATAGGGAAAATGCACGTGTCTCCTCTCTGATGCAGGAGCTCTGGAGGCCTCTGATATCTTTATGTGCTCGGGGCTCCGTGTTAAACAGCTAGGTTTGTAAAAAATGAGACCATTACTTCAGTGTAAGGAATTGTTTTTCTATGAATCTTACTGATTTGGCAGGTGTCTTCATTGCATTTTTGTCATGAGATTAATCTGCATCATTTGAAGTTTGAGACTACTTGAAGCTGGAGGGAATGGTCAGAATCGCCCTTCGAAGCCAAAGCCTTTTTCTATCCCTTCGTTTCTTTTCATCTGATGCTGATGAGTTCCCTATAAAAAATGTTACCTTTTCACCTCAGTAAGGTTCAAAAGATGATTTTGCGGGATGAGGCAAGAAACAGTTGCTCTTATAATCTACCAAGCTTCAACCTTCTGGTGTTTAAAAGTGGCAGAACATCAGCACTCCCCAGTGCTGTTTCCAAACTTAAATGTCAAGTTAAATCTCAGGAGTCAAGTTTCAAATAGGAAAAGCTTTTGAGGATCATAGAATCATATAATAATAGAATCAGATGGATTGGAAAGGACCTCTGAGATCATCAAGTCCAACCCTTGATTCACTACCAGCGTGGTTACCAGATCATGGCACTAAGTGCCACATCCAGTCTCATCTTAAAAACTTCCAGGGATGGAGAATCCATCACTTCCCTGGGAAGCCCATTCGAATGCCTGATTACCCTCTCTGTAAAGAATTGCTTCCTAATATCCTACCTAAACCTCCTCTGACAGAGCTTAAGACCGTGCCCTCTTGTCTTACTGATAGCTGCCTGGGAGAAGAGACCAACCCCAACCTCTCTACAACCTCCTTTCAGGTAGTTAAAACAAGTTAGATAAAAACAACCATTCTCAACTTGGAGTTGCTGTTAATGATGGAAGGTAGTTCATTCATTGAGGGTAATCAGGCTTTAGAATGGGCTGCCCAGAGAAATGGTGATTCTCTGTTCCTGGAGGTTTTTAAGGTGAGAATGGATATGGCACTCAGTGCCATGGTCTGGTAACCAGGGTGGTAGTGGATCAAGGGTTGGACTTGATGATCTCAATTATCTTAATTAAATATCTTAATTAAATTATATTAATTGTAAAATTCATAATTCATGGGCTAAATTCTGTATTCATCCTCTATTCTGGCTTTGAGAGAGCTGTGGTGTGAGTGAGGGTGCTGGTTTCTGGGCACTTCCCAGGGGGTGCTAGAGTAGTTGGAGGCTGCTCCTCCTTTAACTATGATGGAGTGTTTGTTCCAGTGTGCCCAGGTGGCCAAGAAGGCCAATGGCATCCTGGCCTGTATCAGGAATGGTGTGGCAGCAGGAGCAGGGAAGTGATCCTTCCCCTGTACTCAGTGCTGGTGAGGCCACACCTTGAGTACTGTGTTCAGTTCTGGGCCCCTCAGTTCAAGAAAGA
>JAWWLV010000001.1:108280088-108308346 GCA_035041135.1 Platyrinchus mystaceus
TAAAAAATCCATTGCGCAGGCTTGAAAGGTAAAAAGACCTTTCCCAGATCTTCGTTCGTGAAGACTGGCCACGTTTAATTAGCTAAAAACTACTTTTACAGATATAATCTCTCATGCCAGAAGCTAAAGGTTTTTTGTTATACTGGTCAGCTCCTCTACAGTGTGATTCTGTGGGTTTCAGTTTCAGTCTGAGCGGTCAATGAATTCAGATGCAAAGATCACACTTTAATTTTTAAGATAATTACTGCCATATAAAAAATCTTTCATGAGACTCAACAAAACCTAATTTCAAGTCAGAACCCAAAATATTTAATATTCTGGACTGAACTGGGTATCCTGAATGTGTGATGCATTGCTTCAATGTCACAAGTACCTCTTGCATTTTGAAGGAGTTGTGATCCAGAACCTTTCCTTTTTACCTTGGTATTTAGTCTCCCGTAGTCTGTCAGACTCTGTTCACTTACAGCCCCTTTTTCACACATAATACTCAGGTTAGTGCTGTTTATTTCTTGCAGAATATCATGCAGTTCAGTAGTTTGTCAGGTTTTGAAAAATAATTGTTCAGTTGCCTGTAAACTGAGAGGGGATTTTCTATCTGTCAACAGACTAGACTCACTGGGATAGTGTGTTGACAACATGCTTTTGAAGTAATGCATGCTCTCAGGTTTTTTTGAGTTTGCTCCTTCTCAGCAGGCTGACTTCATACTTGTTTGCATCTGGTTCTCCCTAGAAACTCCTTCCAAAGAAAAGTGGTATCTGATGCAGCATTTTCTTGTGTAAAGAGGTCATGGAGCTGAGATAAGGGCGGCCACCATATTGCCAGATACTGGGAATGGAGCCAAGGCACTCGCAAGCTAAAACAAAAAATTTCTACAGCATTTATTAAAATGTAAAGTTGCATATGCAGGACTGTTGCAGAATTTTATCCCTTATGAGATAGGCACAGAGCTGAGAACGTAACACTGTCATTCTAAGAGATGAAAAATCTCATCCCATATGTTTATTCTAATCACAGAATCATAGAATGGTTTGGATTGGAAGGGACCTTAAAGGTCATTCAGTTCCAATCCCCTTGCCATGGGCAGGGACACCTTCCACTGGACCGGATTGCTCAGAGTCCCATCCAACCTAGTATTGAACATTTTGAGGGATGGAGCATCCTTATCTTTTCTGGGCAACCTGTTCTGTAATTTATTGCTAGCTCAGGATGCTGAAGGTAGGTTCCATAAGATATTATGCAGTCTGTCAACCTTTTGGGCTGCATGGGCAGACTCCAAGAAACTCTAAGCTTTTCACCTCTAAGTGCCCAGCAATTTAGAAAACTTTTGTGTTTATTTGTTTAATAAAATAAAAATGCATATCTGGACATATATATATATTTTCCCATTCCTCATAAAAAGTAAATTGTCAATCCATTTCAAGGGACATTAGTATGCTTGTTTTTTCTGTTGCAAATAGCTTGCTTCTCTCTTCCAGAATACTGTTTTTCATGGGGTTTTTTGATATGCATTTTCTTAAAGGAGTCCTATGATGTTCCTCATCACTCTCCTGAAAGTCAGCAGGTAATACACCAGCAGTCTTATTAATATAAACAATCAATATTAAGGAGAACTTTTCCCTGGTCATTTGAACACAAATGTTAATGCCCAGATATTGCTAGCTGCCTGAAAGCCATACGATAAAATCTATATGACTGAAAATCAAAAATTTATTCTAAAGTGCCAGCAGAATACTGTCAAAGCAATATGCTTTTAGTAGCCTGGGCACTTCAAAGGGAAAATAGAAAAATGTTGTATTGATTTTTGCAAGTTTATCAGACCAAAACCTTGTATCAGCATACGTACAATACACGTTGGTACAGAACTGACAAAGCCACAGGATGCTCACAGACCCAGCTGGGTATTGGCTTTCTCATTTGCATTTAAGTAATCTCATTTGTTTGGAAAAATGAAAGATATTGCATCAACTTCAAGCCTGACTGAGCAGAAATATGTACCCTACACACATCATGTGGGACATAAGCTGCTTTGTTGTAGATAGAGGGAAATGAAGTAAATTAGATGACTTGAGATGGTAGTGGTTTTCCAGTTTCACACGCGACATTCTTTTACATGCTGCAAAGAAAATATACCCTGCTTTGTTATACACTGTGATGCCACTATGTATCTGGGTATATATATAAAACTATAAATTCTTTCATATGTTTAATGCATAGTTAAAGGCACTTTCAGTTTGATTCCACTTTAAATGTACAAAAGCAGAGCTCAGAAACCAAAGTGTTTGATCTGTAGCATACAGGAAGAGATACACATGTGATGGCATCATGGGAGATGTGAATTAACAAAACAGTGGCTATTGCAGTCTCTGAAGTTTCTACTTGGTCAGCATCAATGTAGCAACGATCCAGAACAACCTGTCTTTCATCAATAGCAACATTCTTTACCTTTGCCTCCAGAAAAAGAAATATATCTGCTTAGCATTACAAAATTCGTAGAAGGCTGCTTGTACCACTTTCTGGAAGACCAATGTTAGATGCCTAATCTGTCACATACCTTTCCATGTCAGATATCTTGGAGAGAGGACTCTGTTTTCCCTGATGTTTTGTACTGAAACAAAGTGATAATGGATGGAAAATTAAAATATTGACAAACTTAGTTGCAATCTCCAAGTACCTTCTTTGGTGTGGAAAGGATTTTGAGATCTGCCAGATCAGAAAGTATAAAAAATTATTTTAATTTGGATAGGTACATCCTATTTGGAACTTCCAGTAGGGGTTACTTTGGGAAAAAAAATAAAACAAGGTGAGAGAACATAAATCTTCATACAGGGCTACTGAGAAGTCACTTTCCACACACCAAAGAAAGAAAAGTCAGCTTGTTCAGTAACAAACTTAGAGTGGAAGTAACTACCCCAAACATAGCTGAGAAATAAGGGTGGAGAAGAGTCCTCTCTGTCTATCTCTGCAGTAGCAGTCAGAGCTAATCTTATCACTGATTGCTCAACTCAGGGACGCACAGAACAACACTAACCACCTCTCCTCTCTATGGGGAAGTATAAATCTGTCACAGCAGGATGTCTCCTTAAACTCCCAGCAGTATGGTGGGACTCCACTCACATTCCTGTCCCATGTGTCTTACAAATAAAAGAAAATCCAGTCCTGATCAAAATTAATCCTCAGCTGCTACATTTTTTCCGGAATGCTTCCAAAGTCCTTTTATTGTTTGGAATTGTAGCCAGTCTTCAGTACTACTTTTTCCATCTTGCTTCAACAGCCTGTGGGGAGCCAATGTTGTGACACCAATGAGTTACAATTGAAGCTAGGTCTACTCTAAGCAAATTTCCTGGAAAGGCATTTCATCTAGCTGTATCTTGGTATAATCAAATAGGCATCCTCTGCAATGCTGTCAATCTAAGCATGTGTCTTTTCCTGTGGGGGACAGAAAATATCTTTTTTGAACTGTGAGTGTTTCTGCAGCCTGCAAACACTTTGCCATTTTGCCTGCACCCTGGTGCAGTGCTAACTAGGGAGTGCTTGTGGTGAGTGCACTGCCCTTCATCATGTTTTGGGAGAGGATCATCACTCAGGTACTCTCACTAATGTCTCTCTGGAATTGATGACAAGCCCTGTGTGGTCAGACTTAATGAGTCAATTAGAGTATCTGAACAGGCAGCACAGTTCTGAGATGCAGTGACTTGGCCCTGTCTTGTTACAATTTGGTTGAAAATAGCCTCTGACGCAAAGTAATTAATTTTCAGACTCATGTAGCTGCACTACCTGACAGCTTTCTCCTGTTTCCTCTGAAATGGCTTGACTTAGAGGGACACATGCCACTCGATAAAGTGGTGAACTGTTGTTTATCAGCAGCAGTTTCTGCAGAAACATTACCTCTTTCCTCTGATTTGCTTTACTGCTTTGGGTAAAGGAGGGTTAATCAAAGGTCTGGCACAGCAATCATTTGTCATGCAGACAGACCCGAAAACTCAGTACAAAGAAGTGTTGGAGGCAATCAAGTTGTGGTTTGATAACAGAATTCTGAGAATATGAAATTAATCACTACAGCTTCATTGACAGCAGCACAGGTCTTGGACTTGCTCTGGTTTCTTCAGTGCTTCTGCTCATCTCTAACATTAAATACTGAAATCTATGTCTTTTTTTTTTTTTTTCCATACAGGAAGACTTATTATTTGGAAAAAAAACCCAACCCACATTCAAGTCAGAAACTATCAGTACTGATTTACCTCTTTATGTAGACTTCTTCATTTTAAAAGAGAAATCATTCTTTCATCTTTGGAAGCAAAAGTTAAATTACTACCTGAATAAATTTAGGAGTTTTAATCTTTAGTGACACTTTGAATCATGATGTATCAAAGATTTTGTTGCAAACTAAACTAGCCTTTTGTCAAGGGGAAGTCCAGTCTACAGAGCTACACTTAAAGCATAATATTGATATTACATGCTTTTTGTCAGAAGAGGAATACAGTCTTTTTTTACCAATTACCATTATAATACTGTCCTGCAGCTAACAGGCTAACCTTATTCCTTGGCTGAACTTGTTGGTCACATTTTTTGTTACTTCTACCTAAATAAACAAGCAATTAAATGGCCTCTTCTTTGTTGCTTTGATGATGATTAGGTCATCAGAAAGCCACTGCTTAATTGAACTTTTTGAAGCTATTCTCTGTCTATGGAATTTAAGGGATTTCTCAGGAGCCTGTTAAAAACCACCAGGTCAGGGCTTTGACATCAGCCAGCCAATAAACAGGACCAGAAACACCAGTGAGAAAGATATTAAAACGGCCAAAAAAGCACTCTCAACCTGAGAAAAAAGACTACAAAAATATTTTTAGTTAAAATGGAGAGCACCTTGTACTGGGGAAGAAAACCTTCTGTGTTTGCTTCTTCTTCCTCCCATCTTTCTAACTTCTACAGTGAAGTAATGACAAGCGGTTGTACCTATTTTTTTTCTGTAACAGAAAGAAGGACTGCATCAGAGGCCCCTCATCAATTTATTTGCCTGATTGAAACTGCACAAGAACTGAATTTTGGTTAGTGGTTTGGGTCAGAAGAGGTAGAGCTAGATATATTCACAGCCTGCATGTGTGCTGTGGCTCAGAGACAGATGGCCACAAGGTACAATCTAGGGTAATAACATGCTGTTTCCCTCCTCCTAATTAATTGTGAGGAGCAAGGTATGCATTCAGCATCAAATTCCTTTCATAGCCCTTTGTTGTTTGTTTGGGGACAAATTATAGAAATCTTGCAGCTCCTGTGAAAGGGAAAGTCCAAAGGCCTGTGTTTAACAAACAAAAAATGTATTTTTCAGCAACACTGAGCCAATAGTTTCAGGCCCCAAGGTTTCCAGGGCTTTCATGTCTCCAGCTATCTTTGAACTTTAATGAATGGATACAGAGCAGGGAGACTGAGAATTAATTAATCTGGAGAACCTCTGGCTTCAGACCCAGGCCAGGGAGAAAAGCAAGGGGTTTTGCAAGACTATCACTCACACCTTAGTGACAGCTGAACCTGGGGATGGTTTGAGCACCACCACAGCCTCCCAGACTCTGATCATGGGTGGGACTGGAAGGTACTTGTTCCATTTAAGACGAACCAGCAGATGAAAATTTCCTGGTGGAAGACTTGTTAAGGCAAAGGAGAGTTTCTTGATTCAGGGTGTATTCACCTTCTTTTGTCCCACTTCTCCTTAGATTCACTTTGGAAATTCAAAGGCCAAGTGAATATCAGGTTTATCTAACATTCATATGCTAAGTGAAGTGAGTCTAGGGTATCTTTTAGCATTTATTCACCAAATACTCATTGAAATATTTCAAAACAATGAACAGTTTGTCCCTAGATCAAGTGATTTTTAATGCTGAATAAACACATATGGATTCTCCATCCTACATTTCAGGTTTGGTCACATATAGATTTAAGCTTCCAGCCCTAAGTAATTGCCCATACATGAAAATGTATTTCCTTTCATTTCCTTTGCTTATTGAAATGGTATTTGAAATATCTTCATTTCTTTTCTATTTTCCTTTCCTAATGACACATTTATTTGATGGGAGACTTATCAATACAAATCCAGTCACAACAAATATTACTGTTAACTGTAGCTGATACACCTATTTCTTATTCAGTACATGTTGTACCACCTATTATTTAGCTTTTTAATATATTATCTTCTTCACATTCTACCTGCATCACCTTTCTGGGTAGAACACACTCTTTCGTTGTTTTTTCTTTTATAGTTAAGTTACACCTTTTTTATTTTTTTTCCTGAGAATAGTCTAGGTTCTCTTTTTATTAAAAATTATTACATACATTTTGAAAAATACAGCAAAATACACTGAGATGATTATATTACCAGAACACTAAAGCTTATTAGGCGGTCCAGGTTACATATGTGCAGACACGCAAAACTGTTCAAGACAACACACAATTCTGCTTGTAAAACTCTTTTGGAAGGCAAACCTGTTTCTGTACTCCTTTATTATTATTATTACTATTATTATTATATTATTTCTTTTTTGGCTTGAAAATCATACTGATTCCCAGCTAAATCTTTGCTGAGTAATGTAGAAAATGGTTTCATACAGCTATATTCTGTAAATGCTTGTAGAAAAGGCCCATTCTTTTGCATTAATAAAGGTTCTGATCCAATTCTGCTTTGCCACAGGGCAGTACTCTCAACATAGAAAAGAATCAGTCCCTGACACATGCCAGTCAGCTCCTTAATCACAAGCACAAGCCCTCTCCCATGAATGCCATCTCTGAGGTTATAAAGGAAACTAAATGAAAATTGCAACCCTCTCTCTATGGCAGCAAAGAGGGGTAGGGAGGGGAGAGTTCATTGAATCAGCCTGATGGTCATTCCATGGAAAATTGTGCTTTGCTGATAAATATCCCCCCCACTTCAAAAATGCATATGTTTCTACTTAGAAGACATGAGATAATCAAGAACATTGTCATCATCTAAAGCCTTCCCAGGTATTTCAAGGCAGTTGGCCACACTGCCGAACCTTGCATTCTTCCCTGCTGTCTTCAGGATACCAACATTTGTGCTCCTGGAACCTGCAGAGCTGAGCAACCTTCTGTTCTGATACTTAAGGTAGTTTTTGTTGTGGTTTATTTGTGTTTTTTGTGGGTTTTTATTTTTTGTGGGTTTTTTTGTTTGTTTTTGTTTTGTTGTTGTTGTTGTTTTAGAGAGTGGGAGCATAAAAACTGGCAAAAGTGTTTCCCTTTGAAAAAATCACAGGGACCTACCTTATATGAAAAGCAGTGTTAAGAGGGTAATATGAGTTCCAATATGCAAAGGATTTTAAGATTTTCACATCTGGTTTTGCTCTAGCACCAAGAAACTTCCAATTTTGAAATTAATGGAAGAACCCACTCACAGCTTTTAAAAAGCCAAATTAAATAACTTTAGGTTGATTGAACTATTTCACTTCCAATAAATGAAAATGTGCACTGAGTTTTAGCTGATACTCTGTAAACCAAGTTGAAAGGAAAGGTCAGTTTGACCAATTTGTTTTTTGTTAGAATCCTTAAGAGCAAGCCAAAACACAGTGTTTCAACAGCATTAGGAAAAATATAGAAGTAGTCACAAAGAATGGATTCACTGTCCTCTATTGATACATTTGTCGGTTGAAGAAGTACAAAACATTACTAAGAAATAAAGTTTAGTATACATTTTGGTCATAAGTGTTTATTCTTTTACTGTATCATTTTATATTTATACTGAGAACTCTTTAGATGGTACCAAATAAGTAACTGCAGCCTAGATACCTTTCAGTGTCTGCTTTGAGAGGGATGGATTAGGGATGGTGAGCTTCAGCCTAGCTCTTCGTTTGTCTTTCATTTGTTGTCAAGTCCTGCTCATCTGCTACAAGAGTACTATTGCAAAATCAATCTTTTTTGCAGCCTTAAAATACCTTCTTCACCAGTGAACTTATGTTTGCTCCTCAGAGAAAGTAACACGTGCTGCAGAATGCTTCTGAGACCCAGGATATGTGTTTGAATGTGTTTGAATCAGCCAGTTAATGATAGATCTTTGTTGACATTAGATAGCAAATTACACTTAACTGAAGGTTATAAACAAGTTTGTATGTACATTTAATGACAGCAGTGTGACAACTTTCTTTTCGTCTGATGTCTTTATTACGATTTCTAGTGATAATGCATCAAGGCTTATTTTTAAAAGTTGCCGTTTAATTTCAGCCTGACAACATAATGGTGTTCACAGAACATCTCTCTGCTGCTGAAACAGCAGAGGCAACACTTGTTACGATATGTATGCCTACGCTTGAGGGTGCATAATAAACATGAGAGCTTCATGCCCTGCAAAATAATCACTGGGAACACAGTGCATAAAGTGCAAGCTAGAAACTGCAAGCTAGGAACATGTTTTCTTTAGGGCTGTTTTCCCAAAAGAGGCATTAAACTGTAACACAGAATATAGTGTAATAAAGTGATTATTACTTGAATTTTAGATTTACTTTTAAGAATAAAATATTTACACTCAGTTTCACCGTTCTTTTTTCTCCTTTCCTCTTCCCCTCCACATGATTTAATATAGCAGACTTGATTATGGTGGAAAAAAAATCCCCACTGCATTTTTCTCTTTGACAAGAACATCATTCTCTTTCTAATGACGATTCTTTTCCTTATAGCACTTTCAGAGAAATTACGCACATGGGACACAAAATGCTCTGAAGTAGCAATGAAGTCCTTAAAAACGCAAGAAGGAAATTGTAAAGGTTACATCAGGACAAAAGTGATTCCCAGTCCTTGCCCCAGTGTTCATGAAGGTGTGAATTTCCTCCCTCTCAATGCCACAGAGAACCTGTGTGTGTGTGCTGAGGCTGTGAGAGCACATGCAGCCTGCTCGTGCTCTGAGCCTCTCCCAGCAGTGATGGCACTGCCTCAGTTACCTTGCATGATCATGAATCAGAACGTGTCTGACAGAAACTGTTCATTTTAACTGTCCCCCATTGCTCACATGAAGCCACTAACATCTGAATAGTGACTATCTTCCCATTTTATTTGCATATTCTCCTTACTAGTATCACCCATTCCCCCCTAATCTTCTTATAGTGCAAGTATCTGAAGCGTTCCACTCCATGACTCAGTATGCATACCTCTGCATTCCCTGTCTGGTAACTTCCCACTCCGTTCTGACAAAAGTTATTTAGTACTCACCTCTTCTTTGTTGTTCCTTGATTTTTAAGAGCTTGTATTTGGGAAGAAGCATCCCTTAATAACCATTCACTTAGATCTACACTCAAAACCTAAATGCAGAGATATTCCTTCTTAATGGTTGTCTCTAACAACAATTCATGAGTCTACTGCTCTTCACAAAAAGTATTTGATTGAAAAGAGGGTTAAGGGAAGGAAAAAAATTAATTATCTCTTGAACAACTCTGGAGTCGACTGGTAGGAAATAAAGGCAACAAATAAGTATTAGAGGCATTGCTAGGGAGGAAGAAAGAGAGCACAAACAATTTGAATAAGCTTCTGTGTTATTTCTTTTGTGTTCACTAGACCATACCAACAAATGCTGTTCAATAACTAAGCATGAATTCATTTCCTAGGCAAAGTCTTGCCACCAGGACGAGCAGAAGCATAGATTGCCTGACAGCTGCAAGCCTTCTCCTAACAAATGCAACACAGAGGGGACGAGCTCTCTTTCGCAAGTTGATAAAAAAAAATAAGTTAACTGAATAAAAACTAGTAACATAATTGTGCTGTTCACATTCACTGCAAAAAAAACCCCAGTGCCTAGTAGATTATAATTGTGTACATTGGGCTTTGCTGACAATTCTAGTCCTGTCCTCTGCATCCCTGTTTCACACAGCACACCATCATTTCTTCCACGGTGCAGCCGTGCTGTGTCTAACACACACAAGGGGAAACACAACCTCCCTTTCTGTTCCTCAGTTTGCCTGGTTCATTCTCTGCCTCCTTTACAGGTGTATGCAGTGTGTTTTACATGAGGCTTTGGCGTGTAGAAGTTATCTACTATGCATCCCAAGGCACAAAGAATATTGATACCTCTGTTTTCAAAGCAGAAATGTACAGTTTAATCACTATGCCTCATCTTTTAGAATAAAAGAGGACAGTGCTGCACCATTTTTCTTGTAATCAACTCACTTTTACTTTAGTTAACTTCACAAACTGTTACTGGGTTATTTGACTTACCAAATCCCCAAAATGTACTGTTTTACTTGAGTGTGAGGCTTTATGGACTGTCATAATTATTATGGTCTCAGTCTGTGTGTCCAATTAGTCATTGAAAATCTAACTACATAAATATTTGAAGAGTTATTTCTAGCGAGGTTGAAGGAAAAGGGCTAGCCAGCTTCCCTCAGTCTGAAGCTCCTTGGAGAGGCTAATTACCAGCATGTTTCACCTCAGCCAAAAGCCAGTAATGAGCTCTCCCATTTATATGTTTGTGCTTGGTTCTGTGAACTAAGAGATTCAGGGTTTCACCCTCGACACCAAATCTGAGTCTCTTCACATTGGAAAATGCTTACCAAAGAGGGTGGAAGGGAGATAGTTACTCCTCTCACTGTAACAGGGAATCAAACACAGGAGAAACACAGGAGAAATTCTAACAGGGAAATACTGGTATTAGCAAAGGAAAAGGACACTTTTTTTTTTAATTAATAAATATGATAACTTTATCTCCTCCATGAGAAAAATGAATGCATCTCAAGGTGAAAAATTAAGTCCATCTATAAAAGCTCAATCATGGACATCGTATAATAGGTGCCAAAATACACTGTCCCTTGTATGACTAATACGTTGCCCAAAAAGGAGAGGGAAAATTCCAATTATTTGAATTCTCAGTGACAGTCAATTATACAACATCACTTTTTATAAACATTTGTAACTGTTGTCCATTTTGAATGTTGCAAATAAATTATATCACTTGCAGGTTTACCTTGGCCTGGCTTCAGGCAAGCAAAATTCCAAGGTGCTATCCAAGACATTGGATACCTGCTATCCAAGACATTGATAAATCACCCACTGGGATGCCTTAAGCATTCTGTTTCCTCAACACATTCTCCACAGTATTCAAGAGTGGTATAATCAATTCTGTTAGAAGCGGAGTGGCTGGAGGAGAGATGATCATTTCATAAGGGACAGGAGGAGAAGAAGGAGGAGAGGAGTTGCAGGTGATTACCAAGATGACCTTCCAGCATGCAGTGAGAAGCTGAGGAGCATGGTGGAAACAACCTGCCCTAAGGAGCATGGCCAGCCCCTTTCTCCAGTCTTTTCTGTTCATTATCATGCCAAGAACAGCACACAAACTGAAAAGGAGCCCATGATGTCATTTGATGACCACTTAGGAAAAAAATAACATAAACAGCTGTCAAAACATAGAAAATGGTGTGTGTGCAACATCAAAGTATTTGTAAGATTATTGTTGCAGAGGGGATAGGAAGAAGTATAAGGAAGAAGCAAGAGCAAAAAATGCTGCTTGATTTTACCAGTGAAAATTGTTGTTAGTTCTAACTGCTGCAAGTCCAGAACTGCAAACCAAGTTGCCCTTTATACCTGTGGTGTATATACTGATATACCTAAGATGAGCCTTGTGGTCTTACTAGCAGACGGCAGAATAAAAAAACCAAACTATGCTGTTTTCAAATCACAGCCTCTGACTGACTGGAAACTGAAGCTGGAAAAGCAGAATATCTGTGACCTGCAATGTTTGTGTGGTTAAATGCTTCCACAGAGCTGAGACGAAAACTGCTGAATTCTCACACTTTCTTGGTTTTTTGACCTTTATGAAACAGCCACACTGTGATCAAAGGCAACCTCATATCTTCTCAGACCAACAGTCAGATCAGCTTTGTTTGCTCAAGAGAATATATTTACATGCTGATATAGAGCATTTGACAACAGCTGAACTAACACATGCAGCAAAGTTTGGCAGCTGAAGGGCAAATAATTCATTAGCAAAAATGACTGAAAAAATTTTACTTTTTTCTTGTTGTTGTTCCCAAATAATGCCAGCTGGTCATGACAATACTGTTTATGAAACTGAAGATTTTTCTCTACTAATTCAATTTTTTTGTGTATTGTTTTTAATGAGAAAGTAACAAAATAGCCTTTTTCTATAAAAAGGAGAAAATTAAGTTACACACTATTTTCACTGGTATCTCACAAAAAGCTGATATTTTTGTTCTATCATGATATAAAAAAAATTAAAAGGTACAAATAAACCAAAATTCATATAAGTCTACAACTTATATTTTATATAATATAGTATTACAGTAATGCAATATAATATTTTTATTTTAGACTTATATTTTTCTTCTGTGAATTTCTAGATTATCAAAAGTATAATTAATCTAACAAAAGCTAAAAGGTGCATGGAATAAAGCTCTTTTAAAACTAGGTAACACCTAGAAAGGTGCTGTATAGCCTGTGTGTTTCCATGGTGTGACAAAAATGCTATAAGACAGACATCTAATGCTCTCTCAAAAATACTTCTAGAAGGAGTTGAAACTTCTAGGGGTACAAAAAAGATTATAACATTGCCAAAAATGTCTCTTCTCTCCTCTGTGAGACCACTTGTATCGGCCTTTACCACATGCAGCATGTGAAGGGAAAGTGGGTGGTTTTTTAAGTGTAGCACAGGCACAGCACTCAAACCATCAGCAGTCTGGATCCTCCAGAGACTTCACGGCAAGGAACACTGGAGCAGGCTTAAGGTGCAGACTCTTCTTGAACATTATAAAGGTACTTGACTTGCCTTCACTTTGAAAAAAATCAGTTCAGTGCAGAAACAAATCATATTCCCAGAGCCATAAGTCCACTAGAATTTACTATTTATTGCTTATAGCTGCAAACACACTCAATATGAAGTGCGATAGTTTTATTTCAGGATATTCAGAACATATTTTATGTACTTTGAAAGTGTTAATAAGCTAAGTCCCTGGCTATGTAAGGAAAAGAAACCCTTACCTGTTAAACTTCTCAGATAAAATCTCTAGCTCATTTGAGTGGTATATTAACTGCAAAGTTACAGGTAGTAGAGCTTGTTAAAACATAAAAAGTTTTGTCATGAAAGGGAGCTCTGATGAAATATCCTTTCATCTTCAAATCAAAAGTAAGTAAATAAAGAAAGAGAAGTCATAGCTTTCCAAGAACAGAATCATTACAAGTGGGGGTTTGAACGATTTAGGGTACCTATTAGAAATCTGAGTTCCCTAGGTAGGTTTGATAATTAACTTTTGTGACAATTGTCTAAAAATAACCTTCTCATGTACCATTTAGATTTTGTTGAACTGACATTTACTAGTGAAATACAGTTCTTTCAGGGTTTTCAGTTGGTGCTCTGAAATAGCTCTGTCAGACCCCTCTACATGCTGGTTTAAAAAGCAAAGCCTGCAGCACTGAGCTATAGTTCAACTCTCTTTCCTGTGAAGCAGCTGCTGAATTTTCCCTCTTATTAATACTGCCATCTGTGCAAGGGAAGTTGAAGGATTTTTTAGTGCCTCCTTTAGCACAACTCATACACCATTCCTATTTTGGAGTGGGAGGGCCTTTTTTATTTAAATGCCTGCAATATCCATGTAAGACAAGTAGAGTCACTGTGGGAAGATATAATTGCACTCTTTTCCCGAGGCATTTCACAGCACTTCATTTTAGGTGCTGACTGTACCTGTGTGCTCCAGTCACTGGTGACAGAGGAGGGGACTTTCTAGAGCGCGGCTCAGAGCCAGACCCAAAGGCAAGCACTTGCCTTTGCTTGGTCTCCAGTCACTGCAGTGGGAATTTAGGGAAACAAGACAGATAACGTTATCTGACTTGTTAGGTACCAATTTGGACAGTATGACCCTGGATCCCCATACTTAAATTTCAGGACCAGCTGGTGAAAGTCCAAGTTTTGTTCAGGATCATTTTTAGGATGACGTGTAAGGGGGGCTAAATAAGTTTTTGATGTTTCTTCTGTAAGATAAATAAACTTCTCCATTCTTCCCTTTCTTAGGAACAGAACAGTATTTTCGTTCTTAAAAAAAGTCCCTCCACTTCTTCTTTCCCTGACCTGATGGCTAACTCTTGCTAGTAAGAAACTTTTCTCCCTTGTCTCGCAGTGTCTGAACCACTCCTTGCCACCGAGTAGAGCTTCATCCTTGAGATCTTTGGGGTCCAAGAGTGTGTTAGGATGCTTAGCACAGTGAAAGCATACCAGCATTCTTACATAGCAATAAGATGCCTCAATGGTTTTGGGATAGATTACAGAGCTTTAGGGACACTAGTCAGACTAAAATAAATGAGTAAGACAAAACCAACTCATAGCTACCTCTTGGTCTCTTTTGACTTATTTCAATTTCTTGATTCTCTTAAAATACCAAATTTTCAAGGCAAGTTGAATGAGAAGAATTTTCATACTGCCTGTACAACTGTCTCATTTCAAGGCCTTGGACTTTTGCTTTGTTGAATGAAATCATAACTTGGGTGAAATTTTCTCTTATGCTCATATTAATAAGGCTTCTATTGAGTGTTAATTCATCTGGAGAGACATTAAGGCACAAAACTATTTCAAGCTTATGTGTCAGATCCTATTTGTCCAGCTCAGAGTTTTCTCAACACACCTAAGTCAAACATTGTAAGGCTCATCCCTTTGCACCCACCTGACACTGAACCGGCTTTTCATTCAGTGGATGCTCCAGCAACATTCCTTTACTCGGCAGCAGAGCCAGCTCACATGTTCCTGCTTTCCTCATAACCTTCTGCTGCAGGTGCTCATTTCTAGCTGTGCAACACGGTTTCTCTCTGCTGTGATTTCACAACAGGAGTGTTGCTGCTGGGAAGAATACACTGAGCTACGCTCGCTGCAAAAAAGCACAGTGCCAGCCGCTGCATTTGATCTAAAAGTATGCAACCAGTTTACTGAACGTTCTTCCAACTATCCCGTAAAGGGGACAGATTTCTGAATATTTTAGGTTAAATCTCACTGTGCATTAGATAACATTTACATTGAAAATTAGTTTTATGTAACACACAAGAAAAACAACCAAAGTTGATCACTGATTCTGTTTAAAAGTTATTTGTATATGCAAACAAATTTAGAGTTGAAAAATCTGGAGGGTGACACTCCAAAGCCTGCTTTCTGGAATCAGTGGAAGGTGTTTAACATTGCTAATCAACTTGCATTGCTTAGTAGGTGCTATTACATTTGATGATTTAATTATTAAAAAGAGTTAGGCTGATACTTTCAAAGCTACATTTGAGCTCAAAGGTTCAGTTCTCACCAAGATGAAAGCGGTAACACTTTGCATGATTACTGCAGCATGAGGAAAGAGGCCTGTGAATGGGGTGAGCAAGGCAGTGGCAGGCAATAGAGTATGTCTGACAGTACAGCGGTGACAATAGTAATATTGGTACAGTTTGCCAGGGATAATTTGCTGAAAAGTGTCGACATTTGATCCAACAAATACCATAGAAACAAGGATTCCTTGTGAAGAGGCTGCACAACCATTCATAATTGGATTCACCATTGGCTTAACTGTCAAGAGCAGAATTTGCTTGGTAATTATTTTATTCAGCTGTATGTCAGGTTGCTTAAACATTTATGATAGACTTCTTCAGGTGGTAAGGCCTGAAATAGACTTGCATCAGGCTTGAATTATTAAATACTGAAGTAACTGTTCCAATATAGTGAAGAAGTGTTTTTCATAAAGTGACAGCTATCTTCATCACAGTTATTCATTAGAAATATCATAAAATCATTGAATGGTTTGGATTGGAGGGTACCTTAAAGGTGATATAGCTCCAACCCCCAGCTATGGGCAGGGGCATCTTCTACTAGACCAGGCTGCTCAAAGTTCCATTCAAACTTTGTATTTATTTTTAAATTTATACATTGATCAGGAAGCAATGTAGATCAAGGTTATATGTTATATGTACTTCCTTTTCTAATTTTTTTTAATATAAACAAGAATAGGTCCAAGTCTTTCCTCATGGATGGCTCTCTGCCTTTGATGGGTCTGGTGGGAGAGCTGTGACCCCGCGCTGCGCCCCACGGCTGCTTCGCAGCCCCCTGTTTTCTCAGTAGAAATGATGTGATGCTTTTTTCATGAAAGACACACAGGTTTTGGGTGCAGAAGCTCTACTTGGCCACTGGATGGGGCTCTCCACACACAAGTGACATCCCCAAACCCCGCCGTGCCGAGGGCAGCGCTCCCCAGGCAGGGGCTGTCCGGGGGCTGCCGCTGGGACCGTGGGGAGGGGAGGGAGCGGAATCCAGGTCTGCAAGAGGCAAAAACAGTGTGGGAAGCGAGCTGCTCGCCTTTAATCCTTCAAAATAGGGCTCATTTGTTACTGTTTGCGGTAGTCACGCAGAAATAAATGGGGTGATAAGACTAAAGCTATGTGATACATGTGCACATGGCCCAAAGCAACACCTCATACCTACTAATATTTAGGAACTCAAAAAGAGGTATCAACAGGCAGAAGAACCACAAATAGCTCAGAGGTAAAGGATGTTATAGTACTGTACCCTCACCTTCTTCTTTTTTTTTTTTTTTTTTTTTTAATATATATTTCATTTTAGGTATTTGTACAGTTCATAAAAACCATAATACCAGAGACCCATATGGTTTTTATTTTATTTCTACAAGTAGGGAAATGCACTTATTCCCATTTCACACTTGCTGAACAGACACACAAAGGGACCTTTCTTCTGGTAAAGGTCAGAGAGAAAGTTCATAATAGAAAAGCAAACAGTGTGAGCCTTCCAGGCACTGGGCTCATGTTTGCACCGTTTAAGCACCTTCAGTCCTAATGGTCCTCTAAGTATTCATGTCCTGAGTAAAGAGAAGTCCTCTTTGCCCCTGCCACTGAATTCCACTCCTATTCACTGTTTATTAAAAATAAATATGTTGCAATTGCAGTTTGACCACGTAATGCTGTATGTAGGATAACAAAGCTGCAAATGCTGCAAATATGCTGTTCAATATACTGAGCAGGCTGAAACTTGTGAGTGAAGAATAAACACACGAGGGAGCTGCATGGCCTGTGATAGTTTCTAACATTAGAAGAAGCAAACAGAAAGGCAGCAGAAATAATTCTTCTCTGATTCATATTTTATCTGTAGCATTTTTATTTCTCCTTCTTTTGCTATGAACTTATATGGAGAAGTTTATTTTAGTTTTCTGACAAGGGTTGCTCACACTCTCCACCCAAACAATAATTTTTTTCATATGGTCATTCCTGAGCCTTGGTCTCCACTCATTTTTCCTCATATAGCCTTGTCCATTTTCAGATACAGCAAGTTTAACACTATTAGATAGGATGCCACACACTCATTCTCTTTTATATAGCTAAAATTTTACTTCTATCTGTTGTCATCTCTGAATCTTCCTTTCTCAAGCCTCTGCCTTAAACTGCTGCCGTTTTGGAAAAAATATCAAGAGAAATCTGTCATAGTTTAACCCCAGCCAGGAACTAAGCACTGTGAAGCTCATTCTCCTCCACCCTTGACAGTGGGATGGGGAGGAGAATCAGGAAAAAAAACCAACAAGCAAACAAACTCATAGATTGAGATAAGAACAGTTTAATACTTGAAACAAAGAAAGATATAATAATTCTAATAATACTAATTATAATATTAAAAATAATTGGAAGAGAATAGAAAGAAATAAAACCCAAGAGAAAAAAGATGTACAATGCAAGTGCTCACCACCCACTGACCATTGCCCAGCCCATCCAAAAGAAGCGATCAGCCCTTTATGGCCAACTCTCTCCAGTTCATGTGCTGGGCATGATGTTTTAAGGTACAGAATATCCCTTCAGCCAGTTCAAGTCAGCTGTCATGGCTGTGGTCCCTCTTGGCTTCTTGTACCTGCTCACTGTCAGAGAATGAGACACAGAAAAGTCCTTGACTTATTGTAAACACTGCTCAGCAACAACCAAAACATCACTGTGTTATCAACATTATTCTCATATTGAATCTAAAATACAGCACTGCATTAGACACTAAGAAGAAAACTGCCTCTATTCCCAGCCAAGACCAAGAAAAAATCTCATTTCACTAAATGTAGAAATTAAATTTAATTCCTGAAAACTTGGCTAATTAAACCTGGAGTCAAATGGAAGACATCTGTTTATAAACCTTTACCCAGCTCTCTCCGTGGAGTTGATTTTACTTTGTGACGGCTCAGTATACTTCTGGTTTCCCATTCTGACTCCTCAAAATGCATTAGCCCCTCACCATCAGTGTTGCCTTCTTTTCTAAATTGTCCTCCCACAAGGAAACTTCCTGTGATGGGCCTGTATGCCATATGAAACCTGTATATTTTGGGGCTGGAAAAGCAAACCCCCACAAACTGCATATTCATAGTAATTAGGAGCCAAAGAATAACCTGTCAGGACAGAAATATTCCTGAGAGAAAAACCCAAGAGTCAAGAGTAATGACTGCTATTGGAGATTCAAGAGACTCCCTCTCAGACTGAAGAATCATAGGTTTGGATTGGAAGGGATCTCAAAGATCATCTGGTCCCAGTCCTTCTGTCATGGGCAAGGACACCATGTATCTCACATGCCTTGGGAAAATACCATAATTCCAATTCATGGAAACAGACTGCCCAAAACCTGAGGGCAGTCTGAGGCATCCACAGCCACGCCCTGGCAGAGCTGTCAGAACACTGGGTTGCCAAACACAAGTACTGGGTCTTCTCAGCCTAGAAAAACACTTGGTAGCTGACCTGCAGTTAGTCAACAGTGATGATAAGCAGCATCTCTTTACCAATTAAACCCTCAAAATAATCACCAACCACTGTTAGGCACTCTCCTCCTAATTCTTGAGTATTGAGGAAATTACTTTTGTGGTCACAGACCCATTGCTTTAGGGAATGATTAGTATAATTCCTTAAAATATGATCCCTTCCACAAACTCTCTTTGCTCCATCTAGAAGAAAACCAGTTTTTTCAGCTTTTCTTAAATTCTTCTCAGAAGCCTCATATAGAAGCTTGCTCTTGTTTGAATCTTATTTCTGTTGTTCAAACTGAACTTATGAATGGTCACTGCATAGGCAGTGTCTTGTATCAACCTTTCTTCAGCAATAACATATGATAATAATTTATCATTAGTTAAATAGCTGCTCTTTAGTCTAAACTTACTGCTTTTGTGCCTAGCACAAGTTAATTACTCACTAATTTCTCTTCTAATCCCCGATAGTCTGAGTTGGTTAAAATTTTCCACAGTACTGAAGTCTTTGATACAGTGCAAAGACTTTTTGAAACAGTCTCTGATGGATCATAGGCAATATGAAATTAGTTGCACAAAACCTGCTTCTAGTCAATGCAGTATTCTAATTAACACATTTTGAAGGAGTTCTTTCTTTAGGTTTTTTTTTTTTAACCCCCTCAGAAGTGCTGCATACTACTGATACCATACTAACAGTCTGTTATTTGGACAGAATTATTTCCCCTTTCTTAAAAGTATCTGCCACATTTGGTGTTTTCCAGCACTACAGTACCACTCTGACTCAGATCTGCTGAAAGCTCTCCTGCCAGCTTTGTGTGCCAGCTCCTTCACGTTTCTGTGTAGAGGTTTCCTGATACATCCCTACTAAACACAATGTGTAAACCTCTGAATTTTGCTTCTTCCTCAGGCTGATCATTTCCGTTTCCACACTCTCCTTTCAACTAGCTGTCCTGCCTTATCAAAACATCCTCTAACTGAAAACCAAACCAATATTTCTGCTTGTTTATAGGAAATAATCACTGGGCTCAATTAGAGACTGTCTTCACTGAATATGTTCCCCCCTTTCACTCTTAAAATTTACAGCATTCCAGGCCTATTACAACTTCTTTTCTTTACAATGGCAATAGAAAGGTGAAAAGTTCCTTGTAAAAGGGAATATTAGATTTCTGAAGGTTTTGACTGGTGTTGCCTAGCTATAAATATAAATAAATGCTCACACAATATCCACTAAAAATAGTTGGATCAAATGGCTTATTCAGTCAGATCAAAACTCTGCCATGACTTGTGTCAGTGGGTCACGTACACTGCTCAGTAGGGCAGAGTTTGACATCTGAGGGATGCATTTTTAGTGGCAGAGTGTTTGGAATAGTTCAATTACGAACAGTACTTTTCAAGGATACAGCCACTCAGTTTAATGATTTCATCTGTTTCCTTGGGGGAATTATGTGCTGAATCCACACGGAGCATCTGATTGCATTTACCACCTGCAGGTGTTTTTGAAGTTTAGGAACTTTAGAGCTTCACACATCCAACAGGTATGGGTTTTAGAAAAGATAGTAAATTATTCCTCATGTATGGGTATTACTTTACCAAAGTCTATTGGTGTATCAGTTGACATATCAATTTTGTACGTAGTTTGTATATAGCCCTATCAGTAGAGAAACATATTTGTACCATGGATATATTATTATAAGAGAATGCCGAGTTTCTAAATAAGCCCAAATCTGCTCTCTAAACAGAGCCTGTGGAATGATCTGTATGTAACAAACCTCTCTGCGGAATATTTTGGTCTTTCTAACAATTCCATAACACATTGTGAAAAAGGTTTATTTGCACTTGTGCATCATGTCTGCTCATGTTTAAGTGAAGGAAGATCTTTCCTTGCTACTACATTTCCACTGTTACTGCACACTCAAAGCATTGTATATTATTCAGTCAAGAAGTAGAACTCCATTCTAACATTTTATACTTTTACATTAGGCTATGGTCTTTGAACACAAGCATTCCCTCAGTTTTAAGATCTGTGGCTTAACTTATTTACTTAGGTTTCTGATTAGTTAAAGAGCAAATATTATGAGCACAACAAGCTCTTATAGACTTGTTATTTTAATAATCATTAAGATGCCTTGTGTGCCTACAAACTAAGACAGATACTTTAAGCCACTGATTAAATCCCTGACAGTCTGAACACTATAGAACCTTTCTAGATCATCAGTCTGGAAATATGTTTTAGAGCCCTCTCAGGAACTTCCAATTACTGTAATCCTCCAAAGACAGAACAAGTCTTCATAAGAATGCATTTATGTTAGAGCCCTTTTTTAAAAAATATTATTATAAATTTGAACATTATGAAATACCACAAGAAAATAATTGTGATGAGCAGTCTATATCCCCTTTAAGCTGTTTATTGTAAGAGAGGCACTATTGTAAGAGAGCTGTGACTGTGGGTCACCCTGCTACCGAGCAATGAATGTGGTTCTTGATTTGCTAGATTCTGCAAATATGAATTCTCAATTTACCAAATCAGCTTTATTCCAATTTTCTATCAAGAGCAATTTTGATAGAATACTTCTGCCCATCAGATTTTCAGAGTGTCTCTCATGTACAGCAGTCTACTAGGTACTCAAAAAAACTTAAAATTATTAAAAGTCTCCTTTAGTGGTGCTTTAGTGGATTACCTAATACAGTATACTTTATTAAAATTGCATTACATGTTGAAGATGTTTAGGTATTTCAATTCACTTTTTCTTCTCATTCAGAAGCCTGGCAAAGAGTGGAAGTGAGAAAAGTGGGTTTATGCATCTCTCCCCTCTCTCTAACACAGACAGAGCCACAGGAAACCTGTACCTTGATACAGGCATCCACCTGACTCACAAAGATATTCCAGTCAACTAATCTGGATTCAGTAAATCCTTATGCAGGTGAGCAACAAGCTTTTCTGACACTGGGGGACAAAAAGTGCCTCTGAAAGCTGAATGGGAATGCCAGTAGGTTTCTGCATATTCCACCTGGTATTTTCCACATACTTTAAGTCAGCTTTTCCCTTGCATGTCTGTGTTCTCTCTCAGCTCTGTGTTTCCTATAAGGCTTCCTTTCTTGGATGGAAGTATTGAGAACTCAGGAAAATCAGTCCCAGCTCCTTCTCTAAGTTCCTCTCTAATTCTGGTTAATTGTGTTACTGTGTAAACTGGGCATGTTTTGGTTTACTGAAAACAAAGGTAGGCAGATTCTGCATGGAGATACCTTATCTGCTATCAACAAGCAAACTGCTTTAACTACTCATTGCCACATTCGGTTTCCATTTTCATAACCTCAGGATACTACTCAGAGGGTGAGCGGATTCAGTCACAGGAACTGGACCTCGGCTTGGCTCCAAATCCTTTTTCTAATGGCCTGTGGGGCTACAGTGGTACCTCCAAACATGAAGGAGAAGGTCACGTGCCTTTGAAACAGAAGTGTCCCACAGCCAAAATGCTCGGGCATGGGCACAGAAATGACAGATTGTAACAGTCAGTTAAAAGCAAAAAAGAAACCCAAAAACAAAACCAAACCAACAACAAATTATTTCATGCATGTTAGGAGCCACTTAGGGAAATGACAGCTTTTCACTGTCTTCTGTAAAGCAGAGGCTGGAATCTGGTCTTGACGACCTGACAAGAGAGACTGAGAATGACAAAATACAGACATCTGTACCTGATTTTAACCAAAAAAAATCCCATTCTGAAATGGAAATAGAAAGAAAAAGGACCCTTTAGATGTGGGGTTTGCTGACTGAAAATGCAGCTGTGGATGAGCTGTGTTCAGATGCAGAAGAAGCATTGTGGTTGTCTAAAGTTAGTGAAGATTAGTTCTTCATTTCTTATAGTTATATGAAAGATATATATGAAAGAGGAGGCACACCCAAGTTGACTTTCCCACAAGTAGAAAAATAGGAACGTAAGGTCTGATGGGTTGAAAATCTGAGTTATGGCCAGTGTTCACTATTACTTCTGCTACATGGCTTGTTTGAGTGTACATTTACAATGAGTAGCCCCAATCTCAACAGTTAAAATTATTTCTTTATTTTTTTACAGTCAAATTGGGAATATAATACAATTATTACATTTCTGCCCTCAAATTATTTTCAGTAGCACTCAGGCCTTTAATCATGATCTATAAGAATTACGGGACCATGAAATGCTTTCTACTCATCCAACTGTGTCAAGCTATGTTTATTTTATATTTCCCAAGAGGTGCTATAGTGGGTTATTATCTCCTTCTGTAGCAGTAGATGATTTGTCCATTGCTAATACCAGTTTCTACAGTCCAATAGCTATGACCACATAAGCTAAGTAGTTTCAAAACAAAGTTAACTAAACAAAGCTCATGTTATGTCATAATGATGTTATACAGATAATGGGTTAAAATCTTGTTCTTTATTTCCACACAATATATTCCATATTTCTAAAATTCTTATTCTTGCCCTTAACCTAGCTTGGTGCATGGGACCAGTCTATTAATGAGTCATAAAATATATCAGTGTGTCTATAAAATAAGCAGGATATTCTTAAACCTTTTTTTTCCTCCTTAAGCAAGATAATCTCATGTATCTAAATAAATATCTTCCATGTAATAGAGACTGAATTAGAAAATTTAATAACACTACCTTTGGACAACATATTGCTATTAAACATATTAGCCAAGTTATTAAAAGTTCTTACCAACCCACACAGTATCCAAAATTCATCTTTCTTCATGAGGCTTTACAATTTCTTGAGTAACAATCTTTAGTCCAAGTTTCTGCCAAAACTGAACTTATCCCAAATCCTAACTCCAAGCTCTTGTTTTATCTGCTCACATACATGTGTATGTTCCTCTTAAATGAATTCTAATAAACAGATTTTCTCAAACCGAAAGATGAAGTCTATGCAAGAGGTTCAACTGATTCCTAGAATTTGCACAGTCCACCTTTTTCAACAACCTACCAAGGCTAAACTATAAAGGAAGAATAATGTGTGTTCAACAAAACTTGAGGTCAAACATTTAGTGGAGTATTAAGGTAAAAAGTTTACAAGCAAAGAAATATACCTATAAAAGCACTTTCACCTCAGTTTAGGAGTACATTTTGTGTACTCTCACCTGTAAGAAGCTATCAGAGAAGAAAAGATTGGGGTTACAAAACTTAACCTCTTTTTGGATGACATCCTTAGTTTTATAACTCTTTTCTTTACCCTGAACTATTTAAATATCTTTATGATTAAAAACTAAATTTCAAAGATAAATGCCCCTGCAGCCCCACAACTATTTTACAGCTTAATCTGCAATTTCTGTCCTTTTTATTATACTTATTCTACTGGATAAATATAATATACAGGCTATTGCTATCATTATTAATTACTTGGGTTTCTCCAGAATTTAAGTCCAAACTTTCCCTCTCTGCACATGGTCTTTATTTTTGGTAACAACACATCTTTTAGAACATAAACCATGATTCCAGTCACATTCATATATAGTGAAGCTCAGCATCTTCAGTACATTATCACTTTTATGCAATAGCTACACGTGATAATAGACAATGCACTTTGTGAACACAGCGTTTTCTCCAACCCTATTTTCAAACAGGCACTGTAATTTCTAGGGGTCAGTTGTCAGACATAGTGAAGCAAATTAGTTATTCTGAGCTATTTATTACTCATATGCTTAAGTTGGTTTTCCCCAATTGTTTGTTGTGAAGACTTTTTCAGAGTCCTCTGGAATTGTTTAACTGAAACGAAATTATTTTCCCCTAGATCATACAAAACAGATAGAATATGTGATATATTGCAACACCTTGGAAAATAAATTGAATTTCATTTCTTTCACCCCCTATTTCTCCTTGTAATCTCATCACAGCCAACCATAATAGTAAAATTTTATTTCATGGGGAATTAAACATGATCTGTTTTACACAATCCAGGCTGAAGAACTTGCAAGTATTACCTGAATACTGGAGTGGCTGAGTTTCTTTGATAGTTCAAGTGGTAGTATGGAATTATTATTTTAACTGTCCAATAGATTAAAATGCCTGTTTTACTGTCATATAAAGCTGCGATAGCCAAAGCAGATCCTTTAAAGTGATCCTAAAATCTCTGGTACAGTTAGAAAGGATAAGCCAGACTAGTTAAGGAGTGACCTAAATAAAGCCTTCACAGAAAATTAAAAAATAAACCATGCTTTTTTTTTTTTTTAACCCTCTTTTTTAAGTTACAGAATTTCTGAAATTGTCTTGTCATAGTTTACCATTTTATTTCTTAATATCTGGGTATACCCCGATTGACAGGAGGAAATCTTTTAGTGACCATAGTGTACATCACAACAATTAAATTAATCACTAAGAAAAAGAGCATCAATAGACACAAATGAAACACAAACAAAACATTATTTTAATTCCTGTGTGGGAGAGACTGAAATGTTAAAGGTCAATGGCTCAAACAATCGGTCAGTTGCAAAAGCAGCAGGTGCTTTGCTGAGGCCAGGTTTGCACCCTCCACCCAAAGGGGAGGAGAAGAGTTTTTGGGTGTGTGGTGGTGAAACCTCTGATCTACATAAGGCAGAGAGGGTGAAACCCAGTACTGGAGAATGACCATGACAAACTGACCTTTCTTCAGCAACAAGCTGTTTTCTGAGCCAAATAAGGTGCAGGACAATAAGAAGCAGATCCTGTGAAGTGGGATAATACCTTCTATAATGCCAATGTCCTTCCCCGCTGAGGAAGTATCATGTAGGCCTGAAGGTATTCATCCTTTCTGACAAGGCATAACTGGCTCAGCTAAGCAGGGTCACACACTGATCTTGTCTTAGAAAGTGTCATAAACCATCAAAGACCCCCAAAGCACCCACAGGTGCTAGACATTTCTAGGGTCTTCCACCAGAGGAATGCACGTGATCCACAGAGTTACATAACACAGTGTAAAATTTCCCCTGCCCAGGGGAGATACCTGGATGTTTCCACCCGAACCTGAACATGTATTAACTCATGGAACTTTGTGTTTCATGGGCTTCCTCCACCTCTGATGGATCATGACTGTGACCATCGCTTCGACCAATGGATGTCAAAATGGCAACAATCAAGTCTCATTGCTGGTGATTACAGGTGGTAACATCTTTCCTCTCCACTATCTACTCCTATCCTTTCTTCATCTTTCTTTCTTTTCCTTACATATTTTCTAAAGGGACATTTTTATATCTCTATATTTCTACAGATAATATCCAAAATGGCTACATTCTTCCTTTCCATTGCAATGAAATTGTTCTAAAATAAACTTACATATACATATATATATACATATACATATATATACATATATATAAATAGTCATCATTCAGTGTCATTTCACTCTAATCCACCCCAAGGGATCTATTAACAAGGACCTCAGTTAACCCGCCTCAGAGATGGGTCATAACAATGATTTAGAAGGTTGTTCAGCCTAAGAAATCAGTTCACATCTTTTATCATGAAAACTGTCTTCTAATAGTGTTGGATAAGACATTATATACAATTGTGAATCAACACCTCAGAATGAAAACCAGTAACTACCAGTTCTCCCTCAGATCCTTGCTTCAGAGCTTATCAGTCTCCCTGAAAGATTTCCAAAAAATTAAAAAGCTATGGTAAATTCAGCAATACTATTTGTATATTTAAAAATTAGCAATCTCCTCAAGATCTATGATGGAGTAATATCAGGCTGCAGTCCACTGAAAAATATGAAGTATAAGATGACCAGCAACCAATCTTCCATCTGGTTAACATTTGATCAACTCCTGTTAATTTAACCAATTTCAAAAGGTGCTGCCTACAAAAACGTCAACGTGTAAAAACATTATTCTATTATATGCCAATTTCAGTAACAGCACAGTTCCAACATCCCTTAGTAGAATTTGATGTGACAGGTTTTCAAACTTGGGCAGTACTAAAGGCATGGCAGAGAGTTAGGAAAAGTAAGAAGAGTTGGGTAATTTGAGTGAGTTGCAGCCACATACTCTACATAGCCATCTTATAATTCCACTTCTATTTTGTCATCATTAGTGAGCATTGACCTACATGATTCACTGAATAAAAATAAAAATCCTCTAAGCCTGGCTACTTCCCTGTTTTATTGAGGTGAGCTCCTGCTGCAGTCACTTCCTTAAAAAAAAGGATGATAATGATGGCTGTCTTGTGCTCTCTCTCCTTTTTAACTACACCCTAATAATATGTACAAAAATGTAGCATCTCTGGAACCTGTGCCATCAGGTCAAACACAGGCAAAATTGTCAATGGTTGCAAACTGGGGAAGAAAAGGAAGGAGAGATGATGACTGAAGACCAGCAATGTAAATTTCTAGCTCTGCTTTCCTTTAGAAGATGGACTAGAAATATCAGGAGAGATTTAAAAACAGAGATAGTCAAAGAGGAACCAATTTATGCAATTGTCCCTAATATTAGTAAAAAGATTGATTCTATGATTGTGCTGAAAGATCCTCATCTGTACTGAACCTACTCTGGGCAAGGTGATATGCCAAGAGCACGGGGTTTTTCACTGTGACATATGTTAGTATCTTGGAAGAAAAGAAAAAGAAAAGGAACAGGGAATTTCTATTTTTTTTTCTGTTCTCCGGAGAGTTCAGTTAACACTTAAAACACCCTCAAAAAAACCCAAAACAAAACAAAACAAAAAAAAACCCAAAACAACCAAACCAAACCAAGCAAGCAAGCAAAAAAGAAAAAACAAAACTCCCCAAAAAACCCTACCAGGCCAAAGAAAGCACATGACCTAAACCACAGTACAGCAAACATCCATAGTAGGTGATTTTTCCCATGCTCATAATCCTGACATAATGCAGCATTTCTCCTCCTGTATTTTCTGGCTGCATTTTAGCTTTTCTTTTTAAGAGATATCTAGATGAAAAACTCCTTTGAAAATTCTCTCATTTGTATGCTTTGGCAACTGAAAGAAACAGCTAAAGTCAAAGAATACAAGACAATCTCCAAATCAGCTTTCCAGAGAATGTTGTTAATAACCTATCAAGTATTTCACTGTAAATAAAATAGACTCATATAATAAATAGGAAACCTGGGGCCAGATTTTGCTCTTACTTTAAATGAAGTCTTTGCATAGTCTTACTCTGGGTTATGGACAAAAAAACCAAAGTATTTTTATTTGCCTTAAATGAATTCATTGTAGAAACAAAAATTAAAAACACTACTAACCCAATAGTCCAAATTAAGTTCAGAACGCTATGATCACCATCTAGAAATTTCCACGTGCCTAACAGTAAATCAGTGTAATGTTAGTTCTAACCTGTGGCACCATTACAATAAAAAGAAGGACTGCAAGGACAGCTCTTTAAGTACCACTATAAAATCACTGAGATTGGAAAAGACCTTTAAGATCATTGAGTCCAACCATTAACCTAACACTGCCAAGTCCACCGCTAAACCACGTCCCTAAGTGCCACATATCGTGGCCAGTCTTCGCGAACGAAGATCTGGGAAAGGTGTTTTTACCTTTCAAGCCTGCACAATGGATTTTTTAGGT
>JAWWLV010000001.1:108314930-108336487 GCA_035041135.1 Platyrinchus mystaceus
GGTTTGTTTAGAGTGACCTTCTCTTAGATGGATGGCCTTAGGGGCTGACGAGCTCCATCTGCCCGGGGGACCCTGACGGGGGACCCTGAAGCAGGATCGGGATTCGAACCTGCGGCCTTGGTGCTGAGAGACCAGCATCTTAACTGTTAGGCCACCAGGGGTCCCCTATAAAAAAAAATAATAAATCAATGTTATATACACTTAGACTTCTTGAGAAAATGCAGCATGGAGATGACTTGATTCAAGATGAAGGGATGATATTAAGAAACTTCAGTAGCCATGAGTGGGATGACATGAGGCACTGATCAGCCTAGAGAAAGACCCACAAATGGCCAGCACCACTCCAAAATGAAATTATAAATTGGTTCTTAATAACTAACTGTGCTCAGTACTGTCTTCTCTAGCTAGAAAAAAAATGTGCAAATATGTTCATGACACACAGTTGTGCTCACGATCCAAGACAGATCTTTACTGGCAGGATTTTATTTTAAAGTGTAACCAACTGAAGGAGGTGCAGGATCCCCCAAAACACAGTCAAGATGATAATATTTACTGATGGACATTCTTTAAAAAAGAAAGTAAAATCTGTCCCTACAGTGGAAGTGAAGACATGCCCCAGAATTTTGGCTAACTATTAAGACTGACATTCGAACAGGAACTGGCTCAGAAGGATGTTGGAAATTCTAGAAAAACACTGAAATTTAACCTGAAACCTTAGATAACAGAGTATGAAGTGTAAATTCTACTCTTCAAATTCTGCTCTCAGTCTGGTGGCTCACATAAAATATAGCATCAGAAGCAACCAAGTTTTCATCCACATACCTACACAGAGACAAACTCAGTACCAAAATTATGACTCAGCAGACTCCAATTTCTTGCTATTTGCTGAAACTTTTAGACACAATACTTCTTCTTGTAATAAAGGGGAGATAAAGATAATTTTATTTTTCTCTGATGTATATATATGTATAAATATATAAATAAAACAAAAGCGCAGAAAAGCAAACTATATCTACATGATTAGCTGAATAGGATTGTTCATTTGATGAGCACAAATCGATATAAGGGTCAGGAAGCAAATGTTAATTCTGCTTTATATGCTTGTCTGAACCTGCTCTACACTGTTAAAACACTGTAAGAGATAAGGCTATACATTTCCCTTAAGGCAATTTGAAGCTGACCCACTTCTGGGATGAGGAAATTCAGGTCTATTTTGTTGCAAGATTTTCTTAATCCATATCTACATCTTGAGACACATTGCCCAGTACTCTATTCCTGCCTTTATTTCTCTTTCATATTCAGACTAAATTCCATGGGGCAAAGCTTGGACTCTCTCCTGGTTCTCTCTCTGGAAAAGCCTATTCTGGCTTCCCAGAAGCATCCATTGAACTTTTTTTAATTATTATTTTTATTTTATTTAGGGTTATTTATCAAAAATCCAGGATCCTACAGAATCTTTTTTCCCCATGGACTATATTTTCAATTCCTTTGCTGCAGTGCTTAGGTCCAGGGTAACAACTGCCCAGGCAAAAACTAGTTAAGGGCAAGTATTGGAGACAATAAAATCTAAAAAATCAAAACAAAAGAAAAGTATCACCATACCCACATACAAACAGAAGCAGTAACAGGCTCTTTCAAAATGAGCAAGAGCAATTATCTGTCCTGACTAATTAGTAAATTCATTGTATAATGCTCTGGAAAAAAGACATGTAGTTGTTTCCCAGAAGGAGGATCTATCTGAAGCTCTATTCCTTGACCATTTAAATAGAACATTAGGTAGAGAATCACTGTTTTTGTACCTTGCAATTTAATTAGATGCATGTTTAAGAAAAAACAATTATTTGGTAGGACCTCAATTTGCAGTCTTTTCTTATATGTAGTGCATAACTGCAAGATGGGTTCCTAATTGCATCTTAACTACTTTCAATCTATTTCATGTCCGAAAGAGAGAGGTATATATGTAGTTCCTTCATAGCTGTTATTCTCCATTCTTGTTTGTATTTCCTCTCTAAGCTTGCTAGAGTAAAAATGCTAAATAAATCAGTTCAGCATAGCAGACTCTTTATAGAGTAGAATATTTTGCTTTTTTGCTTTACTCATTTTGTTCTTTTCCAGGCACCTTTAGTGACACTGTACCACATTTGACATTGGTTCTTGTTATTTTGCTCAGCTAGCCAAGGAGGAATAGGGGTCCACTGAGAAAAAAAGTGTTAGTAAGTCTACCTCCATAACATTTTTACTGTTGGTAACTGGAAAACTGGCTGAGTAATTGGAGCTGCAAGTGACATTTTTAAAGTGAAAAAAGTCAAATGCCACAAATCAGAAGTAATCTTTTCCAGGCTTTAGTTTTACTCTGAAATATGCAAGATAATTTCTTCTAACTATGGTATTTTAAATCCAGAAATGAATCATAATATCTGTAATGTGCAGACACATACTGTAATTTAACTGGTCTTTAGTACAATGAATCTCTAGTGTGAAATTTTCCTTGTTAATGATCAGCATAAGCTATGGCTTTTAATGCAATTATGAATCCAAGGCTTATAGTCCATAGGCAACTGAGTAAAAAGATGGTATCATTAGATTTTTCATTTCATTCACTCACACCTATAGGGAAAAAGCAACCATTATTATAAACAGCTCACCTTTTCTATCAGCGAATGGAACTCTAGCATACATTGAGCTACATTTTATAGGCTCTTCATTCCCTTGGGTAAGTAAATAAACTCTTCCAGCATCAGCAATATTTTTTTTTTTAATAAGTTTCTATTTTGAAAAACATTAAAGGAAAATAAGGCAGTCTAGATAAGGAAAGAACCTCTCTTGATGCCAGAAGCAAGGAAGCCCTTCAGCCCCTTTGGAGAGACTCTTCTCTTTGAAGGAAGTGCCAACCTACCACCACCACCACCAGTTATCTGAGGGCTTCATAAACAGAACCCTTTCCCTACCATGGATTGTATTCACTAAGGCCTGGGAGCTGGTTCCATCCCACAGACTTTTGCAGGAAGCATTTGGGTAGCTGCTTTCTAGAGTATCTGAAGTTCCCAGAGATGCTGTGGGATGACTTCCACACCTTACTTGAGCCAGTAACCTGATGGGAAACCATTCCCATCAGTAGGAATGCAGGACTTCCTTGGAGTGGCCTTAGGCTGATAGAAGTCAGAAAAGGCCTAGGGCAGAAGCATCAGCTATTGATTGTCAGGTAATATAATTTTCAGCAGCAGATAGTCTGTCAGAAGGGTAAATGGGCCTTCTTTGAAATATTTCAGAAACTCACTCTGTAGGCAATCAGCCCTTCTCAGTTGCACCACAGTATTTTTATCTTGGGAAAAAACTTATAGCTCAAAAAGGAGTGGTGTGTTTCTTCTCCACATCCTCTTACCAGAGAGTAACTGCAACTCCCAGACCAGAAGTTTTCACACACGTCAGACATCTTCAGGACAGCCTGGGTCACCAGAGCCACCAGTTCAGCATGAGATGGGCAGAGTGCTAGCACATGTGTATCCCTTTGAAATCAAAGGCAATTTACTGGGAGAATAAGCACTGCTCTGTTTGGTCAACCTTCTTCTATATCACATGTGTAAAGATTATTGTTTAAAAAAAAAACCCACAAAACATATTCACCCCAAATATTTTGCCTACCCCAACAGACTGAAAAGTGTTTGTTAATCACTCTGCTTGAAAACTCCTGTGTGATGATGTTTCAGCACACCAAACAGCATGTTTAGAAAAAAAAAAAAAATTTCTTTCAGAGAGGGACAAAACATACCCATGAAGGAGGACAAATTCTCCTAAAGTGCCCTGTGAGCCATGGGCAATCATAATAGTGTGTCTAAGCGAAACAATGTGGAGTCTTGTGGCATGTACATCACATTTCAGATTTTTAGATTTTACACATACAAATGAAATTACTCTCACCCTGCGCAGAATAAGACAGGATCATTTTCTCCAGTAAAATTTTAGTTCAGAATCTACAAAGAGACTTTTCATTCTACCCCCAAACTCTTTCAGAAATAGTACTGCTTTCCAGAGGTCTTAGAGTTACAGTTTGTTTTATTAAACTTTACCACTTGCACTCTGTATGTAGCTTTTCTTTCTATAACAAATATTGAATTAGGATTAGGTAGTAGAATATTCTGAGCGTGAAAAATTGGCATAATGATCTTTAGAACATAATAGACTTACACATCCAGGATGTGTAACATCTTTTCTTTCATTATTTCTACCTGAATATATTAATGTAATTCTAAACCAATATTCTCATAATGTAAAAATGTAGGGAGAACAAAACACTGTGAGAATTGAACAGATATTTTTTTTAAATCTTCATAACCCTACCTTTGCACTTCCTAAGAGGAAAACAGACCTGCTTAGTAGCCAATACCTTACATCTAAATGAGGCTCCTACAACTCCTTTGATGAGATACACCTGAAAGTGAGAGTAGCTTCCTCTAATAGAAATGGGATTTTTAAGATCTGTCTGAGAGACTGTGCAGTGGGAGTTTTAGTGGGAGTTTTGGATTAAGGGTTCTTTAACACATAACAGCTAAAATGAGAATATTATTAAGGAGGAGCCAGTAGCTGCATGGATATGTTCTCACCTATCAACATTTTTCTCCCAAAGTAAAACTAATCTTAAGGATGAATCCTTTCTGTTAAGATCAGCTGGACTGAGAAAGTCAGTCACTGCTGACTCAAAAGAGCAAACCTTATAGCTCTATTGTTCAGATGAAAAATCTGTGTTGCCCTTAATTTTTTTCAATTATCACAGAGGATAATTTTTGAGGTGTGACAGCACATTGCTCTTTCTGTGGTGTATGTTTTTCTGGACTGTCCCCCTGAACTGAATATTTCCAGATCAGAAACTCTGACTTAATACAGAAAGATCTTCAGAAGATTTTTGTCCAACTAAGTGTCAGATAATTCTGGTGGATGATTGTTTAAACTTTTCTGTAAAATCTCCATTCGTGTAGACTCTGTCACCTTCTCAGGATGTTCATCCTCACCCTTATAGTCAGCACATCTTTTTCTCTGTCATCTAATCTACATCTTTGCTGCAAATAAAGGTTGTTAGTTCCTGTCCTATCCTTTGGAAAAGTCTATTGCCTTTGAACTTGGAGCTACCAGGGCTTTATATAATTGAGGACTGTTATTACATCTTTTCTTTGTACATTGTCCTGTAAACTAAACAACTCCAGATCTTTTTATCCTTCTTTATACTTCTTTTCTAGAACTCTGATCTGTTCTTGTTGTCTGCTCAGAATTCTTTAAAAGGTCACAAGTAACCCAAACACAATTCTTCAGATGTAGCCTTATTAAAATGGAAATACTCTGAGCTCTATAGACAGTAAGATTTGGTTTTTTGGAAGCAACATGACACTGTTGATTACTACTCAGTCTGTGATCCACCTTATTCATTCTAACTCTTCTTTTATTTAGACATCTTGCACTTTGGACATGTTCTTAATTAATTTTGTTTTATTGTTTACAGACAGTTTATCTATTCATGACTGGACTTCATGTACTGAAAAATTGCCTGGGAAGTGAACATGTAAGCTCATCATCACGTGGCTGAAAAGAGGAGTGTTTGCCAAGTGACCTGTTCGAAACCTCATGTAGTCAAGCTGCCCAAAATAAAATATTTAATTAAATAGAATATTGTTATCTCTTGGTGACTTCTATGTACAGTCAAGATTGAAAAACAGAAGGCAACATTGTTACTGTAAAGTGACCAAATTTAGTACAGTACTGTGTTCAACCAAGGGAAGAATGCTGTAATCAACAAAACCATCAAGTTTTCATGTTCAAAACATTCATCTGGCCTCCCATATATAAATTTATTATGGATAAAGGGATTTTATCCCTCTACCATGAAGTTAAAGTTGTCAAAAAAGACTTGATTCAAATCCTATTGCCGTGAGGGATAAGAAGACAGGAAAGCTACCTTCCATGAAGAGAGGTGTGCATGGATAGCAGTAAATATTTTAGTGGCACAGGCCGTGTAGTTTGACTCATCAAAGTGCTTAAAAAAGTTTCCTTCTTAAACTGAAGCTTTTGGGTCTCATCTGATCTTAAAATTGTCCCTAATAGACTCACACAACTCTTTTTCTACCACTCCTTCGTTTCCCACCTCTCCTCAATAGCTGTATTTATCTTTTAACGGGATGAGCAGAGCTCATCTTCTAACACTCTGCAATCCTCTTTTAGTCAATATTGTTTCTTGAGCAGATGATAGGGTGCTTTGTAGTTTCCAACACCTGGTCAGCCGACACAGATGGTCACTGGCAAAGTGAAGATGTGGCTTCTTGTGCCAGGGACACAACTGCCTCCTGTTTTACCCCTGGAATGTTTGCTTCTTTCTAATTGAAATGTGCCCTGTGGTTTAGTTCCTGGGTGCAGTGCTGCTATGTGGAAAGTCATGTGTATGTGAATGACTTCTGAGAGGATAAACAGAGTGAGTGCACCATAATAATTTCTGGATTTACACAATCAAATAAGCACTTTCATGTTTACAGCACTGAATGATTGATGCTCACAAAATCTGTTTTAATAGTCTCCTTGAAGTGTCTTTCTGTTACTTATTATATTATTTTATATTCTTTGTTTTATTTTATTTCAGCATCTATGTGCTTATCACCTGCTGCCTTTCACCGCTATTTGATAAAATAAATATAGATCTATTAAAATATGGTTCATTTAAAATAAATTGCATGCTTCCATAAAGAATGCTTTGGCACTATATTTTTACATAAAATGAGAGGAGGTGACTAAAAACCAACATCACAGTCAGAAATAAGTAGCACTCAGCTTGTCACATGTTAAATAAAAATATTCTAATACCTATGCTTACTGACTCAGACATGCTGAGTTCCTGCAGATAAAGTTTCATGCTAGAGTGAAGCACTGAAGATTTGCAAGAGGGTGTTGGGATTTATACACATTTGAAAGCAAAGGGCACAGTCAATGTTACAGAGCTTATATGATAATGACACTGGGTACACCCCAGGCTCGAGCCTCTGGGGGTTTGGCATGTGAATTGAATAGTTTCAGTGAACATTTCCATCAGTAGGAACTGAGGATGCAAAATATCCAATAGAATTAGAATCATGCCATCACAAGGATAATTGTCCTAAAGCTGAGAAAATATTCTAGGAACATTTTTATTGAAACTAATATGATTTCTCAAAAGAAAAGAAATAAGCAATGTTTGGGGTTTTTTTTAAAGTGTTTTCTCAAAGAATCCTTAACCAACATCTTGTTCTTTTCGCTATTTTTTTTTTTATTCTAGGAAAAAATGTAAAACCATTTGTGACAGTTTAGCAAAAGCTTCTGGTATTACTGAAAACTAGATAAGAAAGTCTTGTCTAAAGTATCTAATGGTAAATCAAGTCATATAGCCTGTGACACTGCACATACTCTCATAGAATTATAGAATGGTTTGTATTGGAAGGGACATTAAAGACTGTTTAGTTCCATCTCCCCTGTCATAGAAAGGGACACCCTTTACAGGTTGCTTAAAGCCCCTCCAGCCTGGCCTTGAACACTCGCAGTGATGGGGCATCCTCAGCTTCTCTGGACAACCTGTCCCAGTGCCTCAGAGCCCTCACAGTGAAGAATCTCTTCTTGATATCTAATCTAAACCTAAATATTATTAATGGCTCTTTGCTGGTGACTCATTTTTCATGCAAAAGTCATCGTTTAGCAACACTACAGCTGTGTAAGCTGCAGTAAAACTGTTAATAATCTTCCTATGTACAAACTAAACACCACACCCCATCAATACATTATAAGAAAAGACTACAAAATGTCTCAAGAGAAAGCTCTACAATTGCTAAGTCCACTGGATAGTGAAGTGACATCCTAAATCCAGAATTTTTGTAAGAGAACAAGGAATAAACAATTATAGATAGACTTTGTCAATTGGAAGGAGTGTAATAAATATTTACAGTCAAAATAAGTGATATTGTTTGTTATGTTTGAACTGATCTAGGAAGAACCAGAAGGATCCCTGAGACAGAAAATAACTAATGTAAATAATGCATGGGAAGCTTTTATACTGATGCTTTCAATTGAAGAAATGTGATTAGCATTTCACTCCTCAATTGGCAGTTTTAGGTCACTGGCCTAGTATGGCATGAATAAAATCAGCGAATGAAAAATAGCAATCACGAAGTAAAAATTAAAGAAAGGCGATTTGCAAAAGGAACTTTTGCTACATCAAGTAAAGAAGATTAAATTTAATACCTCATTTAATGTCACCATTAATCTGTCATTGCACTGGGTCAATATGTGCAAAAGCAAATGGAGACAAAGAGGACACTAAGGGTAATGGGGCTTTCGTGCATTTCCTTCACTTCTAAAGTTTGACTCAGTAAAGATTAAACAGGCAGAAAATGATTACTCCTGCCCTTTGTGGTGCCCTTGAGCTCCAAATAAACTGAGTAACCACAGATTATGACATCAGGCTCAGAAGCACAACCCTTGTGAAAGCAATACTCTAGTACAGGTAAAACCTCTTGCCAGTGGTTTTCAGGTTCTGGTATAGCTGAGGATGTGGAGCAACCCACCAGGTGATTTATTAAGCTCTGCCAAGAAACAGAAATAATTTTTCAGTATCAATGACTTCATGTGCTTTTAGTTTCTTCCCTGACTTACCTCCCTGAAAGTCCACGTGTTTCATCTATAGACAGATATAAATATGCACATAATCATACATGTGTGCACATGTATACACACAAATATTCCCATTTATTAATAAATTAAAAAAGCACATCTGCCCACTCAGATTCAGGCATATGCTTAGATCACAATGCCTTAAGTGTGTGCATTGAAACAACTTCTAGAACTGGGCCATGCAGTGCCTTCCACCCAATCCGTTCTGTGAGTCTATGATTCTGTGCTACCTTGGGCTGTAGGTTTTGCTGGGTAGTTTCCAATATTATTATTAGTATTTGCAGTAATTATTTATAGTAAAACTAATTTGTCCCTACATCTCTAAAATAGTGTACTTTAATACCATTTGTTCCTGAAAATGCAAGCAAGTGTGGATTTTATTTTCCATTTCTTTTCACAGGGAATGGCTATTTACAGTTATAATTTGGTGTTTGATCACAGGTATAAATGGCCACCCTAACAGCACAAAAAGTCAGTGTATGTACACATTTAAAATGGGATTGTCTCAGCATATGGTGGCAATAATCAGAATTTCCCTTTCACATGTAACTACCTATTCAGAAAGAAAAAGATTTTCTGTAAGTCACTGCAATAAATTGGAGATAATTGTGGGAAAATAATGGTAGTAACCAGTTTGTGACAAGGAAACCTTGTAAGCCAGGAATTTTTAATGACTTACCTCTTGAATTTTTGAGCATCTGAAAATATTGATAGGATGAATGTAGTCTTGGAGATCCTGATCAGTTGGACTTTTTAGAGTCAGGACTAAGTTCTCCAATGAAACAAATGTTGCTGTTTCTAAAAGGCTTATGTATATCATTCTCCCTAGAAAGAAAAATTTCATTTACCAGTTAGGGTTGTTACACTATTCTAGGATGAAAGAGATTAGATGAATAATAAGGCTCACATTCTACAGATAAAATATTTGAAGACAAGGGAAAACTCCTTTTTTTTCTTACATTGGAGAGCTAAGAGTTGTACAGAAACGCACATATGCAATATACGAACCTAAAGGAATTTTTTTAGATCCCCATCCCTCAATTAAACCATGTCTTGATTCAAATTAGAAAGATATGTTTACAGAGTGTTAGAGACTCTGTCAAATCTAATTAGTATCACCCAATGATTTTCTGAAAACTGGCTGGAAAATTTTGAGAGTCAGTGTCTCCTGTCCTTGTTTATTACACAATTAGAAAAATTTGTTGGAAAATCTGAAGGCAAAACAGGAGTTAGGAATGTGTGGTTTTGTTTTATTTTAGAGAACAGAATGCTTTCCTGAGCATGGAAAAAGATAATAGGAAATACCACAAGCAAAATATACTAAAAAACAGAGGTTACACACAAGATTAGGCTGGATTAGGTAAAAAAAAGTTATTTTTTCAATAGAAAATGTGGTTTCACGTTTTTGTGTAGCTGTGTTTGTGTAGTACAGAAGAAACAAAGGTTAGAAGATACCTTTTCTAGACTTCCTAGATAACAATATTGAGTCTTCACCTTTGATCTCTTTGGGCACTTGATTAAGATATTCCCCCAAGAACTTATGGAGGACTTGCTACACCTTCTGTGGAAAAGCATAGACAGTCTTACACCTTGATTTTACTTGAAGAATGCTCTTAAAGCCTTTATGAGTGTTGTTTAAATACTATTCAATACAGCCACAGCTCTGAGAGTCATAGACATCATACTGCATCTCCCTTGTGGCTGCAAATTAACTAATATACAGTGATAATGAGACAAAAATATTCATTCTAGGCTTGTATTTCTAGGTGTTTACACTCATCAAACTTTCGTCTGTTGTGCCAAGGCCTGCTTCTTGTCAAAAAACCTCCTTTTTTATTTCATAAAAAGAGAAAAATGTTTCAGCTATTAGATTAAGAGATTGTAATCTGTTGTTGTTCATTTTGTTTTTCCTGCTACCTATTTTACCCCAGGTAGTGCCAAATGAGGCAAGAGATGGATGTGAAAGTTTAGGGCCTGACTGGCCTGTGCTGGTGCAGCCACTGCAGAGAGCATCATTTTGCTCAACCACAGCAAGGGAGAACACTCAGTGAGGGTCAGGAAAGATCAGCTGTCTCCGACACTGGTGTCAACTGTGTAAATGGAGAGCACCACATTCACTGTAACACAGTTGGCACAGTCCAGTCTTCTGCAGTCCAGTCTCCTAAGGCAATTTTAAATGAGAATAAAAATATTTATATTGCTCTTTGGGGACAGAAAGAGCTACTTTCTCAGGAAAATGGTTCTGGGATTGGATCTTTGCCATTTCTAAAAATTTAAGTGGTTAGAAAATCAATCAGATAGAGTCTTGCATTTTAAAATGAATCCTTAAAAGGAAAAAAAGTGAGAGTTTAAAAACAAAACAAAACAAAACAAAAAAAAAACCCCTTTGTGATTGTGTGGTTACAGTAAGTAGGAAATGCAAACAGTTATATCTTCTAATTCAACTTTTTATGCTAATGCATACCACTTACCAGATCTTATTTTATTGGCCAGAACAGAAGCCATGGGGTACGAATAATTCATGTGTTGCAATGTTTTTACCAATGTGCTCGGGGAACAGGCGACCACAAGGCTCAGTGTCCGCAATCCATCAGGCCCCCCAAGTCTGTCTTGGGCTGTGAACCAATGAAAACTACATCTGTAATAAAATTTTGAGACCCTGCTGAAATACATGCCTTGGCTCAACTAATTCCCCCTGTGCTTAGCTGTGGCACAGGGAAAGGCTCCAGGCTCCCAGAAGGAGCCATGCAATCTTCCTCATAGCTGTTTTATCATTTTGGCCCCCAGTAGCTGAAGTTAATAATACAAGCATTGAGGAGTTTTGAATTCAAGTGCTTTAACTAAAAATTCGAAGAAATGCCTGTTAGCTGTCTGTATCTGAAGGGACTGAAGTCTGTAACCCAGCTGAGACACAGTCCTAGGGACTGCAGGCATGACAACAAAGAGCAGAGAATATAATCGGTCTTGTTTTTGAATCTGACAAAAAGAAAACAATACTAGAAGCTTCCTGTGGATTTAACAGCATTTTAATTCAAAGTCAACATCTTACCTGAAAGTGAAACAAAGGTGAAATAAATCAAAGACAGGATAATCTGCAGGATAATCACCTAAACGTCTGTAGGCAAGAGGCATTTAACCAGCACTATGTGACTCTCAAATAACTGATTCATTATTCTGAAAATGGACAGAAGAATATGAATAATACCAGGTAAATCTTTTAAGAAGCTCAAAGAAAACTCTAGGGAAAAAAAAAAAAAAGAAATGTAGCTACAAATTAAAAAACAAAGATCAAAGAAGGGAATAGTCAGAGGTGCTCAGCTGCTGTAAGCTGGAGTTTCTCATCCATCTCCTGTGGATCATGAAATATGGGGAATTTTTGATAGAGGAGGTGAAAACTGTCAAACTCAAATGTTGCAAGTTAAGGTCCTAAGTGCACTTAAGATACTTACAAACACATGCGGCTAACAAAGGTTGTAAAGTCTTAAGTTTTAGGCCTGTCTTAAACATGTAAATCTCCAACTTGCATTTGTTACTCTTCTGTATTATTGTCAAAAAAAGCAGAAATATTTCCAGTTTAATTGCCACTATTGCAAGAACTCAGTTATCTAATTTAAATGATAAAAGTGAAAAAAACATAAACATAGCAAATGTACTATGTCTTATCTGGTGTAGAACTAAGTTTCAAAAAGGCCTTTAGTAGCTTAAGTCTCATTGAATTCCTTGAGATCTGGGCTCCAAAATGGCTTGTGACTTTGTGTGTAAGCATATCCCATCTTCTATAAATCATGCTACCAAAACATGTAAGAAACTCAACGTTTTCAAATTAACTAAAATTATTTTTGTGATTGTATAGTTAAAGTAAGTAGGAAACGCTAACAGTCATATCTTCTTAATTCAACTTTTTTGTGCAAATGCATACCACTTGCCAGATCTATTTCATTGGCCAGTACAGAAGCCATGGCGTATGAAGAATTCTTTATATGTGGGGAAAATAAATTTTTCTGCTTTTATACCTGGTTCAAAAGGAGAGCAAATATAAGATTTATAATGGAACTCTGTTCATCTAAGCTGTGGCTGTATTGAACGGCTCTGAGAAGAGACCTGAGTGAGAGGATGAAAGGATTAGTTCATGCATATGACCTCCTGTCTCCCACCTATATCTTGTCTGTATGACCACAAAAACTAAAAATACTTTGTCGCCTAAACCTAAAGAGGAATTCCACAATTAAAATCTTTACTCTCAAGTCTTCAGTTATTTTTTTTATTTGATACTTTCCCTTCTCTTGTCCACAGAAGTTCTCACTGCTTCAGATTTAGCCAGTCATTTGTCCATTTGTTAATGTCATCATTGCTTTATTATTAACCATCACAGAAACACAGTAACTTATCTACACTCCTTTGGTGAATTCCATAGGGCTACCATGGTGTAGAAATGCAGAGAAATCACAATTCTTGTGTCTTCTGCCAGGACTACACTGTTGATGAAACAATGTAGTATATTCAGCAAAATGAATATCAAAAGAGACACTTGTTCTGCCCACCAAATAAAGCAGACACATTTCAGTGTCAAACTGTCGTCTTCATGCCTGCCTGGCTTGTCTCCAACATTCTATGAAGAAAACCTCATTTTTTTCCTGAAATTATACTCAATTTACATCAAAGTTACTGAGATACACTGCCTAAAAGCATAAAGATCCTTAGCATCTCTCAATGAGCCTCTCTTGCTCCAGCCATGGTGTCTCCTTACACAAAATAAATCATAGTTCAGGCACTACAGGATTTATGGCAGCTCATTTTTCCATTAGGGGCCAATATTGCCCATTTTGTCCATATCTGTAAATATTCTTTTCAGAACAAGAGTTATCTCCTCTTTTGGAGTCTTAAGGCACTGCCATAAAGCCATCTGGCCCTGGACCAGCTCTTGGGCTCTGAACAGGCTTTTCTACTGCAGCGCATATGAACAATTCCTCTTGGGTCTTAGCCTCCCTCGTGGCATGCTTTGGAAATGTTAAGTCTGTCAAGCAATTCTGTAGTAATGTTTCTCAATCACTTTACTGAGATAAATACAAGTTAGAACAGAATGCTTGGGGTCTTTTTCTAGTCTTTGGACTCTTGGTTCCCTATCTGCTGTTCCTACTGATCTTCGTGTTGACAGATGACCTGCTACTTGGCTCCTTTTCAAAGCTGGGATGTCAATGCTATAGTAGCTGTATAATCTTCCTTCTCTCTCTCCCCAGAATTCATTTCACCTGTTTTCCTCTGTTAAGCCTAAATAAGTTTAATTTCTGCATTAGTTAATCTTTATACATATGTAGTGTTCACTCTGTTTTCATGGATACTGTTTATCCTAATGCTTTTTGACTGTAAATATATCTGAGCAGATACATCAGCCTGATCTGCAAATACCATCCACATTACCCAAGCCCATGAAGTTTGTTTTTACTAACAAAGAGAACATCAGAATCAGTTCATAGTCTCTCCAGTCCTGACTGTTTCTGGCATTCCTTCTTTGTTCTTCAGCCTATCCTCCTGGTTCTTCATAATAAGCTTCCAACTTGTTTTTGCCTGCAAGAACCAACACAATCACTTTTTTTTTTTTTAATCTTCTGCCCTGTCAAGGAAACGGATTTAATCCCACGATCTTCCATTCGTGCCACAGGTCCTTTGAACATGATGTTTCTTTCTTTTAGTCAAGGCCAGCACTTTCCACTTCTGTTGAATCCTTGTTGGATTTCAATTACAACCATTTACCACTTACTTATGCAAAAGTTATCAACATAGCAATAGTTTCAATTATTTTATTCATATCACACTTGCCTTGTGCACTGCATTTGCGATGCACTTGAAAAAATACATTTGCATCTTCTATGAAAAGGGTAATAGATTGCAGTGTAACATTCCATATCTTAAATCCTTTTTTAATGTGGTTCCTGGTTATATTTTTATTTCAAGGCACATATTTGAAAGCTTTGAGTCACGGTTCTCTGATCTCTGCCTGTGTCAGCATGAAGCAGATAAACTGAAAACAACAAAATTACCCTGTTACAAAATAAATTTAGGAGAAGTAATAATTAGTCTTTGACTAATGGTGAAAGATAAAGTGATACCATTTTAGTGTGTACATTCTATATTCATGAAGTAACAAACAATATTAAGATCATTAGGCAGAAAAATGAGCTCTGTGTCATGCAAACACATTTCGGCCTGTTCTGTGCTGCCTTCCATGTCCCTATCCACCTTTGTTCTGTGTTGTCTGGTCCATCATCCTCTGCATCTTGACATTTACCCCCTCCCAACCTCAACTCCATGGAGATGTTAAGGGTTTGTGTCTATTCTGTGCTTTAAATCCTACAAGAGATCACACTGACTGAATCATAAAGGAAGAAAGCCACATGCTGAAAAATAACCTGAGAAATGCTTAGGAAAACAAACATCATATATTAATATTAAACCCAGACATATTTGATAAACTGTGAATGTGGGAAACGTTTGTGCTTCATTTCTAGATCACTGGCTCCATTAACATAGATATTGAACTTAAAAAGCAGATTCTGAAAACAACCTGCAGCAATATTACCACAAAATCAGACAGTACATTTAGTTACATATGTACACAGAGATAATGGTTAAAAAAAGAGAAAAACATTAATAATTTTTTTCTGATAGAAGAGATTGTCATTGTTTATTTATTTTCAATATTGACTCCTACATGAAAGACATGATTTTAAATGCTTTTCAGGCCTTCTGATTTAGTAGAAATGTGTACTACCTAACATAGTATCTTTTCACTTATCTGCCTTGCTAGTCATTCTTGATGATGGTGGCAAACTGAGGACTTACTGGTTGCACTGAAATTTTAGAGCATTATTAAATTGTAATATATGTCACAGAAGTGATTTGCACAATCCACTAACAAAAATAAAATAAAATGAAAAATTCAAGTGTCCCGAGTCATGAAAAGATGGCATGTAAATTAGCTTTGTTCCCTTTGCAAGAATATGGTAAATGATAGAACTAAGTGGAAGCATGTGTCAAAGAACACTAACCTACATACTTCTCACTTTTCCTTCTTATCCTGTCCAACTACTTCTTGTCCTCCCTATATATTTCTTTATGATTTTCTCAATTCCAAGATTCATTTCCAATCAAAAAAAAAAAAAAGGCTAACTTTAAATTAAAATATAGAAGCAAACTCCAAATCAGTCTCTCCCTTTTTAGTCCACAGCAGCAATTGGCTAGAAGCACCTTATGTCAGCAGGAGTACTTTTGACACTCTTCCCTTTTAATTTCCTATCTCACTGATGTAAGTCAATTGGATCAGTACTGCCCTTTAGCCAATATTAGCAGAAAACAGTCCTTTACTCGTGTTTCACATTTGCTGGTTTGTTTCTTGCTAATCATTGCTTCTTCCTCAGGTGGGCAAAAGTCTATTTTGTGTGTCTTTATATAGGTCTTTAGTTGAGGACTATGTAAGAAATGGGCAGAGTTCTGAACATGGTATTGGTTTCGGAATTAAGGAGTCCAAATGAAATAGATAAAGTACATTAATACTGGACATAACATATTAAAAAGCACAAATTTTGCAATAATCTAGTATTATGACTGATGACATTAAGCTCTCCTTAGGGAAAAAAAATATTCAGGGTGATGCCATGTCTCTGCAACAATCTGTGTAGGCCAACAGAAGTGAAATACTCCTGGACTTGTACTGGAGGACAAATGGTATAATCCATGATTTCAGAGGATAGAAAATTTTCATTGAGCTATAGGGAATGAAACTTCCAGAATGTATTGTAGGAAAACAAAATACAGGAGACCCTATACAATGAGTTTGTGTAATTATGACAGAGACATCATTATGTTGGTAGTAATCATAGAGAAAAAAAAAAAACAATAGAGACCAAAAATGGCCAGTAATTTCTATAGGGATAGTAAAGCTTACAAAAAGTAAGAGGTGTGTTCTATGGAAAAAAGGAAAAAAGTGGTCTACTTATGGAAATTAAAAAAAAAAAAAAAAGAATTGCCAACAGCATGGAATCTTCATCGTGACATTTTGATAAAGGAAAATTGGGAGAGGAATTACCTCTGAAATCTTAAAAAGAGGTCAGGGAGGGAAAAGAGACAGAAAAAGACAGGGAGATAGACAGTGTGAAAGAGGAAGGGAAAAATATACAAAGACAATATGAAACATAAAATGAAGAAAACCTTTTAACCTTTCTGGACATTTTGGAAAGGGTGAGACTGAAAAGCTTTTGAATATAAAAAAGTCTGATTCATTTTTTAAATTCTCCAAGGAAACTGTTCTAATACTATGGTCTTCCTACATTCAAAAGATAACTGTCAAGAGAAGTTCTTTACATTTAGTATGAGCAGAGATATATTGTGTAGATCTGAGAAGGTAATTTTGTACAAAACCAGCATCTGATTTTACTTGCAGGATCAATAGGTCTTTCCATAGTATTCCATTATTAATAAAATAATCCATTTCCTATTAGAATAGTGCCCTTTCTCTTTTGTCTATCTAGCCAACAACTTTCTCAGCTACCTAATCATCCATTTTGAGTCCCAAAGATTCCCTATAGATAGTGACTGAGGTCCACCATTGCCAATTTTTCTCTCTTTTTCTTTGTTACTTAGTAGATCCATTTTCTTCCCAGATGTTTGGATTGTCTGGGAGCTGTGGGGCACTTTTTTCAAGAGCTGCTGCTGTTGCTCAGGACTGACTTTATGCTCATTTTAGTAATATTACCTCTTTACTTTTTGGCTTAGAAAGCATCCCTATTCAACTAAAGACTATAGTTCCATGTCCTTAGGAATAATGATTTCTACAGAAGGATGTAGAGTAGGCAGAGAGGTTGTTACAGAGAAGTGAGCTGTTGTGCTGAGGTGCTGATCCCTCAGAGCAGCCAGCTGCATAACTCCAGGCACTTGGCTCCCAGGAACTGAACTGGCTACTCAGCAGCACTGCCTCCCTTACACACTTTAAGCCACTGAACTGGTAAAGGCTGAGTAAAAATGTTGGATGAGTAAAAATTGTGAAAGTGAAATGAGAATGGCCTTTACTGCAGTCGCAATTTTCCGAGCGAAGAAGTAAGGTTTTTATTGTGTCTCAGCAGTACCATCGAGCCACCTGGAAGTCAATCATCTTCCCCACAGAATTCCTGCAGAGACTGAAGTTGAAAAACAGGAAACCCAAAGGTTAACAAAACACATTTTGCAACTAACACATAAGGCAATGTAAGAAATGTTTTTATGCCTTGTGCAATGAAATGGTTGACCAGAAGTTGCTATTGTAGCCAGTCACAAGCCAAGCCAAGACTCTTCTCAGAAGTTCAAATCCATCCTTCCTAGAAGAAAAAATGAGAAAAATGGTGTCACATTCCCTAAAGTTTTAAGATTTCTAGATTTTGAAACTGGGTTTCTGATAGATATGTATATTTCTTTCCCTACATAAACTTCCCTTATATGGCCAAGAACACTATGACACAGTGTTCTCAGCAACATTTTTCCCAAGACCAGAGCTAGAAATTTCTAGTAGTGTTGCAAATCTCATGTGAAAAATTTGTCTCTGAAAGCTTTCCAGCTCATTCCTCCAGATTGAAATGACTTGGATGGTCTTCACAGAGTCATTTAAGCTTTCAGCTGTTTATCCAAAGTAAATAGAAATTATGAAAATTCTAAAGTTGCCATTGCTACTTTCATGATGTAAGTACATGTGGTTAATCCTTGCCCCATTTAGCATTGCTCTGGTCAATTCCCACATGAAATTTTATTCTTGACATGGTTTAGGAGCATTTAATCTGATCTGACAATGTTCAGTCCACTTCCCAAGTCATTGAATGATTTATTTTGATTTGCTATATAATGTGTCCACTGCTTTTTGATTAAGACATTAGTGTTGTATGTGACCTACATACTTTCCCTTCCTTTTGCATTTCAAAATGTAGTTTTCCACAGACCATTTGAGTGTACTATCCATCTCAAACAGATCAAACACTACAGCAGTTGTTCCTGGCAGTTGCTGTTCGAAGCATTTGGGGTTTAATACACTGTAATGGCTGTTTTTTTCAAATTACTCCAGTGACTTCTACTCTGAAAGATTAGATGTAGTTTAATGTACTTATTTGCTAATAATACTTTCATTTGGATTTTATTAGAGTAAAATGTGTTAAGGAAAAACAAATGTTGTATTCAATATGTTAATTATGATGGTGAAGATCTGTGAACTAAGGACCATTTTCATAATCAATTTCCTGCTCTGAAATCTTTAAAGCTCATCATGTACAATTCCTGGAAAACTTAAACCAGACACTTGGTTCCACCCAAGTTAGCAGTATTACTGATCTTCCAATACAAGCATTCCTTTTTAATGCCAATCTCAGTAGACATGAATCCTTAATGACAAAAGCCCAGTTGGTGTAATATGATGTATATCCTTCAACCTGTGCAATAAAGACATAACTGAAACGTTACAATCTCACAATACTTTTGTAATAGAGCACAGTCCATAATTTAATCTATTAGGGCATGACTACAAAATTTAATGTTTTTAAACAATGTAGCTACCTGAGAGCTCATGTTCTCACTAAGATGTGCTGTACCATGCACAGGCAAACTCCAATATAGTACACCAGGAATAAACATGTTATCTAATGTGATTAGAACTAAAGCTGGTCTGGCACACAAAAATAACAGTTAACATTTTTGAACCTTTCAAGCCCTTTGTGGCCTTCTATGCACTCTGTATTTTAAACACATACACCTACGCAATTTTTTTGCCCTGGTGGGTGTGGTGTTGATTAGAAGAGCTAAACTCTAAAGCCAAATCCATTGATCTTGGCTTTAATTTTCTAACATGCTGCAGAAGGCCATAGATCACTTCTACTGAACAGGATTAAAGAGATTAACTTGTGCCAGAAGTCAATGACAGGCTTGTTAGGAATAAAATCCAGTGATGCTGACCCCTTCAAAAAGCTGGTTATTAACTGCATCGATGACTGACTTCTCATTAAAGATTACTATTAATGCCTTTCCTAGCATTTCCCTTTTGACCTGAGTGGTTAGCAAGTCTGTAGAACTTCCATGGGTTTTCCCACAAAAAGAAGAAAGTGATCACATATATTTTTACATTGAATAGTATATATTTTCAAAAAATTCAAATAATCTCCTGAACAACAAGAATCAAAAGGTCTGGAGGCAGTGCATTAGCTCACTATCTTTTTTATAGAAGTCACTGCCTTTTAAGCTTTCTCTTCCTCTCACTGCAAGTTACCTCCAACACACTACATTAACTTTTATAAAAGAACTCTTACACACTGGAGATTGGAAAAAAATGGAAATTCTTGTATGGGTCCACATTACAAATATCAAATTATCCTTGATAGTACCTTAGTTTGATGCAGGGGACATACCCATGTCATGTACCCCACCAGTGGTGTTCACCTGGGAAGACTTCACAGATACCCACTTCTGAATCAAATACATCCATTCTCCCGTCAACTCATAGGAACATTATGCTTCAGATGTCAGCAACCTTTATTTTGGTCCAGCACTAAACATCTTCAGACTGGAGAAGAGAGGATTCCAGGGAGAACTTATAGCAGCCTTTCAGTGCTAAAAGGGGGCCTAGAGAGGCCGGTTGCCTGGCTCTAAGAAAGATGGAGACAAACTATTTAGCAGGGCCTGTTGCAATAAGACAAGGGGTAACGGTTCTAAACTAAAAGAGGATGGTTTAGACCAGATATCAGGAAGAAATTTTTTGCAATGAATGTGGTGAGCTGAAACAGGTTGCCCAGAGAAGTGTTAGATGCCCCATCCCTGGAAACATTCAAGGAGAGACTGCATGGGGCTCTGAGAACCTGATCTTGTTGAAGATGTCCCTGCTTGTTGCAGGGGGGTTAGGTTAGTTTAGATGTCATTTAAAGGTCCATTCCACCTCAAACTATTCTATGATTCTATGATTTTTGTTGTCCTTTCTTAAAGCAAACTCCTTCCTTTCCTGAGGTCTCATGGTTTTGCACTGACACTTCAGCCACCCAAATGAGGCTCTGCCTCATTTTTAAAGTCTTCTGAAACCAGCTCAAAAAGAACCAGGCCTTGGCTGGCCAAACCCTGATAGAAAACCCCCCTGTGAGGCAGGCAACATCCAAGATGTTTTTCAGCTGGAGACTTGTAGGGAAGTTTTTTAAAATTAACAGCATTTTCAGAGCAATACATTTGGCTCTAAACAAATCAAAGTCCCACAAAATAATTGTTTACATGTTGGGTCTGGCAACTCAAAAAAAAAAAAAAAAAAAAAGGGAGGTACCTAAAACAACCTTAATGAAACTACCCAGAAAGCAACTACTCCCACATCAGTTCCGTCTCCCTCACTAACCAAGGGCCCTTCTCTTTCCCACTGTCTGGATCTCTCATGCCAGCTGCTCTGCTGAGGACTGCACTGGAGGTGTGGCAAAGCCTCTTTCCTGCAGAAGTCTCTGCATGTACAGAGGCACACATCCCAACAACCTTCTATGGCCAAGCTTACAACTCACACATTTTCCCAGTTTTCATTCTCTACAAGCATATACTTCTGAGACATGAATGGAGAGGAACTAAAGGAAACATGGGAATTTTTGGTAGGGGGATGAGATCAGACTAAATGATTTTGCATCTACAAGAGGCATTCAATACTTGTCGTGGGTTTGGCCATGGGCCAATTTTTTTTCGCTCCCCCCCCCCCCCCCAATTGCTAAGAGTCGAGAGAATGTTTATGCAGACAAAAGAGATCCTGATATGGAGGGGAAATAATATTAGGTTTTATTACTTAAATAAAAACTAAAGAATTATATATATACAACAATTCTAACTAAGCACAAATACTATATATTTACAGAAGTACCCTT
>JAWWLV010000001.1:108341957-108352136 GCA_035041135.1 Platyrinchus mystaceus
GAGGCCCATGGGGATAGGGGTCAGCCTGGGCACTTAAAAGGAATATCTCTTGAAAAGAAAATTGCATCAAAAGATTTCCTGGCAGCATTCATGTTAAAAGCCAAGGGAACGCAAATGGCTTTTAGATAAGAACAGGCCCTTGATCCAGACTGCAAATTCAACTAGATCCATACTCACAGCTTCAGCTCAAACCAGTGATATTGCTAAACACATGGAGAATCTTCAGAAGAACATCTCTTAGCAGGACATGCAGAGTACATTTCTATAGTTGGTTCTACAAAGGAAAACACAGCTGCTGAGGGGGAACAGATTTTGCAACCACAGAAGTACCTTCTCTATCTTTAACGAAAAAGAAGAGAAGAATGTAGGACAGTAGTTTTACTTTAAGTGCAACTTTTAAAAATATTTCTTTCCATAAGCAGCAACAATAATTAAGCATTACTATAGCCTCACTCGCCCTCACTGTTTATATATCCTACTTGTTCAATGCAGTAGGAGCTTTTCTTTTCTCACTGTCTTGACAACACAGAGTCTAATAAGGTTTTAGCCCATGACCTGGGCTCCTGGATACTACATACTGATGACAGATGTTGTCAGCTATGCTGGTATTTCTATACAGCAGAATATTTTAATAAACAAGATGTTCCAGTTTAACAATATCGGCAGGAAAGCTGAAACTTATGGTCTGAAACACTTCATAAACAAGATTATTGTGAGGATGAAGCAATGAAAAGTTGCATATTAGTATTTGTTACTGAAGAAGAATCTTCAGTATATGGGTTTAATAATTAGATTAAATATGTGCTATGAGGAAAAGACAAAGAAGGAGAGATAAAGTATTTCTACTACAATAGTTACAACCAGCTGAAGATGATGATATCTTTTGAACAGGACTGGAAGGAGTCCACAGATTCCTGGGCTGATGAAACAGTGCTCAGACATCTGTCAGTTATTTTTCCTATGCAAATTTTCCCATTCCCAAATAAATCCATTCCAGTTCCTTCAGATCCGTTTTCTAACTCTGTAGATTGTAGCTCTTTGCTTTGGGTAGAACTCTGGTGAAGCCCTGATCCTGTCCTGCTCTGCACTGCACAGAACTGGTTTTCACTCCATCCACTTAGATTAAGACCCTCTGCTTTTTCCATTTCTCCGAGGAAATGAGATGTAGAAACTTACACAGCACTACTTATTATCCTATGCTTTCTGCCACCTTCTTATCACACATTCTTTCTTCATGCCATCCTCTCACTTTTTCATTCTCATCTGGGATTCTTTGAGAACAAAGAAAAATTTGGATGTACCACAAAATACTGGATGCATTCCCAGCAGCCAAAAGGGTGGAGGGTTGATATAACGAAGTTTTGGCCAGCAACACTCATTGCTGCAATTTTGAACTACCTGCACAGACTTTAAAGCCCTATTGAGAGTCTGTGGGAGGTATTTGACAAGGAAGGGTGCTCAGGTAGCTATTCCCTCCTCTCTTTCCTGTTCCTCTGAAAGTGGCTTAAATCGATTTCTCAACACAGCACTGGTCTCAGGCACCCACTCACGATTTATCTTCCCAAGCCATTAATCACAATCATGTGAAATTTAGAGCAGTTCCTGGTCTTTTTCCCTGAAATAAAAGAGTCACTCTTGTCATGAATATTATTGCTCATGAATCACAATGATTTCCAGCCATGCCATCAATTATAAACACTGCTAATTGGAGTGCCAATAGCGCTGCCTCTCTTCACAGAGAGTCTTCTGCCATGAATTTCACTGGTCATGAATCACTGTATCATCTGAGATGAGACTCCCCTTCACTCCTCTTCACTGACCTGAAGCCAAGGCATCAGTATTGGCTTCCTGAAGTTACCAGGCTATGTAATGTCATAAATACACATCTAATCAGTTAATCAAGGAAGATGCTATCTCTCTCTGTGCCTATATTTCTTTCAAGTCTCTCTCATGGCTGTCAGGTCTTTGCATTAGACTGGCATCATCAGGAAAATTGGCAGAGTCCTTCCTCTCTAGCCTTAAGGTCTCATGCCAAGTCAATATCCTCTACACTTTTTCCAGGAGACAGAGATGCAGCTATCTAAAATGTGACTTTGTTCTCTCTCCTTAGACACACAAAAAGTGCTGCCTCCAAGCTGTTTGTGAGCGCTTTTGGGATGTATGCTGCTGCACAAATGATAAGTAGTAGCCAAAATCTATCACTTTTGTTTCTCAGTGATAGCAGTCATGGGAAATGGATCTTGTGCTGGACTGTAAGCAAGGAAGAGGGAGATTGGGAATTTGAATCGTGCCTAGCAAAAGAACAAGAAAATTGATTGCCTCTGCTGCCTGTAACTTTAAACACAGGAGAATACAGAATTCAGAAACTCTTCTGGATGTTGTACAAGAGCAAACACAGTAAAAAAAAAAAAAAAAAAAAAAGAAGACTGAATTTGTTTCCTCTTTAGATGGTGAAGTATCAATCTACAAGTGACAGAAGAAATGTACACTAATGTGAATGAATTCATCACCTCTTACAACACCCACTTATCACCCACACAAACACATTACTTACAACACAACCAATTCTACATTCACAAATTGCATTGATGCACAATCAGCCTGTCACTTTCAGAAACAAGACTACGAGCTAATGCCACTTCCTACAGAGTTCCACGCTTCTGGTAGCTACAGTCACTTCCATCATTTTTAGGTGTGACTTTCAGCCAAATTTGAACTATCCCTCCACCTATTTCAGCTGCAATTGATTGTTCCAGACAGAAGAACCAGCTATCACCATCTCTGTTAACCATGACCTTCACCAAACCACGTTCTTCACTCTTCACACCAGGTTTTCATGGACCAAGAACTCTTCCTCATGGCTTTCTGACATTTCCATTGATTCCTTCAACTACTCTAAATATATTAATCATTCTTTCAACAGCCTGGAGATCTATGTTTGGTCCTCAGCTATGTAGATATCTAGTTCTGGCAGGTATCAGCAGTACTACGAATCCCTCCTTCCCCTTCAAAGCTCATCCGGTTTAGTTCTGGTCCTTAGTGTTATACTGACTAAACTCGGACTTGTTTGGTCCCTGGTCTCCATATCAGCCCAGTTCCTAATGAACTATATTCTAACTGCTAATCCTAGCAACTAACTGAGCAAGTTGTCCAAGCTGAGGTAGCCACTTACAAAATTCTAACTCTTTCTTCTGCAGTAGACTCTCCAGCCCACCTTGAGAGAGCACTGAACTCTATGTTATTAGTACCTCATCGTTTTTAGTTGGCACTGGTACAGGAAGGGAACTGTGAAGAGATCTTACTGAAATATTTTTGAGTCGGGTTTTTTTGGGTGAATGGGAGTAACTATCTTATGTGAACTCAAAAGATGATCGGGCAAGAACTGCAAGTCAAATGGACATGCATGTGAGAAGCACTCTGTATGAACAGGAGAAAAAATGCCAAAATTTCCAGTAAGTCCAACATTAGTAAGGTGAGCAGAGGGAATAAAGACTGTTCATTATGAACAAAAGAACTCTCTGGTCAGCTAAAACCTTTTCCAATACCTCATTTAACCACTCTCTATACCTTCCAAAGTGATCGAGACAGTAAATTGTTCACTTTCCCCAAATAAGTTCATGGGAGGTACTGCAACTAAATCAGAATATAGATGCAGAAATGACAATTCATGTGACCTTTTCCTCCATTTGCCTCTTGAATAAATAACCATTAGTTTAACAATAATGCTGATGATCACAGGCTGTTGCCTGTTTTCAATTCCCCTGAAGCAATAAGCTTACTGGAAAACATATTCTGAACATTTTAATATAAGAGATATGAAAAAAAAATCATTATTAGTCTAGGGATAACCTAAGTCCCATGCCTGAAATATTTTGCATTTTGCAAAAGAAAGAACTCTTGGCTCAGTCTCAACAAAGGGTGAATGGCCTTATACTTAATTTCAGATAGATAAGGTCTGTCAAGATCAGAATAAGATTATTGAACATCTCCTTTCTTTTTCCTTGAATTGATATAGTACATCCTGTGACACAAAATCAATAGCGTCTGAAAAATATAGAATGAGGAGTCTCTGAGAAAATAAGAGCAGGAGGAATTATGAATGCTTTACACAGAACTCCCAGTACACACAATTTAGTAGTAAAAGACAATGTGCTTTGGTGCAGAGGTCATCACCAGATACAACCCAGTAGATTACACTCCTCTGGTGGGAAAAGCTGCAAAATATTGGACTGTGACAATTTCATTGGGAGCCGGGGAAGGAGAAGCACTATGACCTCTCCTCCCACTGATACTGTTATTGCTATCACATACAGTGCCTGTTCCCTTAAATCTCATATGCTGTAATCCCTAAAGCTGACACTATCATTCCAGTATCCTCCTACTGGAAGGTTTTAACAAATGAAAATTAGTAATAAGTGTGAGACAATGGACAGTCTTATCATTTAGAGGTAAAGAACACCTCATCAAATCTGCTTGAGTCTACACAGAAAATTGTTAATGATTATTTATAATATATACAGAATTATATAAATTATAACCATATCCTGATAAGCTCCTCTGTAAAAGTGTAATGAAAAGATATGCAGCTTTGAACAAGACTTGCTAAAATCTTATGTCCTGTACCTAGTTTTGGTATTATCGAGTTAAATTTCTCCCACCTCTTTGTTCAGCAGATGTTCATGGTTCTTTGTAATGGATGCAGATAACTGTCATTTCTATATTTGGAAACTACAAACTGAAATTGCTTTTCTGCTGCTTTCTGTTTCTTTTCTTCTTTGTACACATGTGTATTTTATTTACTTTGTTCATCTGATGATTTTCGAAAAAAGATTATGCAGCCAGAGCTGGTTTAAGGTGGAGAAAAAATTCTGGATAAAATTCAGTCTTTTCACTCCTCAGTAGGTGTGGCAAAACAAAATGTCTGCCCTCATAAAGAAATTCTCTTAAAGAAATCTGGCAGAGCCCTGGGCCCTTCTGGGTTTCTGATGACGTCAGAGTGTTATTAAGTCTTGGTTTAGTATTTATTTTTAACTTGTTATTACTTTCTCCTATTCCCTTTGGCTTAGTTCACATACCCAGGAAAGCCTGAACCATCAAAGACATTTACTTGCCTCACATTAACCAGGGTGGTCGCATTACACAGCTTTAAGCTTTTCCAAGATCAGAGCTTTTGGTTACATATTTGAGTCAGAAGAGATCCTTTTGTAGGTAAGGTAGCCAGCACAAGGGAGCTATGACCCTAGCCTACAGCTCCTTGTAATATTATAGGGTAAATAAATAACAGTGGTGTGAGTCACAGCAGAAGAGATAGCTTCTAATTGAAAAAAACGAACCCAAACAAAGACAAAATGCACAGAAGACTGCATTCATTGCTGGTGATTTGAATGAAGAAATGGCATTTAGCAGATAAGCAGCTGTACAAAAAACCTCCAAACTTCACTTACTATATGCACCACTGGAGTTTGTCGCAGATGTGCATTTTTAGAAAATTATATCCTTAACACTCCTATTTTTCTCAGTGTTTGTATAATGAGCATTGTGTTCTAATTTATTTTTAATGCGCAACTTACCCCTTACTGCCAGGCGCTCTTTGAATGAAATGCTGCTTCTCCATGAGTATTTCTGCATAAATATTTTATAACTGAACTAAATAAAAAATCACCTTATAACTACTTGAGGTTAAACTGCTGAAAAAGCTCAAGAAATTCCATTCTGCTTTCACATTTATTCCTGTTATTTTGTAAGGAAGTCTCTTTAAGGCAAGCTCTCAATTTTACTCCAGTTTGCACTAAGTGACAAGAAAATAATTTCATTTTCAACATGAATAAGAACAAAACATGAATCTGCTACTGATACAGGGAACCTTTGCTATACTTTGAATTATGGAGTAATGGTTGCAGATCTATTAAAAACTGTCATAAAGAACTCCACAGCTTTCTACACAATACAGACTCTATAGTGCCTGAGTCCCTTTGAAATCAGGATGTGCTAAAAGAACAAATAAATATAGAATGTTTTTATTTACAATGCAGGAGAAATTACCAGAATAAAAAATTAGAAAGAATCCATTTTTTGATTAAAGTGAATGTTGCTTTAACACACTGTGAAAAAAGAGTTAGCTTTGTGTCAATAGTGTGTATCTGTAATTGGTTTAAAACAGATATTTGAAATGAGGGTCACCATCTGAAATCTTGTTATATCAACACAAAGGAAGAAAAAGAAAATTATGAAAATGCACAGGAGTTTAGAGGATACACCTATGAGGACCGTATTCCTCATTTATTTATCTTTATAATTGAGAAAGTCCAAATAAAATTAATAAGAGAATAGGGACTTGTAAAAAAAGTTTCATTATGTAAACAAACCCTAGAAGCACAAACATACAAACTGTAATCAGTATAAAAGCACAAAAGAGAAAGACAATGGCTTCTAATCACAACTAATTCCGGTTGAGGAAGTCTGTTGCCACTTCTGCATGTGTTCCTTTTTCTTCAGTCCCACTACTAATGTATTTAATCAGTTTAGCCACAATGAGTAAATGCCTCACAGATCTATGTAGCAATTCCTTTTCATAGGAAAGATTTACTAGAAGTTTGATTAAATGGAACTGAAATACATTTGTTTTGCTATAAACTCTGTGGGATGAGAGCATTGTCCTCTTCACAAGCCAGGAGAAGCTGGGCCAGACACTGGTCCTCAGCCCCCTTGGACAAGGTCAACTGCATTTTGTGATGAAGAACTACAGTAGACTCAGGGTACTTTGGCAAATTTGCAAAAGCAAAGATCTGTTTGATGTAAGAAATCCACTTAGGAAGAAAAGTCAGTAAAGACCATCATGAGTTCACTGTCTTGAAGAATAAAAATATCTCCAATCAGATGAGAAAGCCTAACTGGCATGATGAAGGCTTACACTATAGTTTGGAGTGCTACTTAATATTATGCAGACACATAAATGCTAAAACAAAACAGCTTTGTTTTATTGTCTGCCTTGCTAATGAGCATGTTCCTCTATCTTTAATAATAACTGCAGCCTCTGCCAGGTCTCGGCTGACCTGGATCTGGTTTTGGTGTGTCTTCCCTGAAATGCTAAAGCATCTGTCAAAGGAAATGGAAGATCATGCCCTGTCTTTAGAAAGTGCCTGACTGAGTAGGTGGGCAATGAGTTACACTGAATCCTTCCAACTAATGAGCAACACAGGCTTAACCAGGCAGAAGAGGAGGTTTGCTCCTTAAAGAGAAAGAAATCCACAATAGGAAAACTAGTGTCCTCCCCCAGACTAAATGGATAAGAATTAATCTCCTTTTCTTGTTACAGGAAAATATATTTGCTGTGCATCAACCCAAACATGTTTCACCCTGAAGCTGTGTTGCCCATCTGCTAATACCAGCTTGGGCTTCTGGGCAGGGAGGTCTAACTCGATTTAAACTGTACTTGACCACACTTAAACAGAAAAGTATCTTCTCTACTTACTCTTTCTGATAACTCCCTTCCTTGCTAGCTCTCCTCAGCCCAGTTGCTGCCACTAGATCCTCTTATTAGGCCCTTTCCACTAGTTATTTCTGTTTCTTTATCTATCCTTATTACCCGCTTGCTGCTTATGCTGCTGTGTGGTGACACTGTCTCTTCAAGGCAAGTGCAGCAATCCACAGATGCTTGTGCCCTGTAGACTCTCCTTTGTCATCTTTGGGAGACATTAGCAAGCATTAGATTAAGTAACTGCTCAGTCCAGGCCCTCCAAATATAGTTGAGTTTATCCAGTGCTTTGCCACAGCAAGAATAGTTCCTCCAAATTTATAAATTCTTTTTAAAGCACAGTAGCCCCATGTGAAAAGCAAATAAAACCTCTTCAGGTTAACCCTTATATTAATTTTCTTCATAATCCTTTACACTCAACCATGTATCCTTGGCATCTGGACTACCTCTGTGGGACTTTTCTAGGGTTTTTTTTAATCCTGATTTAAAAACAGACATATACAATTACAACAATTTTAAAATGTAGCCTTATATAGAGCAGTATTGGCACAGCAAAACAGAGAGTAATCTGAGGTAGAGGAGTTGCAATGTGTGGCCAGTGCTGAAGACAATTAAACCCTCACAGCACAGCTTTCCCAAAGAAAAAATTGCTTGAAGCTACACTCTCACTCTGTATTCTGTACCTGTGTGTTTCAGAAACAGCCCTAGACTGGTGGTTGTTTTGTCACCACTAAGCAATTGAAGACATTTCCAAACAAATATCCAAGTGCATGCTAGACCTAAACGTGCTTTGAATCTATCTCCAGACCTCCAAACATATTTTGGAGACAAGGTGTGCAGCAGGGTTTTTTTCTATGGATAATCTGGACTTTGTGGATATACAGAATCTTAGCACTCACTAGATTACTTTCATGTGTGGCTTACAAAGATTTAGGTAGAAACATTAACAGAAGTACCACTGCCAGAGGTGAAGCTATCAAGGCTGCAGAGTAGCTGGAAACTCCAGAACTCACTGAACAGGGTTAGCACAAATCTAGATGTTAACAGACTTGAATGATAAGGCTCATTTGCTGCCCCTTCAGGTTCTCAGAGTTTCTCCTTTGGTGAGACGGAGATTGTGAAATGAGGCTTGCACTTCTGAGGAAAATATATCCATAGGCTTCTGCACTGAGGAAAGTAGAAATTAACTCAACAGCTGTAGTGCTGTTTAGAATTGTAGGTGCTGGAACAGCTTAGGATGCTATTGGCACTTGAATAGAGGTATTCACATAGCAGTTTCAGAGCACCTGTCCTGTTTTCTGTGTATGAGTTTTTGCTCTGAAGGGCTCAAGGATGCCAGTCTCCCTCCAGTCACTGCAGAGACTTTTCTGGGTACTGGTCCAGCTTCACCATCATAGTGAGGAACTCTCAGCTTCAGGTCTAGGCCTTCATTCCTGGTCAAACGCACCACTGCATGCTCTGGCTTCATTTTTGCCGACCAGCTGGCCCTCTGGATGGAGGAAAAGGACATGGGTATTTGATTTTGACTCCAGTTGCAATATGGATACACCTACACTGTGCTGCCTGCCCCAAAGTACCTGAGCAGGTTGCTAAACTAAAAAAAGTCTTCATACTTTCCCTCAGAGCCAAGACATTCAGCTCTGTGCCACCCTTGCCATTCTACCACAAGCCATACCTGACATGCTGAAAGGAGCCCTTTTATTTAATAAATTACTCACTGTAGGATATGTTTAGAGCAGAGTTAATAATATATATATAACACAAACACTCTGCTTTGTGGTGTATGTATCTGAAAAACTCTGTAGACTGCTCTTTTGTATGGCCGGATCCCTTCCTGGCCCCACCAGAAGTGTTTTGCCTCTCACACAGCAGAAAAGACCAGGTTCTCCTCACCATAGTGAAATGACCAAGGATTTCTACTCTTCTCCATTAGTCTAATCAGTGAGCTGGTCACATGGGTACATTTCAGAGCAATGCAATTTTTTCTGAATCCTGAACAACCAGAAAGAGCTGATGTGTCATCTGTTTCTAAACAATGCTTAGCGAACTCATTCTACAAAATATTATTTCAGCTAATTTTTTATTTTAGCCTAGTTAAAACATGTTTTGAAACAGATCTAATAAAGGTAATAAGTTTGATTAACATTTTTGGGCCACTGAGTTTGTTTCTTGTATCTTTTTTAGAAGTCTTCATTGCTTCAGTTTCTAATCAACTACTGTGCCCAACTCTATTTCTCTTTCATTCAGGCTATGCAAAAAATAGAATGAGAAGGTATAGACATCACAAGGAAAATCACTAAACAGCATAAGGAATGCTTTGAAATATATTTTGTCAAAGGCATACCTAATCCAGAGGACCAGTAGATGCCTGTCTGTAAGTGTTTTTGTTCCTATAATTTGAACAATCAGTTCTCTGGCTTGAAATTAACTCACATGTTGTGGAAATATTTGTAAGAAAGAGGAGAAAGGGACTTAACCAGGGCACTGTGTGTAATCCCCTACAGCTGTGACTGTCATAGCTCCTTACATGAGTGTGGTAGTTTGGTCTGGGCCTTCCTTGGTGACCAGTTTGTAGCCAAGGACGTGCCCAGATTTACCCAGTATTCCCTATGATTTTTACGTAAGCCAGGGTATAAAAAGAAAGGAGGAGAGGCTTTTGCCCTCTTTCCTTCCGGCGGCTTTGGAGGTTTGGGTTTCCCTGCTGT
>JAWWLV010000001.1:108355842-108373560 GCA_035041135.1 Platyrinchus mystaceus
ATTATTTGTTTTTGTTGATTACAATTGTTCTTCATTTTAAATATTGCATTCTTTTTCCTGTTTTTGTGCACTACTGCTAATAAAATACGTGCAGTTTGCATAAGAATTCATTCATTTTTTTCCAAACTATAGTTCGGCCGCCCACAGTGTCTGAGGGACAGGAAACCGGCCCCCTGTTTGAAAAGTTTGGGGACCCCTGTTTTAAGATCATGTCTGTGGATTTTCTCAGGCAAGAGGCAGAAGTGGTTGTTGGGAAAGACCTGATTTCTAAGCACTGCCTGAGTGAAACTGTTGAGTCTCCACCCTGGTACTCACATTTTTTAAAGGTAGAAAATTGACATGCACATTTTGCTGCCTGAACTTTAGAAAAAGGGTTATTTACCTTAAAAAGAACTAGAGCTTATGTCTACAAAGATTAAATCTCTGCAAATACTTACATACATACATATTTAAAATTGTGTTTGAAGTCAATTGGACTGCTTTTATGCATACTGCTGAGGATGTATCTAAACATTTGCAGTTATACAAGCATTTATCAGCAGAGAGCAAGATATATATTTGAAAGTACTTCTCATGAATCATATAGATCTGCTTAAGTTATTGTTTGGAAAAGGCAGTGTACTGCTTATTTCAAGATATTCTTTCTCCTAATTACAGTTCCAGGCATACTGCCCTTATTAGAAGAGCCGTAAGTGGAAGTACTATCAAGAGACATAATTTTTGCAAGGTCACTTAAGTAACAGGAAGGCAAAACAATCCTTTACAATTTCAGTAACTTCTTATTCAGTTATCTCTTAAGTGAAAAAAAAAAAGCACAGTTTATCCTTTCATATCCCCAAATATGCAAGCTTCATAATTCTCCTAAGGTTCAAAGATTTACTAATTATTTGTATTTCTAGTTCCCTAAATTTTTTTGCCCTGAGACACCTCATCACCAGAGTGACAGTCAATCCCAAGAGTGCTGCAGGGCAGTCAATTTTGTCTGCTAATCAGAGTGATTGGCACTAAAGCAGTGCCCCAGCACCAGAGTATTAGGATAGACTCACGGAATCACAGAGCATCCTGAGTTGGAAGGGTCCCCTGGCCCCAAATCACACCATGTACTTGAGAGGATGTGTGAAGTCGCAAGTGCAAAAAGGAGAGAGGGACAAAATACGCTGCCAGAGGTACTCAAAGGTAATGGAGAGGTATTTGGTTTAGCCATGGCCTTTCTCCAGCAGTGTTCTCTGAACTCTACCAGGCAGACATCAGCATCTGTAGACCCAGATGGAGAGAGGAAGACAAGTTGTGCGTTCCACGTCTTTCTCCTACAGGAGTGGCAGCTATTCCTCTTTTTCTATTCCTCCTGCAGGGTTAGGCAGATGTCTTAGCTGGCCATAGGCAAAACATCTCAGAAAATGTCCTAATACACCATACTTTTATGGCCACAAAACCCAGAATGTGGTTTTTTATTTTTTTTTTACCATGCCTGAAACATGTAAACAAGGTATGAAATGAGCATTTGGACGATATTCTCAGGCACATGGTGTGACTCTTGGGAGTGGTCCTGTGCAGGGATAAGGGTTGGACTCAATGATCCTCGTGGATACCTTCCAACTTGCCATACTCTGTGATTCTGTAATATTTCTTGGAAGAGGTCTGGACAATTTGAAGTTTAGATTTTCCCACACTTGCAGAAACTGAAGATCACACGTCTTTTGTGCTCTTGAGTAGCATCCTTCTCCTGCTGAAAACACATTTTGAATGAATGATTAATAGCTGCAAAACTAAAGCAGAATTTGGACCTAAAATACTTGCAAGCTTTGCAAAATGCTGTTATAAGTTTAAAAGTTTAGCACTAAGTTCAGCATTAAAGTTTATCATTACATAAAGTTAAGTATTTTTGCCTAGTTTTTGTCTGCAATTGCAATTGTCATAGACTCTCATCACCATTTCGGATTAAGTTAAAATGCTGACTGCAGAAGAGTATTTGTTCTTTTCAGGAGGAAAATGGAGTTTGCAATATTCTGAAAAGCTAGTCACTGCTGATGACACACTATGTAAGCTTACATAAAACAAAACCAGGATTGGAGATAACAAGGTGCCTTCCAAATAATCCCTGGCTGGCCATTACTATCCCGCAAGAGCGATGCATTTCTTCACCACAAAACAAATAGGAGTTAATAGTATTAGTTGTACAGAATATATCTTTTGACATAATGTCACTAGAGTGTCTGAAATGAAATATCCCACATAATTTCCCACATTCATTATCATATGGCTACTCTTGAAATGTTAATTTCCATTTAACTACTTGTCTGTACCTCAGTGTAGCCTATAGCAGGTAAATTTTTAGTATGCTGAATAGTCTAAATTCCTTTAGCAAGTGCAGTGAATGTTGTCTTATTGCTTCCATAAAGTGTTTACTAATTCAAAATACTCATACTAATTAATATAAACTGGAAAGTATAGCTTACCTATACTTATTTTTGGCTATAATTTTGCAGGAAATGTCTGCTGCAGTTGCAGGATGGAAAGTGGCTTCATTACTATACATTACAGGAAATGCTCTGATAGAGCACAGAAAAATAGCCAAAAAACCACTGTTAATAGATGCTAATAAATGTTAAGGAATCAGCAGGGATTAGTTGCAGAGTGATAAGTTGCAGAAGTATCACCAAAAGATTTTAATTTTCTGGGTACTTGTTTAGTATTTAAAATTACTCAGCAATTTAGAAACTGCTTCTATGAATTTGTCATATTAATAATGCTGAAGTTTTTGATACTCCAAGGAGAAAATGAGGATCTCAGAAGACTGGAAAAAAACTGGTGATTCTTCCAGGTAGAAATGAAGGTAAACCATGGGACAAAAATTCTCTTTTAAACAATTGAAAAGGGCAATTTACTTATTTTTACAAAAATGGTCACCTTTCATTTGTGAGTTTTGAAAGAAAAGTTTAACCTTGTTTCTTTTGGAAACTTAATATGCCATGTTGTTCCCCAAAAAAGCAAAAATGAAGCTATGTTTAAGACCCACTATTATCTGGAAAATTTGTAAACAAATGACATGGAGACCAAAGAGCTTCCACACTTGGACTATTCACAGTTTCCAAAACAATTTAAGGAAAGGTTACCGTGTGAAATCAGTACAATAATCCACAAGTTTGTATTTTGGAATTTTCAAAGCTTGAACAAACTAAAAAGAAAGAGTGAAGCAGACATTTTTTTTTTTCAGTTTGACTAATCCAAGCAAAAAATTTGGCTCTTACAAGGCAAGTTGCTGGGAAGATCAGCTGCTGAAGTTTTCTACTGAGATTCACCCCTTAAGCAACTTTCATTGCTGACACTGCAGCTACACAAAATAGGTACCTCTTTAGTTGGAATTCATGTTGAATACATCTTTCTCAGGCTCCTATGAAAAAAGATTATCTTCACTGTAAAATGTAGTTTACTTAGTTGCACTCTAACATTTAAAACAACCCCCTGAAGTCTTGGTGTTAATGAAGTCAGAGGAAAAGTTCTGTGATTTTAAATCAGAGCAACATTTTGGAGGAATAATGAAATAGAAGGGGGGTGTTGTTGTTGTTGTTTAATCTACTCACCTGTCATCTTTACACTTCAAATTTGCATTTCTTTGATCTCACAATATCTCAGAAGAAATTAACATAGTACTATTACTGTCACAATTTTTACTGCCTTGTGAATTTTGTTCTTTCCTTTTACTTTTGAACCAGTGAGCATAAAATAATCATCTTTTCTGTGTACTCAGAGAAAGTGGAATAGGGGAATGAGTAAAGCTATTTTTGTAAAGCTTAGCTTCTTCTCTAAGAACACAATGAATAATTTAGAAAATCCTGCATGAACCCTCTACTCACAATTTATGTAAAACAGTGTGGGGTTTATTGCTTTCTGCAATCAGTGTTTGGTTATTTTTCATAATATTTACATTATTTTAGTACATGGTGTGAAACTGACAAAAAAGCTCGTAATCTACCCTATTTAGCCTTCAACAATAGTATGAAAGAGAGCAAAGACCTATGGCATAATGCTTGCCATTTGGACAATATTTTTCCAAGTTCAACCTTTTCTTGTGTTCGGGCTGTTCAAAACTGAACAACAGCAACAAAAACCAAATCCTGTTTCAATTCTGCTGGTTTTATACAAAAAGCCCTTTCTGGTAAAAAAAAAAATCCAGATTAAATATACAAATTTAGCTTTTTTGGGTTTTTTGTTTTTTTTTTTAATCAAATGTCAGGATGTCCTACTGAGCTTTCTTATGTTTCTTCAGGGGCAAACTGTTTGCATGACATTAAATCACAGAATATGCTGAGTTAGAAGGGACCCACAAGGGTCATCGAGTCCAACTCTTAGCCCTGCCCAGGACCATCCATCCCCAGGAGTCATACCATGTGCCCGAGACTATCATCCAGATGCTTCTTAAACTCTGTCAGGTTTGGTGCTGTGACCACTTCCCTGGGGAGCCTGTTCAGTGCCCAACCACCCTCTGGGTCAAGAACCTTTTTCTAATATCCAACCTAAACCTCCCCTGACACAACTTTAAGCCATTCCCTCAGGTCCTGTCACTGGTCACCACAGAGAAGAGATCAGTGCCTGACCCTCCTCTTCCCCTCACAAGGAAATTGTAACAGCAATGAGTTCTCCCCTCAGTCTCCTCTTCTTTAGCCTGAACAAACCAAGTTACTTCAGCATTATATTTCTACACATTCATTCTTGAAAAGACAATTAAAAAAATTTTCTAATTCCTAAAAGTCTACATGTGAAAAAGTAAATGGTGAGCATGACCAGGAAGGGAAGCTACTGTGAAGCTTTTATCCACATGTATTCATTTACTTATTACTCTCAGTAGAAAGGTGGAGTAAGTCTTATTGAGCATGTGGTACGTGAAAGCTGATTAATATTTTCCAGTCACTGCTGAGTATTTTTCAGAAGACAGAAAAAAAGAAAGGAGAGCGAGGAATAATAACCAGATATATTTTTTTTTTCTCCGGAACAAGTTCAGTTCAGTAGCTTTTGCTGGGAAAGCATTTGATGCTGCTTTATTAACATAAGTATTTAAATTTGAGGACTGCCCACCTGTCTTATGCTTCTTTTGTTGTCAAGGTTAAACCTGGCTGGTTTTCTTTTATCATACTAACTATTCCTACATTAATACAGTATAACAAAAAGCAGAAGTCTATGACCAGTTCTAATTTTCTTCCATGCAAAACAGTACCTTCAGGATTGTGAAGGATCCAGTTGTTTTCAAGAGAGAACTATTCCATAGGAGGAAAGGCAAGATATTTTTGTTATGAGCAAAAATGTGGGTAGAAATTCCTAGTACTTCCTACTGTTCTTAATAAAAAATGAGATAGCAAAGGGAGATTATTTGTATGCTATAGTATGACTGATTTAAATTATGACAATGTGTTCATGCTACCTGTATTACTACATTTTTGTAAGACTTCAAACCTATGAGTAAATCTTTGCATACTCAGAAATATGAGGGATACTGAGGGGTAAAGAACCTATTTATGCCTCTGTTCTCAGCTCTGTCCTTAGATACTCTTTGAACAAGCTTTAACAAGAGCTTCAGAAGTAGATTCCTATAACTTATTACTTCTTTGACAGGAAACAGGTGATGGGCTTTTCACAGTGAAGACAAAGCAAATAACAGAGGCTTCTCTTACATTTGTAAATACCTTCTTGACATATATTAATTTTCTGAATAGAGTTGAAAGAAGAAAGGAGAAAGACTTATGAAGCTGGCTGAGGCTTGCTGCACAGTAAGATCAAAATAAGTAATGCTTTCTAGAAATTCTTTATAGTGAGATTATATATACATAGATTTTAAAAATGTATCATTATCTGACAGTGTATACTGCTTTATATTACAATCATACATGTGTATTAATATTCCTGACTATCAGAACTTGCACACATTAATTGTCTGCCACCTTCTTTTAAAGATGGTCAGGCAGTATTTAGAGGACTAGATGAGCAAGTAGGCTCCAGGTAGGGCAGTATGCCTCTTCTTTCAGCAGCAGAACTGATATGCAGACATAAGAAGTGTAATTTTCCTTACCTCTCATTCAAGGCTACAAAGAAAAGTCTGCTTATTCCCTGATGCTCTCAGATGTCCCAAGAGAAAAACTATTAAAACTGCTGAAGACCCTGAGTTTGAAATCAAATTGCTTAAACAGTAGTTTATCATACAATATATGTTAATGTTACTGAAGAAGAGGTGGAGTTTCAGTTTAAGTCTGAATCAATATCTTCTATTTTGGGCAACCATATGTAATTAAATGTGTATAAGTCATGCATGTATACTACATATAGGTATTTTTATTAAGATCTATCCAAAAGCTATCATATCAGTTAAAATGAACCAAGATCTTGGACGTCAAATTTGGAAACTCCTTTCATACAAGACAGGGCACTTGGGTTTCGAAAAATTAGTTACAGATAGTTTTCTACAGGCAGTATTAAGTATGTGGCCCTTTTTAGGCCAAACAAGCAAACAACTCATTTCAAAGCCATTGTAGGCTGTTTAGACAAGCTTTTCCATAATTCAAGAGTAAGAAAGTTTCCACACAATCAGTTAGAGAGACACATTAACATTGCTAAAATTTGTAAGGAGGCATATGAATAGAAAGGAAGAATAATTACAGCCCAGTCAGAGAGACACCCGCAAAGGCTGTGAGGAAAATGGAGAGATTGAAAGGGCAAAAGTTGCTTCAGCAGAGGTTGTGAAGTACCTGTTGTTGATGGGCTGGGCAGGGCCACCCTGCACTGGTGAGAATACCACAATGGTGAGAAAAAAAAATGTGTAATGGGTGCATGGGGAACAGACTGACCAGAAAAATCACCACTACCCAGCTTAGCCTGCACTTAGGCTGGTTTAAGTGCAAAGTGGAACTGCAATGTTCTGTGGCTGTCATTACCACAGTTGCTTGAAGCGTTCATTTTTTCAGTGTTCTCATGAGGTGAAGAAGGGTCAGTTCTCTTTCATCAGAGGAGAATTGGGGCACAAAGCGTTTTCTTAACTCTCAGCTCAGCTATTGAGAGCCCAATAAAGTACACTGCAGCCAAGAAGAGGTTACTGATAAAGCAATATCTTCAAGGACTCCTATTGCAAATGCAGTCTTTACTGACATAGGATATTACAGTTCCCCCAACTAAATAATATGTAGCAGTTGAGTTTACTTTCTTTTGGCATTACTGTGCTGATATGAAAACAATAGTTGAAAAAATACATAAATCCTGAGCAACAGAAATGTGTGGTTTTACAGTCACCTGGTATCGATTTAGGTTGTGAATCGCTATCCTCCCTTCCCCCTATGCTTTGTGTACATATTCCCATCACCTGCTTTGTGTCACACTGAGTCATCCCAGACCCTGAGTACACTAGCTTATTTCACAGATCTGGCTTTGGAGTGCTCATTTTGTGCGTCCTCAGGGTCAGCCTTCACCTGGACCATGTCGTGGCAGTAGGAAGGCAGCGATGGGGTGAACAAGCAGGGATGGTGTGAGGGTAGGTTGCCTCTTTCAGAAGCAGTACAAACTTTGATGATTCTAAACTGTCATATAACGGCACCACTATTTTAACAGCACAAGATGTTTGGATTAGCCAACCCTCATCCTTCTGAATACAGCAACTGACAAGTCTACTGGATACACTTTGACTTTTCCTCCAGAGAAATAAAATAACTTGCCCAAGGTCCCATAGGATGCCCACAGAAGTGCTACAAACAGAACAGGAATTTGTTGCACTTCAGTGCTTGAGTCCTACTCTGCAGAAGGCTTAAACTTCTTGTGCCATTTTGGTAGGGGTTTTTTTAGTATGTTTATCGATGAACAAAGCTATTTGAAGTAAATAATACAGCTGGGGAACTCCAATGGCACATCTCCAACAGACTGCTTAGTGAAATACTAAGAACACTCTGTGATAACTTTGGGTTTTATTGGCACTCTGACCTAATTTTGATGCATAATAATATTTTAAATTATAATTTTTTTAAGTGTTAGAGAGTTGAATGGCAAACAGGAAACATTCAGCTACTGTGTAATGCAGGATGTATTTCTCACATGTGGTAATGAATCACTTGGGGGAAGAACAGCTGCATATGACTACTGTAGCATAATAAACCAAGGGTTCATCAATTCCAGGTGCAACAATTTACAGTGTTAATAGGTAATAGAACAAAGAGTTGATTTTGATTATCAAGGACTCTAAATTGTCTAGAAGTGGCAACAGAATTGAAAATTTATTTTGGAAACCAGTTGACCAAGGAAGTCCAGATTGCTCTGTAAATTACATGGCTTCTCAGACAGAAAAGGAGTGCTCTATGTGTAATCACCTCCTTTACTAAAAATGCACCATGGCCTTTCTTTTAATCTTGTGCTCAGTGAGTATGGAGCTAAAATGTTTTCCATCTGCTCCTATTTTCCTCAGATAACGCCAGTGAAATTTCACAGATGGAGGTGCAGACATTAGGCAAACATAACTTGGGCAATGTAATAAAACCAACCCATTACCAAATAGTTTGAGAAGAAAACAGTGGTAGAACAGCCATGAATACTTATTTGTAGCTTCTTAGTTCAGATGCAAACAGTCACTATAAGGTGATATAGAATCATTAAGGTTGGAAAAGACCTCTAAGATCATCAAGTCCAACCATTCACCCAGCGCCTCCATGTTCACCATGTGTAATTTCATTTATTTTCTATCAATAATGATTTTTTTTCTCCCTAGATTTTGTTTTCCTTGAAAGTAATTTCTAAGACTTATATAGTAAAGACACTGGGCTAGAAGTCAATGAGCTTGGTGTGAGAAGATGTACAGCATCTGTGATCATATGAACAACTTCACTATTCTTAAAACGTGAAATATCACAAGAAGTAAACTGTCATCATTTAAGAAAAAATACTGCCAGCTGTAATTGCTGAAAGGACTGCAGTTCAGGCAACTGGTGTCCAAGCCTCTTGAGAGAAACTGAAGCTGAATTTTAAAATAAAACTGTGCTCAAAAGATGCTGTGTGTTAGAAGGATGACAATGGTTTTAGAGTCTCACATAGTTCCACTAACCACACATCAACTTGCTCTCCTACTATGCCTTGACACCCAGAAGAAGACATGGCTGTGCAGTCAGAAGTTGGCACATTGAGCCAATATGGGTCAAGTGAGGGTTCAGATACCCTCAGAAAGCTCCTGTTGTGTGCATACCCCAGTGCAAGGGTTTGGGGCAAGGAGAGGACACCATCACCTCTTCTTTTTCTGGTTTGTGCTGTAAAAGGAGAACATTTTAAAACTAGCAGAGTTCAGCAAACAAGAAAGCTTTTTTTTCTGTTGTTACTGCTATTCTTGGCTCCTGAAGATGCAGAAAAGAGCTTCGGATATCTTTCAGATTAAGACTTAAGGCTTCAGTTTCTGGGGAAAAAAATAGCTAACTAACACTCCACAGTGCAATTCCATGTAGCAATGCTTCTGCTGGAAGTTTATGACATTGGAAAAATTGAGAAGCAATCTACTCTGTATGAAGTGGTCATAACTTTATGACTTCCAAGTGATAACACCACCTGCTAATTTGAATAGATGTCTTTGAATCTTATGGATCATATGCAGTTCCAATGGCATCTCGTGCTAGAAAGCACCTAGACCATAGAGAAGGTAGGGTTAACAACGTGATATACTGGCAGCCATGGAGAGAGAGGAGCATCAGTGGTGAAGCTGCAGGTTGCCATCCTCGATGGAGCATCTTGCAAAGATGGAAAAGGCTGGCTGTGCTTCTGGAGTAGCCATCACAGTTTGTCCAAAAGGAGCTTCTGCTGCAGAAAAGCTTATTTTTTTTCTTCCTTTTGCCTAGCAGCCAGTAGGAAGGCATCAACCAGTCCTGCCCCTGACTCCCCACTGAATCCCTGAAAGAAGTCCAGGAGCACAGACTACCAGCTCAGGTTGGGCTGTGATGGTTTGTGTGGTCACTGGTATTGGCTCAAGGCTGGAAATGCCCCCTTCTCCACTCTCCACTCCAGTCAGGGGCAGGGCTGGAGTCAGAGGGCTGCAGACTAGCCCAGGAAAGACTTGTACCCTCAGAAGGTACTTTCTCAAAATTAAAACCTAAAGCACTTTTGTGGTGATATTTTTAAGGCCTGATGATCATATGATCATCACTTTTCCCTATTTTTGTTAGTAAATCTCCCCCCACGGTACCCTACACCAAATGCAAATGAGCACCGTGCAGCTGCACTCTTCTGTCTCTCCACGCCTCATGTCTGCTTTGGTGTGACTGATTGGTAAAGAAGGTGGGTAAACAAGCTACATGCCAGCTGAAATTTCCCTTTCATCATGAATATTCCCATCTGGACAGATGCTGCCAGGGGCTGACTGTTTTATGCTGCCTAAGCAAAGTAATGGAACCGATTCAGTGGAAATGATGTTGCCCTACATATTTGCTATTTAAATAGCTTTCAAATTTAAAAGCAGTCTCTTGATCATTTTTAAAGTGCTCAGTGAATATAAAGTAAGTAATGCAAAAAATAATTTCACGTTATTAGGGGACTTCAGTGTGTGCCAGGGATAGTGGGCATATAGTAAATTCACTTGACAAAGAACATTCAAAAGCAAGACAAATAATAAAATATGGTGCCTGCAATTCCCAGACTTCACTCTAAGACATTGTTTTGATATAGTAGTACTCCTTAGGTAAACTACTGTCTGGTTTAAGTTCAATATATAGCCACAATAGAAGATATTACTGGTAGAGATTTAATTTTATAAGGGTTTTTTTGTTTAAAAAAAGAAGACAGGAAAAGATTGGATATAATGGAATGCTTTATGGAAATATTTAATATTCAGACTATTAAGACTAAATGTATTTTTATGGTTATCTTTTTACATATATTTTATGTTCTACTTTTATATTCATTTTAAGAAAATGTCACGGGGCATCTATCTTGATTATAACTGACAAATTCCATGGCTATCTCTTTCCTCTTATTATTAAGCAAGTTTGCAATAACTGAGATGCTTCTTAAAGCCAGCCTTCCAAAGCACATCATAGAAACTTTCTCAGTACCTGGCAGTTAGTTTTTATTACTGTGTCTTCTCTCAATGTGGTGGCAATTCAGCCCCAACCTCCACAGCTTCTTTGCAAGCACATTAATGTAAAAACTTGAACTTGAATTTATCTATCATGTCCTAAAATTAGTAAATTTCTGTTTTAAACCATCCTAAGCAACGACATCCCTTTGAACACTTAGAAGATAGAATTCAACACAAAAGGATCTATGCAAAATTCTACCAGAAAAGCAAAGGAAACTCATGAATGAGTTGAACCGTGTTTAGACAAAGAGTTGAAGAGGAGAAGATGGAGCTATAACCTAAATATTTATATTAAAGAGAAAATACTGGTTTTAACTTCTAACCTAAATCTTCTTAAAGGCTATCCACAAGGTTGGGGACACTACATGGGAGAGATATGTAAGAATACCAAGAGGAAGCCACATGTGGGAAAAAGAAGAAAAGAGTTCATTCTGGGATAATTGAACATTGTGCAATCAAAGGTAAAACCCCAGTACATTTACTTTTGGTGATGAATAAATCTTCATTTGTTTCCCAGGGACAGCTTTCCTTGGGGCCTTTCCCCACACAGCCCCTCTCTCTGGCCCAAACACTCTTCTCTTACACGAGCATGGATGTAACATGCCACCACACCTCACGTCTCCCTCTGTTCCCAGCCAAGCCTACTCCATTCATCTGGGAGCTATGAAGATGGGATAGGCTGTAATGGCTGGATTTGGCACATCACACCACCCGCCCCCAGCTCATGCCCACAGCAGTCACTGCTGTGTCCCCTGGCCACTTCTGTAACAGTGGCTGCAGCCCTGTCCTAGTGCAGGCACACAGGCTCCTGACAAAATCTAAATACTGGGGCTAATGTTGGTGCAAGGTTTCCTGGCGTGACTCGGCACAGGAAGCTGCTCTTTCTCCAGCACTGACAGCAGACTGAAAGGGTTTCCTTACTGAGCCATCCCAAGTGCTACCCAGAGCTCTCTCGTGCCTGCCAACCCAGTCTGAGCCACGAGCAACACCAGCTGCTCTCTGCTTTCGCAGGTAATTTAATTCATGAAAAGGTGAATTCTACTATACTAAATAAAAACAGGAAATAAATAGGAACTGTACCTCTTATGGTCCACATGAGTCATTAATTCATTGCTTAGCTCAATTTTGAATGCTTCCTTTTTCTTTCTTGCGTCTCAAGCTTAGCTTAGTTTGGTTTATTTCTTACGTCATTGATTCTTTAGTTAACATAATTTTATTTTGCACAGATTTCCTAGCACATTGAGGCATGAGGAAGTGGTTCACTGCAATCAAATATGATTACCTAGAGCAGTCAGGACAGTAGGTCCTGAAACTTTGTATTTGCTTGGCTTTTAAAGGATTGAATGAAAGAATCATAGAATAACACTGATTGGAAGTGTCCTCAAAAGTTATCTGGTCCAACCTTTTGTGAAAAAGAAAGACTAGTTGAGTTTATCTAGCACCTTGTCCATTTGCCTCTTGAAAAACTCTACCATGTCCCTGCAAGTGTTGTTCTGAATGATTGTTCTCACTGGAAAAAAGTTATTGCTTATAATGAGATGAAACCTCTCCCAGTTCAACTTGTACCCATTGCCCTTTGTCTTCTCCATGTGGCTTATGGTGAAGAGAACCTCAGTCCTCCTTGTAGATGACCTTATAGTACTGGAAAACTGTGATAAGGTCCCCCCTGACCCTTATCTTCTCCAGACTGAAAAGACCTAATTCCTTCATTCTTTACTCACAGGGCAGATCCTGCCCCACCCCTTTGGACCTTCTGCGGTCTGTCCACATCGTTTGGATATATGGTGACCAGAACTGGGCATGGTACTCCAGGTGCAGCCTGACAAGTGCTGAGTAAGGGGGGATGATCACATCTCTATCTGAATCCAGCAGTGCCCCTGTGGATGCAACCCAGGATCTGATTTGCCTTGGTTGCTGCAGCGTTGCACGGCTGGCTCACGTTCAGCTTGTTGTGCCAGGTTGTACACCAGGACTTCCAGGTCCCTCTCAGCAAGGCTGCTCCCCAGGCACACAGACCCTGGCCTGTCCTGGGCTCTTTGCTTATGACATCCCAGTCTAGCAGCTTGCACTTGTCTTCGTTAAACTTGTTCCTGTTATTGCTGGCCCACTTTTCCAGCCTGTCCAGGTCTCTCAGCAATAGGAGACTGGACTGAGAATAGAAAGATTGTTCTGGATTCCAATACTAGAAGAACGGATTTGAGCTGGGATCAAACTGTCAGGGTAGTATGGCTTTTGGGAGTAGCTCTTGTTTTAAATTGTGGCCAATCAGAAGATGAAATGGTGGTGCCCTCCCTCGATGAACCCTACTGAAGTGTGGTATGTTTACAGTCTCAGTCCACATAATGGAAAAGAGATTAATTTATCAAGCAAATAGACAAAATGTAAAACAATGCCTGTATTATTTTAACTCCTTCCACACTCTGTGAAAGCTCTGTGAGCTCCAAAGGGAGGGTCTTAAACTTCTGCACTTTATTGATCTCTCCCTGACAGGAGTTGTTTTTCAAGTAAGATAAGGGTTAAGTCATCTTGCCTCTGCATTATCTGAAGAATAAACAATATTATATAAAAAAAAATATTTTATGTTCCTACTGCAAATAAAATAATCCAGTCACAACATTGCCCATCTTAAAACTTCTCTGCTACTTCCAAATCATAGAGGGATCAAAAAAGAAACAAGTTTCAGATTCTGTAAAATGAAATTCATGGCTTGTTTAATGCTGTATAAAACTTATCAGATTTACGCTTTAAGTCAGAGTTTAGAAAGAATAATGAACCTTTCACGAGACACACCATCCTCAAAAATAGCATGATTCTTACTTGTCCTAAAAACTGGCAGAGTGTCATCTCATTTTTCCATTCTGGTAGAAGCAGACAGAGGATTAAAACAAGGCAAAATCCAATCTGAAGTAAAACAGATATGGCTCAGGGCTCAAACTGGAGACAGATCAGTTATCTTGTGACTCCCTGCTCAAAAGGCTGGTAAATAGAAGCATGTTAAACCACTGTTTAATGCAAGAACCTCGAACTTGCAAAAACTCTCTCAAAAAAAGTCTGTTTCAGCCTTGTATTTTCTTTAGAATATCATTTTTTCTATGCTTATCTTTTTTAGTCTTATGAAACCAAATAAAAAGCTTAAAAGAAAATTTACAGGGCATCAAGGTAATCAATATCTTTCATGACCAGATTATGTACACCCCCCACCCCCTTTCACCTCAATTGGGAAGGCTAAATTCTTCACAGTTACTCAAATGGTTTGCAAGCACTGACATCCTGCTTACTGTTAGAGTCAGTTCAGATGCAGCACTGAATTTTATGATTAAATGTGCCAATTACAGAGGTTGCTGTGGCAACAGCTATGCTTTAAAACCGAAATGTTAGTTTCATTATAGACTCCCTTTTCATTTCCTGGTTGTAGCCAGTAACCATCTCATCATGACAAATGTTTGGAATATGCCCAGAAGACTGATTTAATTTTGGTAGTTTACATAGCATCCACTCAAGCATCCCTGAATTCTGTTCTTTGTTTTGAACACAGCACAATATACCCCAGGTCTATGCATACAAACCTCATTTGTATTATATATTTTGATATGCTTTGTGCAGAGTCCAAAATTTAAGCTCAGCTTGGTTTATAGACCTAAATTCAAGCAGAAAGCTTGGAAAAATTTGAAAAAGAAGAACCAAACAGTTCTGAACCATTTTTTTTTCTTCTGACTGTAATGCTCGAGCTGTTTCAGAGACCTCTGAGAAAAATCAGATAGGCAGCTACTGCTTGGACTTCAAACCCTGCTGATTATCTCCGCTTCCAAATTCAGTACTTTTGCTCCTTGACAATCCCTTTATATTATTGGCACTCATCTCATCAGTGGCTCTCCTTTCCCTCCCAAATCACTGAAACGCGAACAACTGTCTTTGGTTTTCAGCTGCTAAGTCAAGCAGCTTGTTTAGGGTGACTAACTGAGAAATGCCACATTTAGTAGAGTTCAGTAGCATTTCAAACTAGCATAATCCTGACAAGGAAAACTGCAGCAACTCTGTCAGACCTTCCAAGTAAATGTTGGCACAGGCAGTCCCCAGCATGCCAGCCGGATTTGGTTATAACTAATTGCCCTGTGTACATTTAGCTGTTCCCATTCTCTCTTTCCTCTCCCTTCCCTCTCCCCTCACTCTCCTCCAGAATTCTACCAATTACTACAGCTTATGGCTGCCAGGAAGGCACTGGCTCAGGCCAGTGAGCCCCAACCATCACAGCCAGCTCTGCAGGCTGCTGCAGCTACCAGGAGCATTGCAGGGCCAACAGAGGTTTGTCACCTCCTAACAGCAAAGAGGCAATGCCTCCAACATCCCAAGAGCCAATCCAGCTCCATATTTGAGCTCCTGAGACCTTTCTGCCAGTACGTCTGCTGCCAGTACTCATGTTGTTAAGACCTGAGAAGAGGGAAAGCCAATGACATTCAACAATGTGTCCCCCTGAGAAACATAAATGTCATTAATTCTTTGTCAATGAATGCAACATTAAGAAAAATCATCCCACCTAGCTTAATTAATTTTCCAATCTTTGTATCAAATTAGTTATCACTCTCATTCCAAGTGTTTTGGGTTTTTTTTCAGATTGAACGTTATTTTTAAAATGCTGCTGATAAAAATATTACATTGTGTTTCTTCAAGAGAGTTTTTTAATATGTTTTAATCTAAGCTGTGCTAACATTTCAGTGTGAGTGGAATTAATTCAGGAACTTCAGATATGGTTTTCATTTAAACAAGATTAAGTGAATGATCCAAGATTCGTGCACCAACATAGTTTTCTACCTAAAAAGGAATTTTACAATATCAGATTTCACAATAGCAGATTTCTATTTTATTGTTTATTTACCTTGAAGGAGCAGAAGCTATCCATTAAAAAGATATATTCACATTTTTTGTCAGAGGCTTGAACACAATGTTCTCACTCTTCCATTTCCTTCCCCAGAACAATGCTCTAGACTTTGCTGATACACAGCTACAGCATTCACAGGCATATTAAAGTTATTTACAAAATTGTTGGAGGCAGAGAAAGTCTGGAGTACATGTCCCAGAACATATTGCCTTTAGAAACTCTAGTTATAAAGTCATTTCCTCTAGTTTAATCAGAGCCCTGAAATGTTTCAAATGGTACTGTATAAACAAAGCAAAATATTAAACAACATCCTCCCTGTTTCCCTCAGCAAGTGAATAACTCTGTATTTCCCAAGGGAGAGAAGCTCCATAAGACCTGAAAGAAAATGAAGTTCAAAGATTACAGTAGGACCTTAAGAGAATAACAGCAATCAGGGTATTGCCACATTGCATTTCAGCTTCAATTAAAAACACCTTGAAAACAGAAAAAATAAGGCTTGTAGTTCACAGCTGAGTGCTTGCAATTTAAAAATACTGCTGCATCCCATTTTGACCTGTTCAGTGGAAATATTATGAGCAGAGTCTATTAATTCATATATCTGATCTGTTTTGAGAGAGGAAAAACCAGTTTCCTTCCTCCTTGTAAGATGGTTTTATCAGATGATAGAACAAATGTCAAGGGAAGAAAAGAAAACTCTACAGATAAATAGAAAGAGCCTTCCAAGAAAGCTCATGTGTAAAAATAGTCTCAGGATAAAGCAAACGCCACAGGTTTTAGCTCTATTCAATGGATCCAGTCTGAAACACGCCACCACATCAAGTCAAAGAAAAGAAAAAAAAAAAAAGAAAGAAACCAGCAACAAAAATCCTTAGGTCAGGTGTGACCCATAAGTTCTATTTTTATGCAACCAGGATGGTTCCAAAGCCATTTTTCTCATTAAGGAAGTCCTGAGTATGTTGCTTTCATATTCTTGGGCATAATTCAAATCTGTGTCAAAAATAGAAGGGAAATGGCCACATGGTGCAGCATAGCTGATATTAATGCAGCCTCTTAATATTTGCTTTTTTTATTTCAAATTTATTTTCTAAAATATTTTTGTATTAAGGGAAAATCTGCCAGAAGATTACAAGGAAAATTGTAAAGTAAAGTTATCCTTTGCCTTATCACTTTCCAAAATGTATTTCTTTTTGTGGTTGTGAATAAATTTTCAATGTTGAAGTGGAAAAATAAAGGCAAAATATAAAACCACAATTCCTTGCTATTTGTAGGATTCCCTGCATTTCTTATTCATGACAGAGACAACTCCTAATTTTTCTAAATTAAATGAATATTAGGTCTCCTGTTAGAGACGGGTAAATAAGTCAGTGCCAATTAAGAAAGCCTCAGGTTTAAGACCACTGATCTCAGACAGTAAGATTTTATTCTCACCAAAAATCGGTGAGGAAGTTGCAGAACACATAAAAAATAAACAAGGCAGGGTACAAGAGCAGAGCTTTCTGGTGACATATAATTTTCACCCACAACTACTACCACAATTGCTGACTATAATCATTATTACTGTGCATCTCCTCAAAGGTGAGCTGTATATTTACTCTTTTACATCCTACCTAAGGATGTGTAAATGTAATGCAAGTATTCTTATGCTACCTTATTAAATGATGTGGTTTTTTTGGGGGGAATAGTGAATAGTCGGGGACCCCTGGTGGCCTAGCGGTTAAGATGCTGGTCTCTCAGCGCCAAGGCCGCAGGTTCGAATCCCGGTCCT
>JAWWLV010000001.1:108373823-108388265 GCA_035041135.1 Platyrinchus mystaceus
TAAAAAATCCATTGCGCAGGCTTGAAAGGTAAAAAGACCTTTCCCAGATCTTCGTTCGCGAAGACTGGCCACTTTAAGTGAATAGTCACCTTCTACAGTACTTCTGAAAAAGAGTTATTTAACATAGGATAATTATGATTTTTTTTTTCTTTGGGAAAAATATGCTAATTCCATAATCCAAGATGATCTGGATGTGAGGAAGCACGGTAGTTTGTACGATTTCATATACAGAGCTCAATATTATGAACCTACTTATTGCATTCCTTAGAGCAGCTGAAAGGACTCCATGGTAAAGATGTCCTGTAATATTTCTTGTGTGGGTTCATGGCTGCCCTAAGGAGGCAGAGAAGGATGGTGTGGCCTCACCTTGAACACTGTGTGCAGATTTGGGTGCTACAATATAAAAAAGATATAAAGCTCTTAGAGAGCACCAAAGGAGGGCTAAAAGGATGGTGAAGGGTCTAGAAGGGACTCTGAAGGAGAAGCCATACAAGGAGCAGCTGAGGGTGCTCGGCTTATTCAGTCTGGAGAAAAGGAGACAGAGGGGAGACCTCATAGCAGCTACAAGTTCCTCACAAGGGGAAAGAGAGGAGCAGGCACCAAACTCTTCTCTCTGGTGACCAGTGAATAAGCGAACAACATGAAGCTGTGTCAGGGGAGGTTTAAGTTGGATATTAGAAAAAGGTTTTTCACCCAGAGGGTGGTTGGGCACTGGAACAGGCTCCCCAGAGAAGTGGTCACAGCACCGATCCTGACAGAGTTCAAGAAATGCTTGAAACACTTTCAGGTACGTGGTATGATTTTTGGGGTGGTCTTGTGTGGGGCCAGGAGTTGGAAACAACCTTGTGGGTCCCTTCAAACTCAGGATATTCTATGATTCTATGATTCAGGCACGTAAATTAAATAGTCACTTTTTCAAAGGGAAAAACTAAGAATGGCTTTTTCTGAACATGAGTCAGCACTCAAGAAACTGAAAGAGGAATCTGTGTTGAAGACTTCTGGCTCAGACAGGCCTGGAGAGCTAAGTAAATGTTCACTCATTTATGTAATTTAAAGAAAAATTAACTGGGATTCTACAAAGAAAAGCTCTCCTCCTCTGCTCCATCTATCCATTCACATCTGCAGAGGAACCAGTGAGTCACACAGCTATTCCCCTACATCACACAAAGCACCTCACAAAATCATTTAGCCCAGTGACAGGCCAAGTGTTTTCTTTCTGCTTTCTAGAGAGTATAACTTATTTCAACATATTTGCATGCATAAAAGGCCTTTTCTGTGCTGTCATCTTCCCAAAAGCTTCTGTCCAGTAGCAGTTATGCTCTTGTAGCGTGACTGCCTGCACATTCACAAACAGGTTAAAGAAAGCACCACTGAAGTGGTATTTACCCAGATAAACCTCTCTATACGGGTTTCAAGGAAACTTATTGTGTGTATGGGAAAGCTGTCTACGTCTTCACGGGGTATTTACTGGGCTCAGAGCAGCAACACACTGGATGGATGTGAGCAGGGCTACGCTCTCAGTATTAATGAGCTGCCTTAGAAGTTATGCAGTGACGGGTGACTCACTGTGTTCACAGGTGGGATGCATCAAATTAAATGTAGAGCTTTACAGCTGAGCTTTTAGGACATGAGTTCTCAAGTAAAAGCTTAAAGTAAAGAACAGCAATTGACCCCCCAAAGTGTAATTCCTTTCCTTTCACTAGAAAGAGAATCTATTTTATAAAACTTTAAAGTAAGTAAGATGAGCCCTGGAGTGATTGCAGTAAGAATATGTGGGATTCTTGTAAGTTCCTATATTTTTATCAACTCATATTTGTCTTAACACTTGCAGATGACGGGAGTGTGATGCTTAGCTACCTCTGGATACTGTTTGAGCACTGGAGACAGAGTATCTTCATTAGCCTTGCTCACTACCAGACATAATTAGCCTATGTGATTCAAAAAACACAAACTAAAAACACAGCCTTTAGGTCAACAACTTCAGGTGCTTCTTCAGAATCTCAGAAAAACTCAGGCACCTAAGAATTTCATAAATGTGGTCTTGAAGCCATTTTAAATCCTTCTGGTTACTGCCAGAATCAAATATTAACTTTTAATACAGTTACCTGAAATGGATGAGAGGAAGAAGTAGCTGCTTTTAGTAAAACACTAAACAAGGAGCCAATTTTTATTAATGTTTTGTCCATGAAAATTCTGATAGTGTTGAAATTATCTTCTGCCTGCCTTTGAGGATAATAAAAAGCACTACAGCAATTGCTGAGTACTTGAGATATTTTCTCCCTGCAATTTTTCATTTCACAGACACTTACTACAGTTATTTCACAGCTTCAGTACTCGTCCTCAACAGCATTACAGAAGGAATATAATTTCTAACCCCTCTGGTATCATGGTGGATGTGCACTTAAAGGGAAGAGGATTCTAGGTATTTCTTCATATATTGGTACAGGGTTAACTTGACAGAGTTTGAGAAGCTGTTGGTAATCAATAACACAGCACAACAGTAGAGGATGTCTTTCTCATCAGAAGTGGGCAAGTGGCAGACTCTAACACAGAAATAACATGATAAAAATGTGTCTTCTCAAATTAACCCAGACAACCAAGTCACTACTGAAGTCTTTTGATGAAATTCTCAGCTGTAATAAATGGTCAGGATCTACTGCAATCTGTTTCTGTGTTTTGCCCTCAACAGTGGGCTGGACCCTCACTTCTAGATTAATGTTATATGTGTAATCAAATCTATTGTATGAGTTAATCCTTTACCCAAAAGGAATGTATAAATCTCCCAATATACCACTGTCAAAAGGAGAAAAAATATTTGACCTATAGCATCTCAGTTAGAATACCAGCATATATATCTTGGATATCAATGAAACAACACACATTCTGATTGAGAGACCTCTCTAATGCTTCGTAGCTGGTTTCTAAGATGAATCCAACATTCAAGAAAACATACATTACAATACCATGGAATATGAAGCTAGTAATTTCAAAATGCTTAAAAGTTTTTTCTTTCTTCTGGTGGACCAGATTTACAGACTTTTTCCCTTAGCTTCACAACATTTTTCCTGTCATCAGTAATGGAACAGATCTACAGTTAAATCTTTTTAACAAGTCTTTTCTTAGTCAATCTTCTCTTAAATTTAGCATAGATGTGTTAAGGTAGCAATTTCTTTTGAAGTAAAACAAAAATGTTTCTAAATCTTTATTTTCTCCAGCGCTCACGGTAATTATATTGAAGTTTTTATTTGGTGAGAAACAGTTTTGGAAATTTGATAAGTTAGGGCACAATTTTATGCCTTCATTTATCCAGCCCTGATTACAATAAATCCTCTTTCCACCACCTCAGAAAATCTCTGATTTCAGAGTTAAAACAGGCCGACACAAAATGTCTGCAGAAACTGTGTGTAACTGGTATGATGATACTTTTCTAAGGGATACTGGAATTTCACAGTTGTGTAAAAAAGGTAAAATAAAGCAAAAATATCCACAGAAGTTAGGGAAACTTTAAGCAATATATAAATGTGCTAAATGTGTTTCATTGTATAGAGCCAAAATAAGGTGCATTGTTTTGAAATATGTTTTATTTAAAAGTCATCAGGACAGAGATTACTAAATCATTAAAAGAATGAGAAGTTTAAAAATTACAAAACCTAAGAAAAAGGAAAGAAATACCTAAAGCAAACAGTAAAACTGATGGAGCAATTAAAGCTTTCCCCCTATGCCAAATTATAGACCAAGTTGAGAGAATAAGATCTTGTTTGTAATATGGAAAAATGGGTACCCTGGAGCCAGACAATGGATTTTAGTCAGTTAATTGGAGCAATTCCCATACAACATTTTTTATTTCCTGAGATTTCTTTATGAAAATACTCTAGAACTAAAAATGTTCATACAGCATAACAAATTCAACTTCAGTAGGTATTGCCTGAGAATGGGCCCCTTGAGAAACATTTACTTCACATTTAAATGAGACTTGGGAGAACTTTAGTTCATTAAAAGCTCAATTAATTTAGAAAAATATGACATTGTTTCAAAAGCATAACTACTTGCACTGGAATCAACAAGTTGCCAATTATATACTTACAGCTTCATCAATACAATAATATATTATATTTCAGTTTTCTAACAAAGGGATATTTTAAATAAACATGGAAAAAACATACTAAATGCTATGAGAAAAAAAAAATTCTGGAGAAGATTAGTAAATAATTATCAAAGCTAATTTCTTCCCAAATATGAAATCCACATGTACTTCTAGTTTCAAAAAGACAGCTGATGTGTACCAAAGTCTGAAAATTTTGGAAACAAATGTCTTTTGATGGTGTAACATCTTTTCATATCAAAGGCCTGATGATTTCCTATTGCAAAAGACTGATTTCCCAAAGCACTTTGTTAGAACTGGAGGTGTAGCAAATGTGAAGAATATTAAATCAAAGACCATGCAAAGGGGATAAGGGAGTAGGTATTCTTCCTCCTCATCATCCTCCTCCACACCAACATCATTTTCTGAGCCTCTCAAAAAAAGAACACAGAAAAAATATCATCAGGGAAACCACTGTGAACAGCTGGCAAAATAAAGAGCAATTATTATATCAGTTATGCACCCTGGCTCAATCTCTATCACCAACCATTAGCCAAAAAAATAACTGAGTAACAGACACAGAGAGGCAAAAATCAAAGTGCAGCCTGGTTCTCTGCTGGTTCTCATAACAACGGGCATGTGTTAACCACCTTTCTAGTAGTCTTGTAAAAGAGAACACCAAATCCTCTTTAAGGTAGACTCCATGCCTTATTTAGTGCATTTAAATTACAGAAGCAAAGATATCTGTGTTGTCACTGGCTGGTGTTCTTTTCAACAGAAAGCAGAACACAAGGATGACTGCTGTCTAAAAAGTGGCATCAATCAGTGAAACCTTGCAGCCATGCAAAGACATGCAAATGACAGATGAGGCAAAGGGGGAGAAATTATGGTGGGAACTGGCACCACTTCATGGCACTGACATTGCACATTCTAGGGTGAGAAGCAGCACTCGGCTGCAGCAGCCAAACACACATTTTCTCCATTTGGATAAAGTCAAAATGACCACCAGGGGAAACAGGTGATGTGCCGAAACAGGGGGAGATAGAGGGGAGACAAGTTTGACATTTTTGCCTGCAGAAAGCCTCAGGCAGACAAGAAGCACAGCAAATTAGAGAGGGACATCCTGGGGCACAGCAACAGCAGATCCCAGGGGTCAGCACCTCACCGTAGTGGTTGTCAATGTCCTGCAGAAGTTGGCAGCCTTGGGCCAGTCACACAGTGTCACATGTTGCTTCTTTTGTTATTCTTCACAATATCTGGTCATACCAGACACAGTCAACATTACTACTGCTATTTCATAGGCATGGCCAGAAGAAGGCTGTGTGCTCAGCGGGCGAGAATAATTCTTGTGCTGAGATCAGGTCCAATACCAAACCACAAAACAGACTGCTTGCTTTGGAATAATGTGTCACTTTGGAATAATCTATGTAATATGGCTCACTTCAAATCCATGCCAACATCTAAATCATTATAGCCCAGCCTTCAAAATAAACTAGTGATTTTTCAAGTTTTATAATAAACCCAAGCTTTTATCAATGACAACCAACATTTTTGGTTGAAAAAAACACATGCAGTGATTCTGGGAGAGTAAAACTGAAATGTTACTAAATAATGAAACTTCACATGTCATAATTTGAATAATTTAGTTCTGTGACAGAAGTCTAATGTAACAAGGGCAGGGAATTTTCTCTTTTCCTTCACTCCCACTAGACTGGATGGCCAGTCTTGCTCTTGTTTTGAGCCCCTACTGACCTAAGCAGGGCAGGTGAATAAAAGAGGGAAGTATACGCAGCAGATAAAGGTTGGCTTGTAGGGTGGTTTCAGGCCTAAGGTGGTTTTTTGTTTGTTTGGGTTTTGTTTGTTTGTTTGTTTGTTTTTTGTGGGTTTGTGTTTTTTTTTTTCATCCAGAAAAAGGTTCCTGATTAAGATAATGGTCTGGTTTTAGTTGGGATGGAGTTAATTTTCTTTATAGTAGCTAGGCTGGGGCTGTGTTTTGGTATTGTGCTGAAAACAGCGGTGATAACATGTGGGATGTTTAGAGTGATGGCCTTTGTCTTCCCAAATTACCGTGTGGTGGGACCCTCTTGTCCTGAAGATGGCTGAACACCTGCCTGACTGGGAAGCAATGAATTAATTCCTTGTTTTGCTTTGTTTGCCCATGCAGCTTTTGCTTTACTGTTAAGTTCTCTTTACCTCAACCCATGAGTTTTCTCATGTTCACCCTTTCAGTTCTCTCCCCCATTCCACCGGGCAAGAGTGAGTGAGCGGCTGTGTGGGATGACAACTGGGGTTAAACAAGCAAGTAAGAAACAAAGTTACTGCTTACCTCCAAAGCTATAAAAAAATCTGCAAATTAATATTTATTGAAATGTTATTGAAATGTTCCTTGCAGATATTTTTAGATGGCTTATACTATCCCGTTTAATCTGAAATCTATCATACTGCAGTCAAGAATAAAAAAGGGTAAATATCAGTAGCTTTCCCTAAGTTTCCTGATATTGTATTTCTATTTCTGGGTAAGGGTATGACACGGTAGAAATATCCCATATAATGATTAATATGTTGTAGAAATATCATGGATAATATCAAAACAAAAGTTACTTTGAATTTTGATTTGCTTTCCCACATAATACTGAGGCTGTTTGAAGACAGAAGAGCATGGACATATACAGATACTCCAACACAAGTCATTCCTTTCCCAAGTTAAAATGGAGTGTCTTGCTGTTAGAATTATGGAGGCTTTTAGCCATGGATCATACATGCTTTATCTTCTATGACCAAGTACAATTATTCCCTTGCTACTCAGACACAGTACTTGGCCTTCCAGTCCTAGAATTTTTATGAGGCTTCCTTAAAAATGGGCAAAACTTCTTCTATCATTTGCTTCAATAAAAAAGAAAAAAAAAAGCTGCATTTTTTAATTGTGTAACACAGATACAGGACAGTAAAATGAGAACTCAAAAAGACTTTCCTTCTACAGAATGGCAGGTAAGAAACTTGTCTACCTTTAAACCACTTTGCACTATGGTAGTATTGGGAGGTGCCCACGTCCTCTATCACCACTCAAGAACAGCATTTCCTTGTGATAGGCTGTACAAACATATAGGAAATGAACACATCTTCCTGATAAACTTCTGACCTAAAAAGCCAAGACAAAGACAGGGAGAATAAAAAGGTAGAGAGTTGAAGTGATTTACACGAGGAAGCAGTAACAGTGTTGCTCCCAACATAGTTTAAGCTTGCTGGTTTTATTTTAGACCCAAGGAAACACTTGCATGCCCATAGTTTGCTTCCTTTTCTGGTTTAATGAAATCTGTTCGTGTGCATATATGCAGACTTTTCTACATAAAACTTACACTTAACTAGTTAGCTAAAACAATCCAGTAAGGTCAGGCAGGGATCAAAACCTTTTTTAGCTTACACTCTAAGATAGTATCAATAGCTTCCCACATTAATCATCTGGGTTTTAAAACTGTGGACAGATATCACTGGGGGATGAATTTATACTGTAAGTTGTACCTCTTTTTCCAACAAAACTAACTGTTCAGGGGACTCTGGGTGAAGGGGTGAGGGCTGTTTACAAGTGTTAGTATCCAAATTGTAATGAATTGTATGCCTAAAGCTGCCCAAAATAGAAAGATTCAACTTTGGACAGAAGAGAATGCAGAGCTAAGCTCTCACGTGAGAAACAAATGCATTAGTACAACACTCTCAAAGCAGGCAGTGATTACATTGTTTGCAGCCCAGGCTTCCTTGCCCTGCTGTAGCTCATGGTGGTCTTGCAGCTACTGTAGTGATGGAGATAATGTAGGCACATTTTAAACTAGACAATCTGGGCACTTGTTGGCATTGTAAGCCCAGCAGCACAGAGCTCAGCATGAGCTAATCTCCTTAGCACCTACCTGGCTTCTCAGGCGGGTTTTACAGCTAACCCTGCTCCTTGCTCCAGCAGCACAGAGCTATCAGCAGCTGGGAAACTAGTCTAAAGCTGGCTTAGCTATATCCCCTTGTACTGTTCTCTTTGCTTCTGAGAGGTAACTTGAGACAAGCTTGACGGCCAAAGGTGTTCAGCAAAGTACTGTGAAATTCAGAAACCTTTCAGAAGATCCAAATCAGCACTCAAATGCCTGAAGTGTTGCAAAACCCCCCAAGATAGAACCCCAATAAAATTGCTAGTGGGATTTTGTGGAATTTGTTTAAATTGCAACAGTACCAACCCCCCTCTCATGCAGGACAGACAACAATAACCTGAAAACAACAGAAGAGTTGAACCATCCAGACATAAGCTATGACATACTACAGAAAAGGCAAGGATTAAACCAATGAATCAATTAGTTAATGGGGTACTTTGCACAAACTACAGGAAAAGTAGAGCAAAAGGGGGAAATTACTATGTTTTCTTTTAAGCAATACTTGGGAATAGAGCTGGGGAGGCAGGTATCCATAATTAGGCAAGCTTTCTAAGTAAGAGCTCATTAAGCCTTGCAAAAGAAATACAAGACTGATAATCTAACACAGTGAATTTCACAAGAATTCTGGATAAAAATCTAATTAAGGCAATCAGTGGTGAAAAAGGGATTCCAAGGGAAAACATTTTTTCAGGATCTTTTTTTCATTGTTGTTGTGTTTTAATTACAGAAGAACCAACACAGAACCGTGGGAGTTAAAAAAAGCCTATTAAGTGATCCCAACAAGTACCTCTGGCTCAGAGGACAATGTTGGGTTGATATGCTGTATATCACTTTCTGTTTTAAGAGCCAGTTTAAAAGAAGCTTTGCACAATATGTTTTAGGATGTACACTGAATTAAGATTAATTTCTTTAATGGCCACAGCCAAGTTACAAAAAAATAATGACTCAGACAGATGGAGGTCCACACAATGAGAATTACTCTTTACAATACCACTTTGTACCTGTAGAGTACTCCAACTTGCAGTCAAAGCCAGTATTAGGTATCAATTGATTTTTATATGTTAAAATACAGCTTAACTACTAGGGCACCAGAATGTACTGTAGAAGGCATAGCCCCCTACGTGATTTTTGTAACCTTCCCAATTAAGTGAATTTACTGCATAGAAAACTTCTGAGAAGTCACCACAAATAACCCATAAAACAGAAAAATTAAATAGTATAGATCAAGATCATTCACTGTGAAACATTAATTTACAACAAATCATCATTCTATCATAATTAAGGAACAAATATTCAGTAAGGACAAATAATTTACTTCATCAGACCAGTCCCCCAAAAAACTACACTATGATTCTGGAGTACATTTCCCCATCCTATCCTAAGTCCCATTAAATATAGGTTTTGCAGGATAACTAGAAGATCAAAATATTCAAGGGCATGCAAGAACATTTTTTAAAAGAGAGAGGTAGAAGAGAGCTTCTCTTTTAAAAGAAAAGGTAGAGAAAAAGGAAGCTGGACAAAGTTCAGTTTACCTTATTGTGTTCCACAGTGGTTGCAGTCCTTTAGCATCATCACCTCCATTTGGGAATTAAAAGGAAGAAAAAGCAAGCAAGCACATTTCTTTCAGGCAAGTGATGTTTGTTCAGCATTTAAAAAGACTTCATAAGATAGGATCTGGCTTCTATAGATCTAAACAAGGGCTTTAAGAGTGAAATTTTATCCCAGCAACCTCATGGCAAAAGAAAAAAAAAAAAACCTGTCAAAGGAAAAATGTTCCCCTAAAAAACAAATCTGCCTGGGGATCTCCTTTGAGGCAATGAAGGCTTTATCAGAATCACAGAGTATTCTGAGTTGGAAGTCTATCCTGTGTCAGGAAAACAGGACTCTCTACTACTCTGAGAACATATTGGAAGACCACAGTCAACACATTTCCTTCAACTGAGATGACACAGAGCATGCTGGAAGGGTTGTAAGGACTATAGTGGACGAAAGCACAGGGAGGATATGTAATAGAAAAGGCATAAATAAAAGTTACACGTAAAGACATTCACAGTAGATGTTTATAGTAGCCAGCAAAGGTTTCTCTACACCTGCATTAGTCTGTTCACCTTAAAGCAAAATAAAATCCAAAAAAGAGCTCATGATTAGACATTTAAATAAATTTACATTGAGTACTTCATCAGCTCATCTTATAAGCAACTACACAGTTTTAACCTGATTGTCCAGATTGTCTTATGATTTTAATCTGATTGTCTAGACAACTCACATCCTTCTAGCAATACATATAAGTATGCCTTACATAGCTGTGATATTTCAAAAAGGTGCCAGAATTCAGTGTTAAAACACTGCAGAAGAACCAGAGGACCTGTGTCACCAGCCATAAATATAATGAAACCTTGTAGTTATTGAGGCATCTGTGTAAAACTTTACTTGACATATAGAGAAACTCTTAATGAATAATGGCCAGATGTTTTCATTTTCAGCTCATTAGAAGAGCTTTTCACACTAGAGCTTTGCTAGTGGTTTGTCAAGCCTGAGTGTTATTCTTGGATATTACATCAACAGCAGCCCTTCTATATATTACGGCTTCTATAGAATACTTTATATCAAAACAAAGACTTTTCCCAGTGACTAGTCCTAGCACCATTATGCTATTTTTGATACGCAGCTTGAGATCAGTCAGAGAGTTTCATAGCAAACTATATATTACTTTCCAAAGAATGGTGTTTCTGCAGATCTCTGCAGGTGGACTTCTAAGCTTTTATACTTGGAGTCACTTATGAAGAATTGTTATCCCAAATTTTCAAGAACAGGTACCTACAGAAAGCATCTACCCATATTAATAGACCTACATGAGCAGATTTAGGAACTGTTTTGTTAATTCCTTAGACACAAGAGAAACTCACCCTCCTACAGAAACAGACCATCATACCAGCTAACAGTGAGCCAAGTAACACCCCCTGCACCTTTGATTGGAGGGTTCATGGTCTGTAATCCTGGATTACTCCCTGAAATACCTCTTCTTGCACCTAAAGTGAGGGAAAAACAAGCATTTGCAGTTGTGGCAACATTTTAATACTTCAACACCTTTTTGCTGGAAATTAGACAGTAGATGCACTCATTTTACTGAGGCTGCTGCATGGCCATCTGAATGTAAAGGGTTTTTTACCAACTCTTAACTTGGGTCTGGTATAAATGGCTGGCATAGAAAATTCCTAGAAATACACTGAGAAGAAAAAAAAATCTAAAAAAATCATATTCCAATAATGAAAGGAAACAATTGCTCCCTAACTACACATGCTGTTCTCATGAAAGAATAGTGAGGCTGTTTGCTGCTATTTCCTGCACAAAACAGAAATAAATCCCACTGAATTCTTGTGAAGTAGCCTTAAAAATAGATTAAACATTAATACAAACCATAGCATAAGTCATGCAGTGTAAAAACTTAAGGAATTAATAAGGTGTTCTTAGTATTTTTGATAAGGTGTAGCCGACAGCAGCCTGTACCACCTTAGTGACTTCAAGGGATAGGAAGGGTTTTTCCTTTCCCTCAGTCTCCTTCAAACATACTTGCTGCTGAAAGTGGGATTTGTTAACCTTATAACACTGATATTTAAAAAGTACAGATAGTTATAAACAAGGTGGAAAAACCCTACAAATGGGTTTAACTAGAATACTTATGAGGGTTTGGTTTTGTTTTTGTTTTTTTTTTTTTAAGAGCTAAATATGTGCTAGACAACTTTAATGAGGCAGCACAAACAGGAACTATCTCATAAGACATTCACCCAGAGATAACACAATCCAATTTCTGTTTGGTTCAGAATTTAACTCACAGTAGCAAATATCCTGTTTAATTAAAAGAAACATTTGTATAAGGAACATGAGGTTCTTGAATATTAATTTAAATATAGCAGTGTAAGAAAGCAGTTAAGATTAAGAATGGACTATAATTACAAATTGAATTATCTGCAATCCCTACACTTCAGAAAAGTTCAGTAGCTGTACAAATATAATAAGCTTGGGTGGTCAGACACTGGAACACAGGTCCAGAGAGGCTGTGGGAACTCCATCCTTGCAGTCATTAAAGTCTCAGACGGACAATTTTGTCTCACTGACTTTTTTGTGAGTAAGGAATGTACCAACAGGCCTTCAGAAGACCCTCCAAATCACATGATGACTATGATTCTGTGATTCTAGCAAAGAAAAGAGATAAATGAGGTACCTCTTTCAGTGTATCACTGCCTTGTTTTCTGAAATTCTGGTTTGTTTTACCCTTAGAAATGGACTCTGCTGAAATGAAATTGGACTCTCTTTAGTATGCTTATCTGATACTGTGATGTGTATCTTCTTACTGTTGCCTCCTAACCTAATTGAGCAGCAAGCCACCAAACCATCACCATCAAGAATGAGGAAGACTAATACAAGAAGATTCAGAGACTCTCACAAAACCACACAAGAAATTTTGGGGAGATCTAGGAATTCCACATATGCTCCCGAAATCTTATGGTAACCTTAAACTTTAAGGTGCTCTTTCTTCTTCATATTGAAGGAGGTGGACATCATAATTTTACAAAGATAAAGCAACTTCTGAAAAACCACAGCTCTCTCAAATTACCCAAGAAGAGGTAATTTGCTGGCAGGTTATTGCAGGTGACAATATGTGACTGCCGTGACCAGGGCATAGGCCTAGAAAATGAAGGTAGGAATAAAAGTAATGCATAAGCAAAGAGAAGAAATACCATTGACACAGCAAATATGGCAAATCCCCACCCTATACATAAAATCAGTTTCCAGAGTGTAGTCTTATTTTAAGCTTTGTATGTTGAATCAGCCAACCAGTCAAGGGTGCCCATAGGCTGAGTGTAACTTTTAAAACAGAAGCCATTGTTTTTGATTCTGCCTTTCAAAGGATGGCTGGCTCAGCCAAATGCACATCTAGCCCCATGGACAAGGCCACATCCCTTTCGCTACACAAGATAATGTGAAAAACTCTTTAATGTATAACACAATAAGCTTCTAGCTGCTAACTAGCGATGATAAATGTTTTGAGTGCAGTATCTGGAATATATTATCCTCACCCTCTGATTCCCACAATAAATTAAAAAATGGATATGGTTGCATTGTATGTCTGTGGAGAGAAAGTTCAAAATCAGCAAAGTGTGACTTTATTGTAAAGTTAAATTTGTAGGTAGTTCTCATTTAAAGTTTTATGGGCTTGCAAAGATTGGATAATATGTCAGAACAGTTAGGAGGGGATTGGGAATCCTATTTGCAGTTCTCCAGCAGGCTCACTTCTCAGGCTGATCTGCTAATAAAGGCAACCCCTGGACCATAGAAAGAACTACTGAAGCAGAGCAAGGTGTAATGGCCAGATGCAGTATTAATACCAATTGTGAATTACATATTATTTAGGCCAAGCAGTGATATAAAAAAGGATATTTCCAGTGCTGGCTAAATGAGGAGAGAGAGCAGGAAATTACTGACTTTAATCATGACTTGGTATGCTTGGTTTATCTGTCTATGAACAACAGGAAAAAAAATATACATTTCTCACTTAAACATATTGGTCTGAAAAAGGCAGACCAACATCTCAATAAATATCAGGGTGATACATCAAAGACTGGTGAATTGTTTCAAAAAAATATGATGTACTACTCGGAATTCAATTAAAGCAAGACAGAGACAAAGAATGGTGAGAAGTGGAACCAGGACAATGAGGACAAAGCTTAAAGCTGTATTATCACTTAAATACATGTAGCATCTGTAAATGCTATGTACCCACTATGTGTGATGTTAAGGTTAGTCATTAGTGTCTTGTAATGAATCCCTTGGCATTTATAGAGAGAGCTGGCTGTCCAGCCCATGGTTGGAGACAAAAAAAACATCATAAACCAAGTCAGTTCACCTTAGTATACTATACTCTAGTATTTCACTTCACCCAGAAAACATAAGGCTCCCCTAAAGAGTATGGTCTTTGTACTATGTGGTATTAGTAAACTTATAAGACTCTGCCTGTGTACAAACAGGAATTTGCACCAGACTTTTATGAAAAAATATTTTCAGCTCTAAGCAAGTCAGATAGCAGAAATGTTATGGGATAAAGATTTGAAGCAGTGCACAAAGTACCAAAGCTATAAAATCCTAGTTAATATACATGAGAAAATAATTAGTATGCATTGAAGACTTGGTAAGAAAGCAGATGCACTAGCATTTTTACTGTAGATAAACGCAGTGTGGCTGCTGCTGAATGTAAAATACAGAAGACAAGTTTTTTTTTTCTTCCTACTCTTTGCCATGCTTCATGACCTTGTAGCAGTTTGTGTGGTAAATAAGTAGTAAACTCATAGAATCATAGAATCATAGAATTAACTGAGTTGGAAGAGACCTCTGAGATCATCAAGTCCAACCCTTGATCCAACCCCACTGTGATTACCAGATCATGGCACTCAG